>JBCNJP010000003.1:61468431-61587974 GCA_039602395.1 Deinandra increscens subsp. villosa | reverse complement strand
ACTAGTTTCAAACATAGAAATATATATATATATATATATATATATATATACATATATAAGCATATATTTGATTTATTTGTTATGCGCATTTACACAAGCGTACGTTATAAATATGTTCTTTAAACTCTCGAGATTTTGATACGGCATATAAATAAATATATATATATCGACATTTTATTTTTCACACTTTTGACTACGTCCATATATTTATATACATTCAGGAACACATATATATCTACCCGATCATCTTTACAATTGTTATTTGGAATAACATACTCACGTTAATTTTCGTAAATCCTTGTGTCTTTGATTTAAATGTCATTTTGACTACTTTCGAACAAACAATTTCGTCACGAATTAAAATCGTCACCTATGTCATATTTGGAATTACTTGTGATAGTACAGTCGTCTAGGCTATGTGATTCATGTGCGGATACACACTTACGTATGTAAATTCAATAGGTGCTTGGTAGTTACGCAAGTCTCGGAGTCTTACTAAATTGTAGCAGCGCACCCTAAGGTGAGTTTCACAACCATTACGTTACGTCCGGTTTTGGACGATAACACACGCAAACACGTTACACCCGGGTTAGGGTGATAACACGACAACGTTTATGTATGATTAAAGTAGAAATCCAACATATATCACATGTTCACGTAAAATGCTTTATCTTTGAAAGTCCTTACTTAT
This sequence comes from Deinandra increscens subsp. villosa, assembly GCA_039602395.1. Taxonomy (NCBI): domain Eukaryota; kingdom Viridiplantae; phylum Streptophyta; class Magnoliopsida; order Asterales; family Asteraceae; genus Deinandra; species Deinandra increscens. The sequence goes on along the minus strand of JBCNJP010000003.1, from coordinate 61,587,283 downwards.
CGAACCGTTAATAGCAAATAGCGAGGGGATATTGGGTAGTACTACTGGGGTCTGACAAACCCCACTCAGCGGGCACGAGATGCACCACCCGACTGGCGGTCGGACTGAGGACAATGTCAGTCTAAACTTACCGTGATCGAGTAGACACGGGGAAGGCAAACCACGTAAGGAATTATTCCTACAACTAATTGGTCAGCTTCGGTTGCGAACGTTTTAGTGACATGAACTTAGGCTCGCTACCTACGATATGGATTGTACTGTTAATATACATGCTTACTTACGAATAAAAACTGTTGTATTCGTACTGCATAACTATACTAGATATACTTATGTGCTTATGTGAACTCACCAACATTAGTTGACACTTGCTCTTATGCATGCTTTGCAGGACGCTAGGAGAATCTGATTTTTGGGCACGTACGTTGGCTAAAACCTTTTATTTTGGGAATTGGTTTTCAAACCTTTTCAACTTGAACTGGTATTTACTTATCGGGTGTTTGCTTGCACAACTTGACTTTTATGAGCTTCCACTAAACTTTAACTCTGGTTTGATATTTCCCGTTTGGAAATATATTTACAATTTGAACCCTTAACTTATGTTTGATGTAACTAATGACTCGGGTCCTGGTCTGGTTCACACCCACACGGTAAAACTCCGTTAGTGGAAATTAGGGGTGTGACATTTTGTGTATGGACTAAAAATAGTCTTGTTAAGTTTGATATCAACTCATGATTATCTCAGGCTACAAGAAGAACAATCTTGACTATTTTAGTTATTATGGTATATATTGATTATATTTCATGAAAATGTCACACATATGTATAATAAAACTATATCTAAAATGTTATAGAGTATACCATGGAAACATACTCATCCATCATATATGCTAAATATTGTGTGATTACTTGGATATATAAAATAAATGTTTTCAAAGAATGAGAAATTTTGATGTGAAAGTACTACAACTATGTGTCCTTGTTGCACTACTATTTCTTGCTTGACATATCATTTATTTAAATTAACTAGCATGATATTACATACGTCCAATGGTGGTACGTTGGAATGTGTTAAAAATAATTTGAAGGTATAAAGGTATAAATTTATATTTTACTAACCCAATGTAAAAGGTTTCGTTAGTCGTTCAAATGCAGGTAAATTATACAACATGGTTATACAACACCATCTTGGATCTTGTGGTACTTATCAATGAGACGAGGCATAGGGCAGTGAACGTTTTCGCGATGTGTTGAAACTCTATTGAGAAAAATGATAACCGGAGCTGAGAAATGAGGTCTTCTACCTTCGGAAATGTCGCTTCCTACCCCCAATCGACTATTGGGTTAGCTTTGCAACAGACTTTGCTAAACTTTGAGAGTTTTACATGAAGATCATATAATATTGGCCAGCTTAAGAAATTGCATATCAAGGAATCACAGAGCAAATCAACCACTACAAAAATACTGAGTAATTTTTCATAGAAGATCGATGCCACTCACATAAATACATGTCAATATGAGGGGGAGATAATACGCACTGCACTCTTTTTCACTTAGCTAAGGTTTTGTCCCACTGGGTTTTCCTGGCAAGGTTTTAAAGCGTATGAAGTTGATAACCAAGGGGGAGTGCTGTAAATATCAAATATTGTGGCTATCAATTCCATATATAGTTTATCTTGTTCTCCAAGATATTCCTCCTGTATAAATATTCTTTTCCATCTCATTGTAATATACACCATTGAATAATAAATTCTCCCTCTTCTCATTCTCCTTGTTTTGCTATTAGGCTTGTTTCACAACACAAACCTTAATATATATTATATTAGACCTTAATATACATTTATACTATGTTACAATAAATATGAGGAGACAAACTTGTTCTTTATTTAAAAAAAATAAGGCTTTAATAGAGAATAACAAGTGGCAGACCCGCCCGCGCGTTGCGGCGGGCCTGCAATGACAATGTCGTTCACGCTTTGTGACGAAAGTAATGAGTAATTTTGCATCAGCTTGTAGCTTTCTAATAGTGTGGCGTAACATTTAGATGGCATTTAACTAATACCATGCTATTATAAAATATACATGATTACGTCCATGTCTGTGACTATGAACTCGGTTTGATATCCTAGGCCTGATTTAGCAAAATGAAACAAACGTTAGAGTACACAAACCTTATTTGTATCTGTAATCAATAAATCTTTTTCATGTATTAAACTTGAGTCATTATGTAGTATAAGTTTAATTCTATTTCTAAAAAATTAAAAAACATTCTTTTAATCAGGATACACAACAATGGTTTAAAAAAATTAAAGCCTTTTATTATCAATGGACCTTACGCAAGCAACACATGCCCTTTTAAGGAGAACCTATTCACATGACCATTTAAAGTAGCCATAACAGAGACTACTCACAATAATATATTTACATAACAATCAAATGGTTTTAAATGAAAAATCATTGTTTTTTACCTTTATTGTAGGTTTATTTCGGACCCAAAGCATAAATAGTTTTGAATGAAATAGAAAGTCAACTATATTGCAGATTCAGTTCTGGTTTACCAAGATAGTCAGTTTAAAAATTCAAACAACACGTGTATTAGAGTTAAAAACTTAATTGTTATCCTATTAAACAAATTCTTGAAGATGCCATTTACCACAAATTTATAAGTGAAAAGATTTTTTTAGCTATAAATGGACTTGTCAACCCACCCATTTGACCCATGCAGATTTTCAAACACATTAACTCCTAGCACAATCAATAAATGTAACACAAAAAAAAATGTAACACCAATAGTTTCTATACTATCATTGTTAAGTGCAAAGGTCAAATGAACATACCTCCGATCAAGATTGAAGTTGCATAAAGTACCAATTTGGAAGTCTAAATGATAAATTGTATATTTATAAAATAAAAATGTTAAAGAACATAAACCATAAACATGAAAATAAATATACCTCCAATCCAAATTCAACTCATGATAGAATGGTCCAAGAAATCATCTATCTTTGGCCTATTACCTTGCAGCCTTTTGACAACCCCTTGCACCACACTCGGCACAAGAACTGAAGGCTCCACATTTTCTGGGCTGAAAAAGCTCAAAGAAACACCAAAAATAAAACAACCAAATAAGCCACATATGCATGTAATCATGTACATTAAGAAAACAACATATTTAGTTTTTCATTTAGGCTTAAAAAGATATATAGCAGATACAAATTGATTAGCATTCTTTCATGAGTCAGTATGCTCTAATGATAAAGATTCTTTTCAAATTGTAGACCATCAAATATGTATAAATACTTTCCAATGGTATTTCTAAAAATGGAAATGTTAAAATTGAACCTCTAGAAATATACAAACAATTTACTTTTCTTTTGAGGGATGATATTCTTTGATGATACTCTTTCCGTCAAACCTCAATATCAGCATTTGACTTTCTCTGCATAGAAATTGAGAGTTAGTAAAGTATCTAACAGTTCTCAAAGGTATCCAAGAGGTTTTACGTATTGAAAAAACACTCTTGGCGAATTCGGAGCCATTTGACCAAAACATTCTTAAGAAAATGAGTAAAAATATGGTTTGCAAAACAAAATTTTCAGACCCTTGAAGTAGAAAGGACATTGGATATTGAAAGAGTTAAACAAAAAATCGATAACAAACTTACCAATCGCAACGATGAGGGAAGACGACCAGTGAATACTTCTTCTGGATCAGAAACCCAAGACCTAACTGCAATGCCATTATTGAATCTCAAATATTAATCATAGAACTTATTTGGTTATACAAAGAACAAAGCCTCGTGTATGATTCTAATTAAATATGCAACATAATTCAACAAATATGATAATCAAACACTTATTATGAACCCAACTACAAATAACATAATAAACATAAACCCAACCTCATAGAACCATAAAGCAGAGTAGATAACAGGAACAAACCTCACTTTGATAATATATAGTAGCCCTTGTACCTAATACAGAAACAACATAAAAGTTATAAACAAACACATATTTCATCTCTTAATGTTATTTCCTATTTAAGATTAAAGATTTACCTGATGGATTCTTTAACTTCATAACTTAAAAACACAATTCATTAGTCAACATTTGACTTATTGGATTAAATCACTAAACTTTTAGCTTCAAATTTGATAACAAACAATCTTGATGCTTACATTTAACAATCTTAATTTTTTTTTAAATAAAAATGACAAATTTAGTATCCAATTACCATACTACACATAGAAGTATGATGTTTGTGCCCCAAACTTAACGTTTCATAGCCAAACTAATTCAGTTCTTTGACTTCAAAATTTAAATACAAAATTAGAGTTCTAATGTGGAATTCGATTAGAAGAGTTCTTTGACCAAATCAAGCAACAAACTTATAATTAGCTTAAATAGCATCAACAAACCCTAGGATCTAACGATATCTTAAATCACCTAACCAATTTTCACAAAAACAATAAAAAAACAACAATCTGAGATTTACCGGAGACGTAGTGGACAACCCGGTCATATGCCAAAACATCTTCTAATCGAATTCGAGAATTCGAGCCGTTGGAACTCAGATCTGCAGCGGCGGAAACGTAGGTTGAAGATCACCGCAAGAAGCTCCAAAATCTGTGAATCGAAACCCTAGAACTCTATTGAGACCCTGTTTGATATTTGACAAAAATTAAGACAACAATATGACAAGACGAAACATAACAATAGCTCAGATACTGGCGACGGTTGTGCTACGCGCCGTCTCGTCACCGAATCCATCATTGTAAACAGACACAATCGGACGGAGCACACTGCGGCGACCACAAAGTCGGCGGCACCGAACCGCCGCCGCTTCAACGCCCTAGGCGGAGCAGCAGCGATAGGAAGCATAGATGTAGAAGACAATCGGTCGGAGCAACACGACGACGACCATGAGGCCGCACCACCGTCGTCACAGAGAACGGCAGCAGCGGCGGCGAAATCGATGTACGGTATAGTACCAAATCCAAACCCAACACAACATCTCTGTAAACTCTTATCAATCTCCAAGAAAAAGTAGGTGGAAGAAAGAGAATTTGTTTGATGCTGTGAATCTTTAAGGAAAACAGGAGGATATACGAAGAGTGGTTTTGAGGAAAAACAGGCAGAGAGAAACAAATCTGGTGGGCTGAAAAAGGGTTAAAGTGTTAAAAAAACCAAAACCATGGCAAGGGGTTAAAGTGTAAAAGAACCCAAAAACTTGTGGTCAAAACATAAGAAACCTAAAGGTTACTATTTCTTTTGAATTGAAATTGTTATATTATATAATAGTTCTTTAAACGAGGAATTAAAATTGTAATTTAATTTAATGTAAAATGGAGATTTAAATAAACTATTTGATGCTAATTAAATTTTATTGAGTTATATATATAGGGGTGAAAGTTCAAATACAAAGGAATATTTCCGTGTGAAGTGTGCAAAGTGATGTTAGCCTTTGATTTAATAAATGAGTGGTCCAGATTTTGGAGACCTAATCCAGATGCAAAACAAAAAAATTAAGCGTGCAAATAACCTAGAGGGGTAAAATGGGTATAACCTACAAAAAAGTTTCCCCCATCTTTTTTTAATGTCTATAACTTTTTCATATGACATTGGTTATTAAAAAAATTACACCATAAAATCGAGCATTTAATTCTCTTTAATTCAAGTATAGTATTGCTATACTTTTTTTGAAGTTAAATTTTTTTAGAACTCGATTATGCGTCCAGGTGACGTTTGCGTGATTATGAAATAAAACATGTGTGATTATTGTATTTGGTGGTAAAATGGTGACAAATGCATTTTTGACACCATTTTGCTACCAAAACATATTTTGGTGGCAAAATGGTGATAATTGCTTATGAGAATAAAGCTTGGGTGATTATCTAAACTTGCGTGATTATTACCTGTATATTCTTCACAACATATTGGTAGCAAAATGGTGACATTTTCTTATGAAATAAAGCTGGCGTAATGTAATATCCCGAGTTTCGTATTAAATTGGGTGCTTAATTATAATTATGACTTATTTGGGGTCTTAGAGGAATAAGCGGGTTTAGGTGGTTAACCGGGTTAATTATGGGGGATTTCTAGTTATTAAGTTAACTTTATAATAGATGGTTAAACTAAAGAAAAGTGGAGGGTTAATTGTGTTAATAAAAGGCTTTGGCCAGATTTTTCATGAAATACAAGTTGAGGGGCTATAGCTGTAAATTTTAAAAAGGGAAAAACAAGTATGGGATCTCCCCAGACTTAGAATCGCGTACGAGAGAGAGAGAGGGGGGGGGGAGGAGCCCTAGTTCTTCAACCCTCTTCAATCCAAGAGAAATTTGGTGGATTTTGCTAAGGAGAAATCGAAATTAGGAAGTAAAAGACCTCTAGTTCACCATACTCTTCTTAATTTCTCTCGTGGGTTCAAGTAAGTAGTAAACTTGATGTGGGTGATTTTGTAGGTTTCTTCTAATGACCAAATTGAGGTTGAATTCTGTGTTGTTATGTGTTTATGTACCTATATGATGCTAAATTTCTGCTTGCATGACTGATTTGTGTGTTATTTGTAGAGGTTGAGGTGGAGGTCAAACCCCCACCTCATGGATTTTGATATTTATGGTGGATGGGTGATGTGGGTTGGTTAATTATGCACCGTGTATGCTAGTAAACTGATATGAGTAATTGCTTTAGTGTAAAAGCTGAAAATTTTGTAGTATGATGAATTGTGGGTGTAATGTAAGCATGAAAGCCTCTAAACTTGTAGAACACCAATCATGCATATAAGGTGTTTGATGAAGTGCTTGAGTGAAGATTTATTATGTGTATGAGTTGAATATTGGTGAATTAAGTTGTGATATATTATAGAATGCATATATGATGAAAATGGATAGGATGAAAGATTGTAGGCTACTCATTAAGTAGAATTCAATATGAGCACCTAAGATGTTTGAGGAAATGCTTGAATGAGAATGGACTTGTGTGTATGCTAATTTCATGAGTTGTTTAGGTGATTGTATGATAATCGTGTGATCCATGAATATGCAATGGTAATCTAAACAATGTAATGGATATAGGTGAAGCGAGTGGAACTACAAGTCACCAACGTGAAGGCAAGAATAAAGCTTAAAGGTAACACGTAGTAGCTAGTGATTGGTGTTAAATAGTTGGGTACAATTTGATGTTAAAGCAGAAAATTTGATAAGCTATATGTGTTGTGGGTATTGGGTAATCAAATAGAGAAGTTGGTTATGTAAATGACTAACTAGAATGGTAGTATATGACCCAAATTGGGTTGAGCTGGATGTTGTGGCAAGACGAGAAACTATGAGAGTGTTGGGGATCTCGAATTGTCCCAACATCGAATTTAAGTGGATTAGCACATAGTGTGTGTGCTAAAGGGAAAAATTATAATGAAGAAATTCTAATTGAGGGCATAAACTTAAGCTGATCTTGTGACTTGTGTGTTAACGGGTCAAGCGGGTCGGGTAGGAAGTTTCTATTACCTTATTCGGAATAACGAATTCGGATGTGACATTTGTGAATTTGGGTGAAATCTTCATATTGCAGGTAAGTATAAGCTCATGGTGCTAAAAAAATCCAGGTTTGATAGTTTGGTGGTTAACCAAACTGAAAAATGCAGAAAAATGGCTAACTATGGGAAAACTGGCCTGGAGCCCTGGAAATCAGGCTCCAGGCGTATCGCCTGGAAGTCCAGGAGCTCCAAGCGATACGCTTGGAGCTGCTGGCCGGGTTTTTGTTTTGTTTTCTTGTTTTTAATTGATGATTTGTGTTGAATGCTGATATGTGCCATCAATACTAATGTGTTACTGGTGTTGTTGGCAGGTAATCGATAGTTGGCGGGTCGGGATCGAATCGAGAAATTTGGGAACCGAACATCACAAATGTAGGACCTATTAGTTTATGTTTAGCAGTAATGAATGTTTTGTAAGTAAACTATTATTAAGACGATGATGATGAACGCTTGAATTTTGTAAATGTGGCCTAATGATGGATGAAAGTCTTAAGTAAATATGAAATTTTCGAAAACCCTGATTATTGAACGAAGTTAATACGTGAATTTGGGATTGGGGCCTTACACGTAATTATGTATAACTTGCGTGATTATGACTTGTACATTTTTCACAATATATTTGGTAGCAAAATGGTGACAATTGTTTATGAAATAAACATATTTGGTGGCAAAATGGTGACAATTGCCCTTTTGACACCATTTTTTGCTACCAAACAGAGTTGGTGGCAATTTTTTTTTAAGTTAGTGACAATTTCGTAAAGCTTGCGTGATTATGATATTTGGTGGCAAAATGGTGACAATTGCCTTTTTGACATTATTTGCTACCAAAACATATTTAGTGGCAAAGTGGTGACAATCGCTTATGAAATAAAGCCCTTGCGTGTGATTATGTATAACTTGCGTGATTATGACCTGTATATTTTTTCACAACATATTTGGTGGCAAAATGGTAACAATTGCTTGTGAAATAAAGTTTGTGTGATTATGTATAACTTGCGTGATTAGGACCTGGACATGTTTTTACAACATATTTGGTGGCAAAATGATGACAATTTCCTTTTTGACACCATTCATATTTTGGTGGCAAAATGGTGACAATTGCCCTTTTGACACCATTTTGCTACCAAAAACACGGTGACAAGATCTTGCATGATTATCAAGCGTACACGGGTAATATTACCCTCCTTCGCACACTTCGCACGAAAAGTCTTATTTCTACAATAAATTTAATATATATATATATATATATATATATATATATATATATATATATATATATATATATAGGGGAAGGATCCTGCAAAAACCCTTTATATTGCGATAACGCGAAAACCAATATTAAAACCTACATAACTTCTTCATACGTTAATGTTTGTCATAAAATTGGCGTCAAATGTCTTAGAATTACGTTATCTTCAATTCTGGAAACAAATATTAAAAAAAAATTAACGGTTTCTTTTTTCCGTGTGATACACATGTGTATCACGTGTAATACACATGTGTATCATCATCATTACTACTGCACAAAAATGAATTATCATGTGTAAAAACACTCCTTATGTTAAAAACTAATGATAATGAAACATAGTGCACACGTGCAACATATAATTAAAAAAAGTTACAAAATGTTATTTTTTTCATCAGATATAAAGATAACATAACTATAAGACTTATGGTGCAATTTCATTTTAAAACTAGTAATGTATACCACATATATGAGGGTTTTTTTTTTTGGTGTGATACACATGTGTATCATAAAAAAACACAAAAAATGACAGAAATATAACACATATGGTGCGTCTTAGAGAAAACAAATATTAACTCATACTAAAGTATGAGTTTTTTTTGTGGTACACATGTGTATCACAGAAAAAAATAAAAAATAAAAAAAACGTTAACTTTTTATTTTTTGTTTTTATAGAATTAAAGATAACATAATTATAAGACTTTTGGTGAAATTTTTAAAGAAATATATTAACGTATGAAAAGTTATGTTGGTTTTAAGATGGTTTTCGCGTTTTTGCAAAATATATGTATTTTCGCATGATCCTTTCCATATATATATATATATATATATATATATATATATAGGGTTAGGTTCAAATGTGAACTTTTTATTTTGAGAACTTTTGAGAACTAAATCTCAACCACACATTTCAGTGGGGAACCACTACAATTCATGGGAAGGGGGATACATGTAAATAAACTTGTGGCTCAAATTAGTTCTTTTTAGTTCTCAAACCCAATTGGTTCTCAAATGATCCTCTCCCTATATATATATATATATATATATATATATATATATATATATAAAATACAAAGTATGCAATAAAGTAAGGGCTTAATGTTATAACCAATTTAAAATATAAAAATTCATTAAAATATAACCTTCAAATCTCTAATTTTTTTAGTTAAACGAAATCATATGCAATAAAATTCCAAAAATAACATAATGCTCTATATTTATATTTTGTGTCACACCCTCAAAAATCCACTTGCGGAGTATAATCGCGAGGCGTGTGACAAACCAGGATCCGAGTCATTAGTCATACCAAACCATGCAAAAACAGTTTTTAGAGAAATGCGGAAGCGTAAATAAAAGTAATAACGATGTTGCGCAAAACACGCGCTAAACCCAAATAAAAATAAACCAACAGGGTTTTAAAATGTGTTGTAGACCCAATGCAAAGCATGCGTCCTAATAGTGCTCCAGACCTAGATACCTGTGAAAGACATGCTATGTGGGTCAGCGCAAATGCTGGTGAGTTCATAAATATCAATACAAGAGAGAATAACCGTTTGCTGTAAAGATGTTTACACCATAAATGTTTGTAAGATGTTTGTACCATGGATGTTTGTAAGATGTTTGTACCATGGTAATTATAACCGTATTTGTAGCTAGCTAGGCCAATGATGCTATCACTATGTGGTTCGCAACCGAAGCGTGACTGTTTGTGTTTGTAATGCCTTCCATCATCGCCTAACACGGACGATGATAATACTGTCTAGGCTAATATTACACCCGTTCGACATCCAGTCGAGTTAGAGCGACTAACGCGGGTGGGGTTTGTCAAACCCAGTAGTACTACTAAAGATTACCTCGCTTTCTCATAAACTAACGGTTCGAAATGTAAGGACTTGTAATTCGTGTTATATGTTCGCACATACGTGATCAGCTATACAATTATATTACCAGAATTGTTTGTAGCATGCTCCTTTCTCTAAATGTAATACTCAGAGAAAAATGTTCGAGAACTCACCTTTGGGAGCTCGGCAAGAAAGCTAAATGAAAATGTTGATGAACTCCTACGAATCACCCGTATGTTTGTAACTCTGTAAGACTACCGTGTATGAACAACGAGACTGACTCAATCGACCATGACGACACGTTGGTGACTTATTAAATGATGCATTTGTTTGTTTAGTTAAACTTTCCAATTATGGAAAGTTTATATTTTTAGGAAAGTACCTTTAATTAGCAAGTTTCCAAGTATAGCAGGCAAGCACATGTTAATAGTTTCTAGCATGCATCCTAGTCGTTTCAAAGCGGTAACAAGAAGCACATAAGGTTTTCATGTTTTGACATGCTTGGTAACAAAGTTTCCTTAAAAAAATATCATGCGAACCAAGTACACATGTTAACAAATTCCAATCACGCTAATCATGTTCTATGCAAAGATTTCTCATTTAAACGTGTTAGATACACACGTAATATTTAATGATATAACTAAGTAATCAAGATTCCTAAGATCACAGAATTACATACTCTTTTAACATGCAAGATACGTTGCGGCGCCACTAGATCGTTTAGTAAAATAAATACACAAGTTAAATATTTAATAGGAGAGTTATATATTTTGTGTATCATGTTTTGCATCATAGGTAACACTTTTCATGGAGCCGAGAACCTAGACACACTCAAATACCTTGTACCACATGCATAAGGAAGTGTGAAAGTCCTAATGAACCAGAAAATAAAAATATAAAAAAAAACTGCTAGTTGCCGGGCTAGAACCCGGGACCACCCAAACAACAATCATGCACACTAACCACTAAGGCAGTTTGTGGTTTGGTATTTGAATCCAGTTCAATATATATATAATAACTTCTGCTCTAGTATTTATTCAATAGAACACATCATTTAGTTCACCTACCACAACACCTAAAATCCTTTTATCACTTATGAATATGTGGACCAGCAAAACTTGGATTTATGGATACATGAAGCAACAAAAAAAAAACAAAGATCCGATCTATGGAGCAAAACGCATGGGGCGGCACAATAACAAAAAAAAATAGATCGGACTTATGAACTAGAAATCGAATCCTTCACATAAAAATTTACATTCTGAAGCCTATCGACATGGTACGACATCGCCGATTAATCCGCGAGCCACAAGAAAGACATACATGGTACAGTGGGGTTTCGAGAGAAGATTTCAAGAACCGAACATACCTCGAGATCGGGAATTGGATGTTGTTGGTTGGGGGTTTGGTTCCGGCTAGACCTTCACTGTTGGTTCCGACTTCCTCACTATTATTCCTCGGGATTTTTATGGCATACGAGACTGCTGCAAATCATAGAAGAGGGAGATAGATCGCAGAGAGTGGGGAGGGAAGTAACCGTGCGAGAGGGTGGAGAAAATGGTGTGACGTGAAGGGATTTGAGAATTGAAAGTGAGGGTTTTTAGTTGGGTTTGACATTTGAATTAGATAAAAGGCTTATCTAATCCCCATTCAAATATAAAGAAAATTTTCTTTAGGCATCTCTAAAATTTTATAAAAAAAATAATAACAATGGAAACCGACTTTTTGAATCCGGTCTAGCCAATGCTTAGAATTATAGTTATTTTTTCTAGTCCACACAAAATTAATCACATGTGCATACGATTATAATTCACTTACTTCCAACAACCCAAAGCAATAACATGAAATTTTACACATGAAGTATGGTTATCATAGAAAAGTCACATAAAATCATAACATTATGAGTTGCACCATATGTGTTTGTTCATTAGTTTTAGTGTTTGGTTAATTTGTCACCAACGCTCAGAACCGACTCGACTCATGTGTGACTGTTCGTGGACTCGATGGCTATCTAACACTCCTATCAAATGTATGAATGCATGTATGTTCGAATAAATAATTGTTCGTGTTCGTCTAGAGAATTGCTCGAATTTGCCGGGTGTCACATCATCCCCTTGTTGAAAGAATCTTCGTCCCGAAAATTAAGGTCGTTTTTGCTAGACACAAAGAAAATAAAATTTTTCAGTTGCCACATCATCCCCTCGATATTTAACTGTTACTTTAGTTGATCAGCGTTTGTCAACATTTCGTATCTTCTGATCATCGTGTTTCCTTGTGATCTCTGATCTTTGCCTCAAGTTCCCAACGAACCTTGAAGTTTGATATATTTATATATTCGTGTTGTTTTTCAATTCGGCTCATTGTTTTCACTGGTTCCCAATGAGTTATGATTGTTCATCGAGTTTCAACTCCTCGAGTGAAATGATGAGTGTTTCGTGTGATAACCACTCTTCTGGTTAGATGCATGAAATGCATTGTGTTTGATGTGTGTACATTTACATCTTACCGATATGTTTTACTCTCGTGTTGCTAGAATAATTCTATTTATGATCTAGAATACTTCCTCCTGCGTTAAGACCGGTTTCCACGTTTTTTTCCAAAACGGATGACTCTTACCAGGGTGAGACCTTCAATGGATTGTTGATCTGACATAGATCTCCTAATGATTTTGAGACGTCGCCATGCGGTATTGAATTTGTATGGTCCTTTTTGGTACCTCATGTACCACTGTGGATATGTGAGCTGAGTATCACACACCGCTGTCCAGTAGGTTAGTGACTTACATTTTCATTCCTGAAAGTGTTCTAAACCGTGTTATATCAATGTTAGTGGGATAGCTTTTTGTTGTAGAAAACTCCACTGACTGTTTGAAACGTTTCTCAGTTGTTGTCGGAGTCCATCGCGCATGCCCTAGGCATGTTTTCTAATGATATGCATGGGTTCGTTCACTCCACTCATAGGTTGGAGGATAATACCTAGCGCTCGTCTCAAGGCGTGTTCCCTACGCCTTCCGTAATGCTTTCCGGAATGAGATGTAAGTTAAATATCGCGACTCGATATGGTTGAAGTAGCACCTCATGCCGTGAGGGGATCTTTTACCTGCAGGGCTGAAATAACATCTCCATCCTGCCTGTCTCTTTGATCATTAGAAAGTGTGTAGGTGTGGTCCTTTGACCAACGATCACCGAGATCATATTACGTTCGCCTGATGTTCGAGATAGTTTGGTGCAAGGGTCCGTAGGTGTTTGTCTCCACTTCACCTAAGGATGTTTTTGGTTGTAGTAGTTCAGTTAAGTGTTTGTACCGCTTGTTCGTATCATAATGAATAGATTATCGAAAACTATGAGCTTCACCTATTATTCTCTTTATGAGCTTCCAGCTTACCTCAAAGAGTTTGTCGTTACCTCGTAAGGATTCTATCCCAATGTTAAGGTCTCATAGCGCCTCGAATTGAGCTTCTTGAGTTTACTCTAATGGTCCGGTATGTATAGTGAGTTGGAATGTCCGGGCTTGATTAAGTTCATGGGTTTCCTTTCTGCTTAGGGAACCAGCTACGGTGCTAGACTTGCTTGAATGATATCTAGGGCTAGTTCTTGGCCTGACTCCTAGTCCCACTTCCAAAGCACCATTAGTGTTTATATATAGGGTGTACCGCAGCTAACCCACCACACCTTTGGTATTCTAAAAGCGTACTAGTCGCCTACCAGAAACGCCTTCCCCTAGTTGGTAAGTAGGCGAGTTTAGAGATATGATAAAGGCTCACAATAATAGCGAGGACATAGGGTTCCGTCCCATGTCGTTGTGCCATCGAATACTTGTTTGCGTAATCTCTTCTAGGCTCCCGTAATTTATGAAGGTAGTGCACCTGGTGCCACCCAAGGTTCTATATCATAGGTAGTGTAGTTCCACTCGTGGATCTTTAACTAGCGTGAAGCGTAAACAATATACTCCACGGTGAATCATCTGTGGTATCCAGCTAATTCTAGCTAGAAACTTCTGCACCCTTGTTAGAGTCCTAGGTGCCTCCCAGACCTTGATAGCCCCAACCCTTTCTGGGTCGACAAATGGTCCATTCTTCTTAACCAAGTACACTAGGAATTTGGCTTTTCGAATCTAGAAGTCGCATTTAGAGAACTTAGTGCATAGCTTCTCATGTCTTAATCGTTACAGGATCAATCACAACTGTTCATGTTGTTCTTCCTTGTCTCTAGTGTAGGTTCATATATCATTATGTAGGCGGTGAAAAATTTGACATGGTACGGTTTACACACTGTACATATAGAGTCCATGGGTAAGCAGTTGTATTGGTCATTTCAAAGACATGTCCCAAAATTCGAAGTGTCCAAGCCCCATGTGGAATGCCATTTTGGAGGTATCCTTCTCCGTTATCCTTGGCTGAAAATGATCTAGTCTTAAATTTAATCCTTGAATAGGAGTTCGACTCCTCATGCTGGTTGAACTAGTCATTGGTTCGGGGTAGGGTACTTGTTCTATGGAGCATACGGATCCTAGTTCGACAATTTCTGTCCTAATTAGTTTACCAATTTCTTGCTTCATGCCCAAAACTACTGCTGCTAGTGCCACTTCCCTTTGCATTGCTTTGTCTATGGACAACGTTTCTCGAAATGTCCTATTTTTTTCGCACTCATAACAACCTAGCCATGTTTGTTGTTGTTGTTGTTTCCCTCGTACTTCCCTTCGACATACCTTCGTGGTATGGCCCATCTTGCCACACCGTTTACATAGTACTTGCTACACAGCCCACGGTAGTAATAGTCACACTTATTGCACTGTGAGTATTTGACGGCGTACGCACTCTGATCCTGTTAACTGAAGTTGTTCTGATTGATGGCTATGTTGTTGTCAAACATTCCTTGTTCATGTGATGATTAGTTTGAAGACAATGCCTTGTTGTCATTGCCATCCCACTTTCTTTTGTTGTTAAGGGCAGTAGTCACTGCACCTCGTCTAGGTAGGATATCCTGGTTACTTCTTGATTTTTTTGAGCTTGCATGCTATACGGATGGCCTTTTGAATTGTTGTGGGGTTGGTAAACATCACTCCTTCTTGGATCTGTGGAGCTAGACCAGCAATATACATCTCGACCATGTTATATGTAGGTTCCGCCAATTTGGGGCATAAGGTGGCCAATTCTTGAAAACGTGTAGTGCATGTTTCTATCTCGTAACTTTCCATTTCCAATTTCCAAAATTCGCCCTCGATTTTCTAGATCTCTTCTTGAGAGTAGTATTTCTCCTTAATCAAATTCTTGAATTTGTCCCATGATAAGGCACTCGCATCCGCACGTCCCAACATTTGGACCTGCGAAAGCCACCATATGAGGGTTGGTCCCTCCAAATATCTTGAAGCGAACTTCACTTGGTTGGCAGGAAGACAGTTGCACCGTGTGAATATGGCCTCAATTTCTTCAATCCATCTGAGAAGTCCAATGGCTCCGGTTTCGCTCGTGTAAGTATGGGGTTTGCAGTCCATGAACGCCTTGCACGCCCTCACCCCAATTCCTCCTTGGTTCTGAGCTTGGGCATGGACTTCTAGGCTTGTGGTTTCTCTGTCATTGATCAAATTCATGAGTTCTGCAGCTAATAGCGTGATATCTCCACAGCCTACGTGTCGTTCATTGCATCTAGAAATAGTTCTTCCATTCACAAATCTTCATAATGAGAACACTTAATTACATACAAACACCACTCAGATATAAAGTAAATAATAAGTAAAATGTTGACCACAACATCATAAGTTTAAATAATAATCCTTGACTAAATAAATTGTAACTCGTTCACAAAATATTCAAAATCCAGAAATTAAAATTTAAAAGTATTTAGTTGGATAGGAACAGCCTTCCCATCTAGGTTCAAGCTAAATTAGAAGTTGTTGCGAGTTGTAGAGACAACAGAACCCTCCTCCCCGGGCACGTTGTTTTGAACCTGTAGTGCATTAGCGATCATTTCCTCTGCTGCCACTGCCCTAGCCTCAGCCATCTCAGCTCTAGCCTCAGCTACGGTAGCCCGATTCTCAGCTTCCATTACCCTGAGATTTAGTGCGTCTAGTCTTTTACTCAGCATAAGATGCCATTCAGTATGGTGCTTATCGACTACACCCAATTCATGATGAATAATGTCTATATGCTTCTTAGTGTCCTTCTCGCGCTTGAGAATACCTGTAATTGTGCTCGAAGTTCTTTGTATATCTCGCAGTTCACGGTGCACATGAGCCACGATGGCTGCGAGTGCTTGATCTGTGTGATAAGGTATGATTGGTAATGTACGAGTGAAAGGTGGAATGTCAGCTGATGGTGGCGGGGGCACATCCTCCTGATGAATCCAAGTTTCCACCAAGTCAACGTACCATTCCCAGTCTCCATTGTCTTCTTCAGGGCGGTAATTATACGTAGGTCCTTCATAGGCTTTAGCGTCATTGATAAGCTTCGCACGATGCTTCTTCAGTTCGGATGATGTTGATGATGTGTGTTTCAAAGTTAGCTTCTTGTCGTTTACGAATGATGGAGGGGAAGAAGGTGCAGGGGAAGATGAGTGACCGGCCATGTCTGTAACATAACATATATACATATATAATGAATGTAATGCTTGTATGAAATCAAATAAGTGTGTGTTCTCGTGTATGACTAATGCAACTCTAAGGCTATAGTTGGCCTACATGCAAGACCTAGTTCACTATAACCAATGGCTCTGATACAAATCTGTCACACCCTCAAAAATCCACCTGCGGAGTATAACCGCGAGGCGTGTGACAAACCAGGATCCGAGTCATTAGTCATACCAAACCATGCAAAAACAGTTTTTAGAGAAATGCGGAAGCGTAAATAAAAGTAATAACGATGTTGCGCAAAACACGCGCTAAACCCAAATAAAAATAAACCAACAGGGTTTTAAAATGTGTTGTAGACCCAATGCAAAGCATGCGTCCTAATAGTGCTCCAGACCTACATACCTGTGAAAGACATGCTATGTGGGTCAGCGCAAAGGCTGGTGAGTTCATAAATATCAATACAAGAGAGAATAACCGTTTGCTGTAAAGATGTTTACACCATAAATGTTTGTAAGATGTTTGTACCATGGATGTTTGTAAGATGTTTGTACCATGGTAATTATAACCGTATTTGTAGCTAGCTAGGCCAATGATGCTATCACTATGTGGTTCGCAACCGAAGCGTGACTGTTTGTGTTTGTAATGCCTTCCATCATCGCCTAACACGGACGATGATAATACTGTCTAGGCTAATATTACACCCGTTCGACATCCAGTCGAGTTAGAGCGACTAACGCGGGTGGGGTTTGTCAAACCCAGTAGTACTACCAAAGATTACCTCGCTTTCTCATAAACTAACGGTTCGAAATGTAAGGACTTGTAATTCGTGTTATATGTTCGCACATACGTGATCAGCTATACAATTATATTACCAGAATTGTTTGTAGCATGCTCCTTTCTCTAAATGTAATACTCAGAGAAAAATGTTCGAGAACTCACCTTTGGGAGCTCGGCAAGAAAGCTAAATGAAAATGTTGATGAACTCCTACGAATCACCTATATGTTTGTAACTCTGTAAGACTACCGTGTATGAGCAACGAGACTGACTCAATCGACCATGACGACACGTTGGTGACTTATTAAATTGTGACAATTCAAAATTTTCACTTTTCTGTCTGTCTAGCGGACGAACGATGATCTTAATTTTTCGGGACGAAAATTCCTTCAATAAAGGGATGCTGTGACACCCGGCGAAAATTAAGGAAATTCAGTACAAACATGGACGCGAACAATTACTTACTTCGAACATACATTCATTCATACATCAAGTTCACGAACATTCACACATAAGTCGAGTCGGTCTTGATCGTTGGTGACTAATTAAC
Source organism: Deinandra increscens subsp. villosa (assembly GCA_039602395.1). NCBI lineage: Eukaryota > Viridiplantae > Streptophyta > Magnoliopsida > Asterales > Asteraceae > Deinandra > Deinandra increscens. The sequence goes on along the minus strand of JBCNJP010000003.1, from coordinate 61,568,777 downwards.
AAGACGCCGATCGAACGAACGCAACTTATGCAATTTAATATGTGACATCAAATGTTAATTTACTTATGTGAGCCTAACTTTCATATTTAGCTTTCTATTCTATGCTTCGTGATGAATAATAATTTTTAAAGCTTGCAAACTTATAAACTAGCTAGTTGGACTGCGATACTTGTTGTTTAAAAATTAAAAAAAAAAAAAACAAAAAAAAACAAACGTGAGTTTGAACTTGGTGATAGGATTGCTTATAAATTCAAATACCTAAGGAGTGGATTATCCTCCTCAAAAACCCTACTAAAAGGTCGAACCATCCCCTTTTCTCTCCGTCACATACGTCTAGAACAATCAACCTTCTCTCCCTCTCTCTTTTTGCGATCCCCCTCATTCATCATCATGCCTGCTGATCGTTGCTGTCCTGCATAAGGAAAGAAATCACGAAGGGGCTGCAAGATCATCTTCTACATCAAACCGACATCGAGAAGCGATACAGATTGTGAAATCGAAGGTAGAACTCTCGGCTTTGTTTTCTTGAGATTTCAAATGGACCTAAAACATTGAATGCTTGATGAACTCCATGTATGTCACTGTTTGTTGCTATGTTCATGTGCATACTAGTAATTAATAATGTATGATGCTTTATCACATGATAACTCTTGTAGTTTTGTATCAAGTTGCTAAAATCTAGAAATCACAGTTCGTACAAATTGATTACTCCATGGGTTCAAGATGTAATATATGTGCTACTGTGTTAATAGGGGTTGCATGTTGTTAGGTTAATCTCCATGGGTGTTATGGAGCCTCACGTACTAATCATATGGGCATACTAGTTCGAAACCTGAATTTGCAATGTGTTTTTGTTTATAAACTTTTCTATGGGTTCTGGGTGTTCACAAATTGTTATTTATAAACCATGAATCGAGGATTACATGTTTGGATGGGGCGGATTGGTTTCTGGTTCATCATGGGAAATCCGATGTGTTTAGGTTTTGATGTGGGGAAGAAAACAATTGCACACGTTAGTTTAGATATCTTTTAAACTGGGCTTCTTCATCAGTTTACATCTGTCCTAGTGGTTAGTTACCTTCCTTGCAACCTGGTGGTCACAAGTTCTAACCTTGCAGCCACTACGTTTCCTTTTTTTTTATGTTGTTTTAGTTTTACTCCTCTCCCTAAATCACAAATATTACCTGAAAACAGTTACAGAACACGTTGTAATGTTCTCATGAGTATTAGAACTCATTTTAATCATCAAAAGAGTTTTTAAGCAAACTTATATACAACTCGTTTTTATTGACAGCTTGTTGTTAGGTTTTTGGGTCAAATTCGGGACACCATAACTCACTCAATTCTTAACGGAATTGATTGATTCTTTTTCTGGAATAAACCTTAGTGTGTTAGTTTTTAAATCCAAGTGGTGGCACTCGAATCCAAGAAGTATTCGACCTCCTTTCTACCATCACAAAAGCGGTGCACAGCAGCTCTATTTTTCTGTAATGTGTGAAGAAAATAAATTGTTTGGCTCTCATAAACTAATGGTACGTTTGGGATTTTTGGGGTGATTGATCCCAATACATGTGGGCTACTGTATTAATATTATGGGGTGCTAAATACATGCGGAAATCTATGAACTTGGTGACTTTAGGAACCGCATTGTTGAATGCAAAGCATGGTAGTTTTATGTTTATGATTAACATGCTTAAGCTACGAACCTCTGTATGAAACTTATATAATCCTCCCTTATGCATGTTTAACATGAAGTGATATGAATTACGTATGTTACTTGGGTTATTTGGTAAGCGTATGACTACGTTGTTCGACGAATAACATGACTTAGGTGCGTGCTAGAATACGTGTAACATGTTACTGCATATTTTACTTGATAACCTGCTATACATGGAAATTTACCAAGTATAGGAATATGCTAAAAATAAAAACCTTCCATAAATAGAAATTGAAATCAAGCAGTCAACGCAACTTTAATTGAGTCACCAACGTGTCATCGGGATCGATTGAGTCAGTCTAAGTGTTCATACACTGTTATCTCACACACACTTTCATTTAGGTGATTCTTAGGAAGTCATATATTTACGTTCTTGGTTTCAAACTCTTGCCGTGCTCCCCAAGGTGAGTTCTCTAACATTTTTCTCTCTAAGTATCTCCTTGAGAGAGAAAAGCATGCTACAAACATTTCAGGTAATATAATTGTATAGCTGATCACGTATGTGCGAACATAACACATATTTGAAGTCCTTACATTTTCGGACCGTTAGTTTATGAGAAAGCGAGGTTATATTGAGTAGTACTACTGGGTTTGACAAACCCCACCCGCGTTAGTCGCTCTAACTCGACAGGATGTCGAACGGGTGTAACATTAGCCTAGACAGTATCATCATCGTCCGTGTTAGACGATGGTGGAAAGGCATTACAAACACAAACAGTCACGCTTCGGTTGCGAACCACATAGTGATAGCGATTTTGGCCTAGCTAGCTACAAATACAATTATGATTACATTGTTCAAACATTGGTACAAACATTGATTCTTACATTATGTCTTTCTGAACTCACCAGCCTTTGCGCTGACCCACATAGCATGTCTTTCACAGGTATCTAGGTCCGGAGCACGATTAGGACGCATGCATTGCATTGGGTCTACAACACACTTTTAAAACCTCGTTGGTCTATCATTCCTTTTATTCTTATTTGGGTTAAGCGCGTGTTTTGCGTAACATTGTTATTACTTTTACTTACGCTTCCGCATTCCTTTAAAACTGTATTTGCATGGTTTGGTATGACTAATGACTCGGATCCTGGTTTGTCACACGCCTCGCGGTTATACTTCGCAGGTGGATTTTGAGGGTGTGACATAAATGATGCATTTGTTTGTTTAGTTAAACTTTCCAATTATGGAAAGTTTATATTTTTAGGAAAGTACCTTTAATTAGCAAGTTTCCAAGTATAGCAGGCAAGCACATGTTAATAGTTTCTAGCATGCATCCTAGTCGTTTCAAAGCGGTAACAAGAAGCACATAAGGTTTTCATGTTTTGACATGCTTGGTAACAAAGTTTCCTTAAAAAAATATCATGCGAACCAAGTACACATGTTAACCAATTTCAATCACGCTAATCATGTTCTATGCAAAGATTTCTCATTTAAACGTGTTAGATACACACGTAATATTTAATGATATAACTAAGTAATCAAGATTCCTAAGATCACATAATTACATACTCTTTTAACATGCAAGATACGTTGCGGCGCCACTAGATCGTTTAGTAAAATAAATACACAAGTTAAATATTTAATAGGAGAGTTATATATTTTGTGTATCATGTTTTGCATCATAGGTAACACTTTTCATGGAGCCGAGAACCTAGACACACTCAAATACCTTGTACCACATGCATAAGGAAGTGTGAAAGTCCTAATGAACCAGAAAATAAAAATAAAAACTGAGGAAGCGAAGAAGAAACTGAGGACTTCACGTCGAGGAAGCGAAGAAGAAACTGAGGAGAAGGTCGTGTAGCACTGACATGACTACAATCCAAGGGAAAACATCAACAACAAAAAAATCAATACCTAGTGACAACATTAGCACTTCATGCCCAAGAGTAGGAGCAATGAGGTCAAGGAACCTGCACTTTTAGGAACTTTAAGGGTCGTAAGCGTCACGTATTCAACCGAATGGGCGGCTAGTTCATCCAGATGTACTAAGAAAAAAAAAATCAACATTAAGGATTTGTGATTTCTCTTATCCGGAGTCAAGCAAGTGATAGGAATATTCAAGGCACTCACCTGGTGGAACACCCAGGTATAAACGTTAGGTCTAAACGCAAGAAATTCACTATCTGGGAAGGAAATTCACTACATTCACAATGAAAGGAGTACAATTTCAGAAATATTGTTCAGAAACTAGAGGGCAAGCTAAGGAATCTTAGGATGAAAAATTCTGAAACCGAAACTTGTATAACTCTATCCCATGAAAGGACTCATTCATGTCCTCGCGCAATGAAAGCGGTTTACCAGCAAACAAAACTTCACATGGCTAGGTTAGCCATCATACTCGGAGCATGATGACTTCAGCAAATCCCACTACCATTCAACAAGCAGCTCGATTAGCATGTGGGCTTACCGACCGGGCTTGATAGCACTTGCCTTTAACTCAGTTGAGAGTATTAAAGATGGTTAGATGGTACATCGGGACATAAGAGAAAGTGGGAAAACACAAGTGGTGACAAATCTAGAATCGGGTTTCACATACCAACCAACAACAACAACAGAGTCACAAGCTTGGTAAGTCAAAAAGTAACTTTATCAGAAAGCATAGTAATCAGGACCAAACAGTTAAGGCCAAGGCGGGTGCACTGGAAAGTACCCTAAAGTGTTGTGCAACTACCAACACACTTGCACGTGAGGCAAGTATTGTTGCCAGAACTGTGCAAGGATGAGCCGCATGGCTAGAGATTGTAGGGCTTAAAGGTCAGAACAACCAGCTCAAGGCTACTAAAGTCGTCACTAAACGTTTAAGGCAAAGATTGTCGGAATGGACTGCTTATCCAAGCATCAAGCCGAGACTCCTTGTTAGGAGAAGATCGTCTGCATCCCTCTCCCTGGTAGTAAAGTTCTGTAAAGTTCAAGGATGGAGGAATGTGTCTATCCTAGGCAACTTATCCCAACTAAGAACCCGAGGGCGTCTGTGGAGGGATCACATTGCTAGTCTAGCTCATATTAATGAGAAGCTCAAGTAAGAAAGGAAGATCAGAATTTTCCTGTCATTTATAATCTTCAGAAAAAAATAATTGCCAAAGACCTACTCGGTCTCCCATCTCATTATCAGGATGAATCTCAGATTGACCACGCACCCAGGGCACCATCTACTGCCCGAGCACCATACCGACTCACACCAAAAACAAGCTAAAGTAGTCGTACACCCGGCTTCATGAGTAGCAAGATAAAGGGGATTTTAGGAAAAATTTATCGACGTGGGAAGCCCAGTTCGTTTTCTAGGAAATAGGACGGGAATTCATGTACGTGCATCGATTTTCACAAGAGGAACAAGGTTATCTTCCAACACCATTAACGCTACCTTGAGTTTACGATTTATTCAATCAACTTTGTGGAACAAACTGCGGTTTAAGAGTTAATGGAGAATCTGTATACCATTAGCTAAGTATTCAGGAAGAGGAGTCACAGAAAACTACGTTTATAAAAGCGGTATGGCCATTGCAATTTTTAGTCGTAGCCGGCGGGTTGACCAATGCACCCATAGTGCTCAGGAATCTCGGTAACCATGCGTGTGAACCAGAACCCTCGATCAATTCGACATCGAGTTATTAACGATATTCGAATCACCTCAAGACCCAAGAAGAGCATGAAGTGTGCCTCCCTCTGAACCTATCGTGCTTAGAAAGGGATACATGTTGATCCCTTTACTGGGGAGGCCACCGAGCATTAGTCAATTTCAAAAAAACCAACAAGGATGAAGTCAGTTTCATATTTTGAAGGATGGCTATCGACGATTCATTGAGAGGACTTTCTAGGACTGCCTAACTCCTTACCCATGGACCACAAAGTATACTACATACATTGAGGTGATGACCACGAAGCGACCTTCCAAATGCTGATGCAGGAGCTCCGCAACACACTGATTTTATCATATCCAATGAGACTAAAGACTTCATGTCATATTTAGATGCCTCCAAGCAAGGTCTCGGTTGTGCGTTGATACAACGCGAGAAGGTCATCACCTACGTCACACATCAGCTTAAGATGAACGAGCAGGACTACACCACCCATGACTTGGGATTGGGTGAAATGCCGATCATAACGAAGGTCTGGAGACATTATCTGTATGGTAGCAAATGCACCGCATCAAAGTTTACAAGATTTCGAAGAGCATAATGTGAGCATGAATGTTCACATACAATGGCATGGGAAAGAACCCTATAATGTAACTACTTTCATGAGCCTTGTCATATCTCTAACTCGTCTACTTACTATCAAAAGGGAGGGTGGTTCTGGTAGGCAACTAGTACGCTTCTGGAGTACCAAAGGTGTGGTGGGTTAGCTGCGGTACACCCTATATATAAACACTAATGGTGCTTTAGAAGCGGGACAAAGCGTGAGATCAAGAACTATCCCTAGTCATCATTCAGGCAGGGCTAGCGTTGTTGCTGGTTTCGTGATCAGAAAGGAAACCCTAAACTTAGCCAAGATCGAGGATTTTAACTCACGATACACACTGGACTACCAAAGCGAACTCAGGAAGCTCAACTCGAAGCGCGGTGAGAACCAAATGTACGGATGAAATCATTACGAGGGAACGACAAACTCTTGATGGTCAAACTAGATGACATTCATTGATGTATGGGTCTCATGATATGGGAATCTAAGAGAGCTAGTATTGGCTAAAATTTGTAGTTCTCGATAATCTTCTCATTCTGGTTCGGACACACAATACAAACATTTGAAAACACTTAACTGGTGGCCGAACATAAAGGCGGGAATTGAAACCTATGTGAGCTAGTGTCTGACTTACTCCAAGGTTCAGATTCTACATTAACAGTTACCCGAACTATTACTACCACCAGAAACATTCCTATGCGAAGCAGAGACAGACATCTATGTACTCTAGCACCAAACAACCTCGAACATCAGGCGAACGTGATACGATCTAGGTGATCGTTGTTCGACTAACCAAACCTAGACTCTTTCTAACGACCGAAAAGACAGAGAGAACATAGAATTTACCTCGGACCTATATGAAGGAGATTGCCTCCTGACATGGTGTGCCACTTAGACCATATTTGGTCGAGACAATTGATTTATACCTCGTTCTAGGAAGGATTGTCGAAGGTGTTAGGAACACATCTGAACACGAGTACTACATATCATTTTTAAACCAAGGGAACGAACTAGCTTAGTACCCAAGCCATTAGAAAACATGCCTAGGGCATGTGAGATGGATTTCGGCAACAACTGTGAAACAATCATAACACTTGGCGGAGTTTGCTACCACCAAAGTTATCACACTAACATTGACATAGCACCGTTTGATGCACTCTAACATACAATATATATATATATATATATATATATATATATATATATATATCATTCACCTGGTGGGCAGCGGTTGGTGAAGCTCAACTTATGGGTCCTGAACCCTATACAAGATGCGTTTTAAACCCGTGAGGAGCGGATGCCTGAGGGCATGCCGGCTTCCAAAGCGGACAATATCATGGTTGCGACGGGCTTGGGCTGTTACAAATGGCAACATTCCGCAGTCATCAAAAAGACTATCCCAACAGACGTTCTACCTAAAGGTCTCACCCTGGTAAGGGTAATCCGTTTTAAAGAAAATGGGACAAACAAAACACACAATATGTATGACCATTATCGGTTGTAGATAGAATTAGTTCTCTATCATATGATTTCAATCTATCAGAAAGATTTAACAGTACACACAACGTGTTTCATGCATCTAACATGAAAGGTGTCTATTAGATGAAACACTCATTGTTTCACTCGAGCAGATGAAACTCGATGAACAATTGTAGTTCGCTGAAGAACCAGCGGAAACAACGAGCCGAATGGGGGAAACAACGCGTATACATAAATGTATCAATCTTTGAGGTTAGTTGGAAATTTGATTCATGGATTGGAATTCACATGTAAATGAGTCAATCAATAATGCGAAGCATCCTCAGTTATTCAAACAAACAAACACCGATGAACGAATGTAACAGCTTAATTTCGGGGGCGAAATTTCCTTCACCAAGGGGATGATGTGACAATTCAAAATTTTCACTTTTCTGTCTGTCTAGCGGACGAACGATGATCTTAATTTTTCGGGACGAAAATTCCTTCAATAAAGGGATGCTGTGACACCCGGCGAAAATTAAGGAAATTCAGTACAAACATGGACGCGAACAATTACTTACTTCGAACATACATTCATTCATACATCAAGTTCACGAACATTCACACATAAGTCGAGTTGGTCTTGATCGTTGGTGACTAATTAACAAGACGCCGATCGAACGAACGCAACTTATGCAATTTAATATGTGACATCAAATGTTAATTTACTTATGTGAGCCTAACTTTCATATTTAGCTTTCTATTCTATGCTTCGTGATGAATAATAATTTTTAAAGCTTGCAAACTTATAAACTAGCTAGTTGGACTGCGATACTTGTTGTTTAAAAATTAAAAAAAAAAAAAACAAAAAAAAACAAACGTGAGTTTGAACTTGGTGATAGGATTGCTTATAAATTCAAATACCTAAGGAGTGGATTATCCTCCTCAAAAACCCTACTAAAAGGTCGAACCATCCCCTTTTCTCTCCGTCACATACGTCTAGAACAATCAACCTTCTCTCCCTCTCTCTTTTTGCGATCCCCCTCATTCATCATCATGCCTGCTGATCGTTGCTGTCCTGCATAAGGAAAGAAATCACGAAGGGGCTGCAAGATCATCTTCTACATCAAACCGACATCGAGAAGCGATACAGATTGTGAAATCGAAGGTAGAACTCTCGGCTTTGTTTTCTTGAGATTTCAAATGGACCTAAAACATTGAATGCTTGATGAACTCCATGTATGTCACTGTTTGTTGCTATGTTCATGTGCATACTAGTAATTAATAATGTATGATGCTTTATCACATGATAACTCTTGTAGTTTTGTATGAAGTTGCTAAAATCTAGAAATCACAGTTCGTACAAATTGATTACTCCATGGGTTCAAGATGTAATATATGTGCTACTGTGTTAATAGGGGTTGCATGTTGTTAGGTTAATCTCCATGGGTGTTATGGAGCCTCACGTACTAATCATATGGGCATACTAGTTCGAAACCTGAATTTGCAATGTGTTTTTGTTTATAAACTTTTCTATGGGTTCTGGGTGTTCACAAATTGTTATTTATAAACCATGAATCGAGGATTACATGTTTGGATGGGGCGGATTGGTTTCTGGTTCATCATGGGAAATCCGATGTGTTTAGGTTTTGATGTGGGGAAGAAAACAATTGCACACGTTAGTTTAGATATCTTTTAAACTGGGCTTCTTCATCAGTTTACATCTGTCCTAGTGGTTAGTTACCTTCCTTGCAACCTGGTGGTCACAAGTTCTAACCTTGCAGCCACTACGTTTCCTTTTTTTTTATGTTGTTTTAGTTTTACTCCTCTCCCTAAATCACAAATATTACCTGAAAACAGTTACAGAACACGTTGTAATGTTCTCATGAGTATTAGAACTCATTTTAATCATCAAAAGAGTTTTTAAGCAAACTTATATACAACTCGTTTTTATTGACAGCTTGTTGTTAGGTTTTTGGGTCAAATTCGGGACACCATAACTCACTCAATTCTTAACGGAATTGATTGATTCTTTTTCTGGAATAAACCTTAGTGTGTTAGCTTTCAAATCCAAGTGGTGGCACTCGAATCCAAGAAGTATTCGACCTCCTTTCTACCATCACAAAAGCGGTGCACAGCAGCTCTATTTTTCTGTAATGTGTGAAGAAAATAAATTGTTTGGCTCTCATAAACTAATGGTACGTTTGGGATTTTTGGGGTGATTGATCCCAATACATGTGGGCTACTGTATTAATATTATGGGGTGCTAAATACATGCGGAAATCTATGAACTTGGTGACTTTAGGAACCGCATTGTTGAATGCAAAGCATGGTAGTTTTATGTTTATGATTAACATGCTTAAGCTACGAACCTCTGTATGAAACTTATATAATCCTCCCTTATGCATGTTTAACATGAAGTGATATGAATTACGTATGTTACTTGGGTTATTTGGTAAGCGTATGACTACGTTGTTCGACGAATAACATGACTTAGGTGCGTGCTAGAATACGTGTAACATGTTACTGCATATTTTACTTGATAACCTGCTATACATGGAAATTTACCAAGTATAGGAACATGCTAAAAATAAAAACCTTCCATAAATAGAAATTGAAATCAAGCAGTCAACGCAACTTTAATTGAGTCACCAACGTGTCATCGGGATCGATTGAGTCAGTCTAAGTGTTCATACACTGTTATCTCACACACACTTTCATTTAGGTGATTCTTAGGAAGTCATATATTTACGTTCTTGGTTTCAAACTCTTGCCGTGCTCCCCAAGGTGAGTTCTCTAACATTTTTCTCTCTAAGTATCTCCTTGAGAGAGAAAAGCATGCTACAAACATTTCAGGTAATATAATTGTATAGCTGATCACGTATGTGCGAACATAACACATATTTGAAGTCCTTACATTTTCGGACCGTTAGTTTATGAGAAAGCGAGGTTATATTGAGTAGTACTACTGGGTTTGACAAACCCCACCCGCGTTAGTCGCTCTAACTCGACAGGATGTCGAACGGGTGTAACATTAGCCTAGACAGTATCATCATCGTCCGTGTTAGACGATGGTGGAAAGGCATTACAAACACAGACAGTCACGCTTCGGTTGCGAACCACATAGTGATAGCGATTTTGGCCTAGCTAGCTACAAATACAATTATGATTACATTGTTCAAACATTGGTACAAACATTGATTCTTACATTATGTCTTTCTGAACTCACCAGCCTTTGCGCTGACCCACATAGCATGTCTTTCACAGGTATCTAGGTCCGGAGCACGATTAGGACGCATGCATTGCATTGGGTCTACAACACACTTTTAAAACCTCGTTGGTCTATCATTCCTTTTATTCTTATTTGGGTTAAGCGCGTGTTTTGCGCAACATTGTTATTACTTTTACTTACGCTTCCGCATTCCTTTAAAACTGTATTTGCATGGTTTGGTATGACTAATGACTCGGATCCTGGTTTGTCACACGCCTCGCGGTTATACTTCGCAGGTGGATTTTGAGGGTGTGACATAAATGATGCATTTGTTTGTTTAGTTAAACTTTCCAATTATGGAAAGTTTATATTTTTAGGAAAGTACCTTTAATTAGCAAGTTTCCAAGTATAGCAGGCAAGCACATGTTAATAGTTTCTAGCATGCATCCTAGTCGTTTCAAAGCGGTAACAAGAAGCACATAAGCAGGTTTTCATGTTTTGACATGCTTGGTAACAAAGTTTCCTTAAAAAAATATCATGCGAACCAAGTACACATGTTAACCAATTTCAATCACGCTAATCATGTTCTATGCAAAGATTTCTCATTTAAACGTGTTAGATACACACGTAATATTTAATGATATAACTAAGTAATCAAGATTCCTAAGATCACAGAATTACATACTCTTTTAACATGCAAGATACGTTGTGGCGCCACTAGATCGTTTAGTAAAATAAATACACAAGTTAAATATTTAATAGGAGAGTTATATATTTTGTGTATCATGTTTTGCATCATAGGTAACACTTTTCATGGAGCCGAGAACCTAGACACACTCAAATACCTTGTACCACATGCATAAGGAAGTGTGAAAGTCCTAATGAACCAGAAAATAAAAATAAAAAAAAACTGCTAGTTGCCGGGCTAGAACCCGGGACCACCCAAACAACAATCATGCACACTAACCACTAAGGCAGTTTGTGGTTTGGTATTTGAATCCAGTTCAATATATATATAATAACTTCTGCTCTAGTATTTATTCAATAGAACACATCATTTAGTTCACCTACCACAGCACCTAAAATCCTTTTATCACTTATGAATACGTGGACCAGCAAAACTTGGATTTATGGATACATGAAGCAACAAAAAAAAAACAAAGATCCGATCTATGGAGCAAAACGCATGGGGCGGCACAAGAACAAAAAAAAAATAGATCGGACTTATGAACTAGAAATCGAATCCTTCACATAAAAATTTACATTCTGAAGCCTATCGACATGGTACGACATCGCCGATTAATCCGCGAGCCACAAGAAAGACATACATGGTACAGTGGAGTTTCGAGAGAAGATTTCAAGAACCGAACATACCTCGAGATCGGGAATTGGATGTTGTTGGTTGGGGGTTTGGTTCCGGCTAGACCTTCACTGTTGGTTCCGACTTCCTCACTATTATTCCTCGGGATTTTTATGGCATACGAGACTGCTGCAAATCATAGAAGAGGGAGATAGATCGCAGAGAGTGGGGAGGGAAGTAACCGTGCGAGAGGGTGGAGAAAATGGTGTGACGTGAAGGGATTTGAGAATTGAAAGTGAGGGTTTTTAGTTGGGTTTGACATTTGAATTAGATAAAAGGCTTATCTAATCCCCATTCAAATATAAAGAAAATTTTCTTTAGGCATCTCTAAAATTTTATAAAAAAAATAATAACAATGGAAACCGACTTTTTGAATCCGGTCTAGCCAATGCTTAGAATTATAGTTATTTTTTCTAGTCCACACAAAATTAATCACATGTGCATACGATTATAATTCACTTACTTCCAACAACCCAAAGCAATAACATGAAATTTTACACATGAAGTATGGTTATCATAGAAAAGTCACATAAAATCATAACATTATGAGTTGCACCATATGTGTTTGTTCATTAGTTTTAGTGTTTGGTTAATTTGTCACCAACGCTCAGAACCGACTCGACTCATGTGTGACTGTTCGTGGACTCGATGGCTATCTAACACTCCTATCAAATGTATGAATGCATGTATGTTCGAATAAATAATTGTTCTTGTTCGTCTAGAGAATTGCTCGAATTTGCCGGGTGTCACATTTTGTATTTATACGGCGATTAACAGCGAAACCGTATCAGGCGCCGCTCCCCTTTTTCCTAATTCTCTTCGTCATCGTCTATTTGGTTCAACAATCTCGATCAACACTCCGCTTCCAGGTACTAATTGTTGAATCAATCTTGATAGAGGTTTGGATTATATCAATCTCAATATGTGATTTTGATGGTTTTGAGTAATTTTAGGTTCTGATGGTTTTAAAGTAATTTTAGGTTTGGATTATATCAGTCTCACGTTAACAGTTGTTTACAGAGCCGTTAGACTGCCCTCATGTGGTCCCCACATGAGGTGTACTTTTGTCATTTCCGTTTGTTTTAACTCATACTTTAAAACAAACGGAAATAACAAAAATACCCCTCACGTGGGGACCATGTGAGGGCAGTCTAACGACTCTTTAAACGATTATTAACGTTGTAACCAAAATTGAAAAGAAAAATGAAATGTGAGACACTAAATTGGGATTTTCGAAAAGTTGGGACTAAAATTGTTAAAATTTGTAAACGTTGGGGACTAAAAATGAAGTTTACTCATCAAATAATGTTAAGGTACCCACTCATATTGAGGTTCCCAACTCAATCTTATCATAATTAGCTGCATAAAGTACATATCATATAGCATATATCAGATAACCTTATGCCATGAATTCAACTAAATGCCTAGCATATTCAATGACAATTTCTATACCAAAAACACATACATCCACCATGTCTATCAATTAATCAAAATCAAAAGTAGCTATATGTCTGACATGCGAGGTCTTTCAATATGTATGCATAAAAATTTAGTTCATCCTCCTATTTGTGTATGAAATTTTTGTAAATGTTAATTCAGTATTTGTATCAAATGCAGAATTATCTAGAAGGAAATATATCTTGCATGCTTTCCAATTTATTCATTCATCTGGACCAGGATCTGGTGATACAATGCTAATAATAGTTGACTTTATCTTTCTTAAGTTTATCTCTAATCATTTATATTGGTTGGATTTGGTATTTTAGGTGTACTAATGAGGGCTGCAAATATTTTGAATACAAGCCCCTCTATCATCACATAACTAAAACAACTCCTACTCTACTAATACCCATTATATATTCTGAAAACTGCCATTATGGAATGTTATTGCAGAACAAAGATTGCATATAATACAATTATATTACCTGATGTAATTGCAAGTACTCGTTTTTCTTGACATGAATTGATTACAGTGATACTATTGGGTCAGAATGTTTAAAATGATGGAATGCTAGGCTGATGAGTATATATTTCATGTTTATAAATGATATTAGCTGTAGATATTTTACTAATTTAGGTAGGAAAGAGTATGTTGATTTTTATGGTCAAATTATTGACTAAAGAATAAAGATCTGGTTTATGAAATATCTGATTAGTTTGACTTGATTGTGATAAATGTTTTGAATGAATATTTGAAAATTGGTCACCAATTTGATGAGCTATTAAAACCCAATTATTTCCATGATTTTCCACTTGGTTGGATATTAAAACAAGGTACTAAAATTTAGAATTTTGATAATTGTATTCTTTTATACTATTCTGGTTTGACCCGATTTTTATGTTGATGAACATTTGTGTTTGGGCAGTAGAAGGATCGATGGGCTTGATTCAGAATTTTACATCGATACACGTCCAATTTCAAGTGAAGCTAAAGAAACCCGAGGTTTTAATGCTATAACTGTAGTTATGTATGTCAAAATAAATGATGTATGATCATGGAAAGATGTTTTTAGTGGATGTTGTGTTGAATAAAAGGGAGAAAAGGGTAATTTATAATTGTTTTTAATAGAAATGAAACACGTATGATTCGATATTTTCTTTAGTAGAAATGAAAAACATTCTAATAAAAAAAATAAATCAGTAGTGCGATGTACAGGTTTCAAAGATGTACTTTTTTTTTAAATACAGCCGTGCGATGCATGGATCCAAAAGAGTTGTTATAGAAATAAGACATTTTTAATATACAAGCATGATAAAGTTTTGGTTTATTATTAGTTAGAGAAAAGTGTAATATTTAAAAACACTAGAACTCAATTGTATAAATGTCTAAATATATTATTGTTTTATGTTAATCGTGAATTAATTTTCTTTGAGTTAATTACGGTTTGCGTCCCTGTGGTTTGGTGACTTTTGCAGTTTAAGTCTAAAAGTTAAAAAAATTTCATCTGACACTCTGACGTTTGTATTTCTTTGCTATATAAGTCCTTTTGTCTAACGGAGTTACATTTTTCTGTTAAATAGAAGGGCATATTAGTAATTTTACATCTTAGAGAGCTATAATGTAAATTAATAAAATTATTTAGATGCAAGGACTATTTTTGTAATATACATATAAAGAGCAAGAACCAATTTTTGTAAATTAAATAACATTATTTAGAGAGCAGGAGGAGACCGGCTCCGCATCTCATCGCCGACTCCCCAACCTCCCAAACCCTTCTGTCAACCGCACCGCCTCCACCAGATCCGCCACCGCCGAATCCACTCCTCCTCCACCCTTACTCACTTTCATCGTAACATCCGCCCGCTTACACAACACCTCACTCCTCTCTCCGGCGCTCAACGACTTCGTCGTCAACGACGAAAACGCCACATTCAACGCTGGCGTTGTAAATCCTTGTAGATCAAGAGCTAGGGCTTTGAGAATATGTACGACGACGTCGTACGCATCGATGACAATGGAGTTATTGGAATGTTATTCGGTGGATTTGGACAGGTGGTTGGTGTGTGCAGAGGTGTACATAAAATATGGCTATATTTTTCAAACCTTTTTAGCAATTTTAAGCTTTTAAATTTATAGTACCTGATTTACTTGACAACTACTATTTCACCACATTACACGGGCAAGTATAACCATCATGGACAGTATAGCAATGGTAAGTTGAATCGGGGTCGATCAGGACACAATAGAAAGTGAGAGCTTTGCATACTCAGTCCGCTGTTACCATCTAGCCAGGTCTAAATTTAGTTTTAAGAAAAGAAAAGAAAAGAAAATAAAAGAAAAGTAATAAGATGGTATTTTAGAGAGATGTAAATTGAAGTTAGTGTTACTTGGGAGAACGTAGTGGCTAAGGAAATTTGAACAGACACTTATAATCTTGCTTAAGATTGCTCACTAGTAGAAGACCAACCACCTTTCGGAATCTTAGGCTGATTCACCATCTAACTGCCAATCGTCTACGAGGAGTACGAATGCCGAGGGAAGGTGCTGCTAGTGAACAAACAAAGTGGTGTAATGCCACTTAGTTACGGGGTCCCTCAAACCGGCCGACTTATCGTACTCGACACGCTGTCATGAACCAGCAGTGAGAACAACCCTGTGTGCCGGATTATTTTATCATGAAAATTATCTTTTTTAAGGGACTAAGGTCTGTTTCTTCCGTGCACCGCTCTCGCGCATGAACGACCGGCGTGACCAGAGCCAAATTCACAAACACGTACCATCTCGGCTTCCGTAAAATAACAAAATATTACCAAACCCCATTCCCAACCAAATACTTTCAGGCCGCACTTGCGTGGTCAGCCGAGTTTGCTTACATAGACATAGGGACCTCGAACATATCATGTAACATGGGGCGCGAGTCATCTTTCGAATCATGGATTATCCCCCGCCCGGGTGTCAGAAGTCCAGCCTTTGGGATTTCAACTCCCTAAATGGTCTGTGATACGTAGAGCACGTTTGGTTCAGAAAATTAATAATACACTTTCAATAAAAAGGGTTTTCATAAAGTCATCAAACACACATTAAGAGAGCTTCTAAATTTGTTAACCAACCCGCCACAGGCTTGTTACTTCCCAAGTAAGTATAAGAATTTAGCGAAGCATGGCTTTAATGATTTTCTTAAGATAAAGAGAAGATTTCATAGACAAAAGCTTACTAATCCTTACTTAAGTTGAAGTTCTTATAAACTTGATTACAAGACTCTAAAATACCAAATGACTCAATACATGGGAGGAGAAGAAAAGAATTGAACAAGTTGAAAATGAGGAGAGGCCGACTTTTATAGGCAGATTTCGGAGTTTGGCATGACCCGTGCCCAGTTTGGCACGGGGCGTGCCGTGTCAGGGGAATCTTCGACAATCAGCGCTCTGACATAGCACGGGTCGTGCTATACTTGGCACGGGGCATGCCATGTCAGGTAGACAGTTCCACGGGGTGTGCTAAGTCAGGGGCACAACGAGCTGTTCAAACGCACGTTCTGGAAGCTTGTGGGGTCAGGCACGGGGCGTGCTGAACTTTGCAAACTCGGAACTTTATATTTTTCTTTTATTTTTTTATCATAATCTGTTCCTTATGTGATTCTTGTCCTTTCAAACCTGAAAAAACTAAAAAGAAAACAAAATAGGCTTGTTGAAGTTAGCAGATCAGATTTTTGCCGTTTTGCGAGAGATATTTGGTCTAAAAAATATGTATAATTTGATGTTCATCAAATATCCTCACACTTAAATGTTTGCTTGTCCTCAAGCAAAACTTTGTTAAGAATAATTCTGATAATCCCAATGATTTCATCTGCTTGCGCCTTATAGGTCAGGCGCAACATAAAAGTGGTCCTTCGTCATTTTTTATAGCTTATTCCATTGATTAATTCTTATTTTCGCCATTTGAATTGAAATACAAAAATTTATTGCAAATCTACTGAAATTTATTTTTACTCAAACTTATTAGCCTCACAAATATTCACTCAACTCTCAGGGATTGTATCTGAATATTTGGGTGAACACTCATACCTGGGTGAAGACGAGCAGACAACATAGGCTTGACATGTGATCAAACCTCCACAGGTCTCACTGGAATCCACCTAAGTATCATGAGGGCTTTAGAGGGTAGGTCTGGGGTAAGGTTTGGATAGGTATAATAAAAAAGGGGAAAAATGTGCAAATGAGTGGTCTTCTAAAACTCAGTTTTTGCCAGTGACTTTTTTCGAAAGAATATGTAACACCCTAAAATTTCATGACTTAAATTATGTACGTGTGCTATATTTGTTAAGTAGCTGAAATATATATGATATAATATATATACGTATAATAGAGAAAAGTCACGATTCGCGTAGAAATATTCGGCACGACATTCAAGGAAACATCAAGAGACAAATTTATAGAATATGGTAGATAACGAAAAATAAAAATCGTGGGCGCAGACGGATTTTAAATCCGAGTTATAATGAAGCGGGAAAACGTAAAATAGTGATTTACGCCCGGTTGTAATAAACCGTATGTAAGCACGAACGTCACTAAATTGACACCGAGGTGAAAGTAGAATATCAGGTATTGCTAAATACTTGATTTATAATCGTTATAAAATATAATTGCAATGTTCGGCACGGAAAATGATGAAATCGGTAACCGGTGCTGTTACGCGATAATAACCGAAATCAATTCGGTTAGCCGTTCGAGATTATTTTAGTGACTCGGCAAAGCATAAATAATTATTATAATAATAATTAAGTATTACAGTCAAGGAACCATATTCGGTCTGTGAAAGAGCCGTGATCGCTACACCGATTGGACACGCGCTTGTACCGTATAGTTAAATAAATGTTCACCGGTTTACGTTATGAGCGAAGGATAAATATAAAAGTTATATTTATTGAATTCCCGTAATATTTCAGAGGTTCAGGAATTTTTATATTCCGTTTGCTAAATATCAAACTATTTAGCGGGTTCAGAATATGTGATGTTATACCTACTTATTAATACTACACCACACAACATATCCTAAATTAACTTGACTTGCTCCTTACTCTTTAAATGGTTACTCACCATAATATGTGTCGAATATCTCACTGATTCATCAAATGAAAGGAATTATCATCGAACATACGTATATAAATTTTATGGGTTTATTTTTACCTATAAATACATGCATAAAGTGAAAGAAATGAAATCACAAACACACACATTTCAAATACAGCTTACGACAAAAAATGAATGAAAGAATAAGAGAGAGAGAGAGAGAAGTAAGGCCGGCCATACTCTCCCTCTCTCCCTCCGTTCAAAACCGGCAACCCGGCGCCCTCTTTCTCTCGAATTGCCGGCGACAAAATCCGGCCACCCCGCCGTTCCTTCCTCCTTCTCCGGCCAACCGCAACAAGCTACACCACCCTCTCACTCTCGTTCGTTGAAGCCGGCGACCTGCAACCCAGTCACACTGTCTCGTCTCTCGTTCGTTTTTCCGGCGACAGCAACCCCGACGACTTGTTGTCACCGGCGAGCCACTCCACCCCCACTCCCGTTGTTTTACCCGGCGACCCAGTAGCTCTCTCTCCTCCTCGTCTTCTCCGGCCGGCTACACCGGCGCACCAACCGGCCACCCTCTTTTTTTTTCACGGCGATAAACCGTCGGACGGCAGTAGATAGTAGTAGCAGTGGGTGGTTGAGTATAGGTGACGGTAGATGGTGATTGTTTGTGAGAACTCAAAACCCGGTAAAAACCGGTTTACCGTCCCCTCTTTCGGTCTCTGTTTCGGTGGCGAGCGGTTGATGACAGAGCATGACGGTAACACCAATGGACTGCGGGGATGGTGGAGATTGGTGGCGGTGATTGGCGGCTGTTAACGGCAATCATAGGTAGTCGTAGTTCGAGCCAGAAAAGGAGATGTCGAGTTAACCCGTCTTCACTTTCGGGCGATGTTTCGGTGGCGTAACGAGGTCCAAACGACAAACCAATAACGGGGAAATGCTCGTGGCGAGAAATTAGTCGTGAAGGATTATTCGTTTAACTAAAACGAACCACTTTATTATTTGGTTATCTTGGACTCGTTCACGACCCGTCAAAGAGGTAAACACGTTAAATATTTGTTATTATTACAAATATTATTGTTAAGTTCAAATTTATATTAAATCATAATAGAACGGAATAAATGATTTAAATATAAATTTAAGACAAATAAATATATATATGATCATTAATTGATTTTATTTAATTAAAATTATTAAAAGAATATATATGAATTTAAATATTAAATATATATATATATATATAATATAAAGGATAATGATAATGATAAATTAATTATCGGATTAAGGTTTATGTTTAATATTATATATATTTTAATTTCAATTGAGTTCTTCTAGACAGAACTTCTACTGTTCATTGATTTTTATATTTTAATTCTTTTTTATTTAAGGGGCGTTCATAAGAGATTTTCAAAGGCGTGACGCGTGTACTTTCACCTTTACATTTGTCTTACATGCATTTTCTAATCACGCCATTTCATTTACAAAGCAGCTTTTTCATCCTCTCTTTCATCCTACACTTTTTGCTTTCTCATCCATCCTCACCAAAGCTTCTTCTTACCCTCCAATCGCTAGGACAGATTAATCGACGAACTGCTTCTCGGGAGGAGCAGAAGTGTGAAGGCGGTTAGGGTTCAACACCTGATTTTAGAAGAAAAGGTAAGACCCGATCAAAGTTTCTTTCTGTAATTCCGTTTTCGCTTCTTTCATCGCTAAAGTCTCACATTTTCAACCCCCCCCCCCCCCAAACATATTAGGTAGCAAGGGCATTAAATCGCGTTGACTGAAAGCTAAACCGACACATGTAGCGATTAGGGTTCGATCAATGATGATTATTCCAGATCTGAGTATTGTTGTCGACGGGCGGTGGTCGCTGATGAGTGTTTATTTCAGATCTGACGGGTTATTTATTCCGGCGTTGTTATTCCATGACGGGCATGTAAGTATTGGGATTTCTTTTTTATCGTTTGACAATTTCAGATCTAACCGTTCATTGCGTCAGTTTTTCATAGCCGTAAGGGGAGGAGGTATGGTGGTGGTGTTCAAGAAGCCATGTTCAATAACCAATAGAAAACCGCCAACTCAAATTCCATAAAAATGGAGCCATGTGAAGCCACACCACATGGTATGGTGGTGGTGTGGCTTCAAACCCAAACCGTGTTCCACCTTTTTTTTGTTTTTTTTTAATTTAAACAACTTAATAAAATAACAACTTTTAATAAAAACCAAACATTTAATACTAGGAATTAATACAATACTTAGAATTAAAAAAAAAAACCACTAACATTAAGAAATCAAACGATACAACTTAAAAAAGTTTATTTTTTTTTCTTTCATTATCTTGTCCCATATTGGTTTGAGAACAAAATAGTCTATTTTTTTTCTTTCATTACCTGCGGACACGAATGCAGCTCCAAAAACCGGGGTCGAGCACAAGATTAGTTTTTTGTTTCATTCCCTCTTTTTTTATTTATTTATTTTAGAGGTGTGATTTAATAAAACGTTTTGTTTCATTCCCGAGCATTCCCTTTTTTTTATTTTTAGAGGTGTGGTTTATAAAACATATATACATGTATATTGGGTGTGTATTAAAATGTTAAATAACAAAAAAAAACAAAAAAAAGGGGGGAAAGAGTCCGGCTTAGCTGGGCTCGAAGAAACCGCTCGGAACCGGAGAGGGAGAAGCCGGCCTTCAAACCGCGTGAGATGGTATGGTGAGCCAGGTGGAGCAGCCCGGCTCCCTTTGGAACACCCGGTTTCACTCGATACCGCCTCCCCTAATAGTTGCTTTTGGGGATTTAATTAATCGTATTGGTGAAGAGTTATAATGACGGTGCTGTAGTTTGTTTTTGGGGTTTAGTTTAACTTTGATTTCTGATTTTTTACGGTGGTTCTATACAGACACCCCAAAAATACAAGTTAACACCCTAAACCGGGGCTGATCGCCCAAACCGGACCGGTTCAAATGCGGACAAAAATCAAACCGGGGCTGTTCGGCCAAACCGGCCCGGTTTGAAAATTTTTTTTTTTTTCCAAACCTAATATTTTATGAGGAGTGGTGATATTTATGTGATAATTACACGAAAAAAAAGTTATAACCTTTCACCCTTTGTGTTGATATTATAATTATAATTAGTTTATAAAAAAGGTTGGGTTTGGTTGAGTTGTTTAATTAACCTGATATTTCATCGAGTTCCGTTTAAGTTATAGAATTATTTGACAAAGAAATTGTTATACTATAAAAATGAGTAAATAAATGTTGTTAAAAAAAAGTAAAAACGGTTAATATTTTAAAAAAATGACCTTTTTTTTTATTTAAACTTTGTATTTTGTATGAGGGCTATTAAAAAATACCAATTCAGAAAAAAAAAAAAATTCAAACCGGGCCGGTTTGGCCGAAAAGCCCCGGTTTGAACCTCGTATTCTGGGTTCTGACATGAAATGACTTTTTTGTTTTTTTCGAACCTGGCCTGTTCGCCCAATCAGCCCCGATTTGGGGTGTGAAATTTAGAGAGGGGTGTCTGTAAAGCAGGTCCCTTTTTTTAATCTAAAATTAGGCATGGTGGTGCTGCAGTTTGTATACCGGTTGACGGTATTGGTAATGGTGAAGAATGATGATGACGGTGCTACGTGGTAAAGATAGGTTTTTTTATAGGGAAAAAGACCATAATGCCCATTTTGAAGAAAAAAGGAACGAAAATGCCCATTTGAAAGTCAACACCCCCAATATGCCCACTGGTGCACGGTCGTCACGACCCTAGTGACGGTCTTGACGACCCTAGTGACGGTCAGACGACCCTAGGTCCATCCAGCCAATAAAAAACAGCCACGTCACCACTGGTGCACGGTCGTCACGACCCTAGTGACGGTCTTGACGACCCTAGTGACGGTCAGACGACCCTAGGTCCATTTCCCCAAAAAAAGACCTGTCATAAAGTCTTGACGACCCTAGTGACGGTCAGACGACTCTGTAGGAAGGTCGGACGACTCTGCAAAAAACCTTAAATTTTCAAAATGCAATATCTCTCTCAATTTTCAACGAAAATCACTTCTGTAAATTGCTATGGATTCGTATGAACGAGACGAACATATCTAGCACCATTGTTGATATGTTTTAAACCGATTTGTAGGTCGTCAAGACGTGTCGGGGGTGGGGAGCTCAAAATCGGACCTACAAATCGGTTTAAAACATATCAACAATGGTGCTAGATATGTTCGTCTCGTTCATACGAATCCATAGCAATTTACAGAAGTGATTTTCGTTGAAAATTGAGAGAGATATTGCATTTTGAAAATTTAAGGTTTTTTGCAGAGTCGTCCGACCTTCCTGCAGGGTCGTCTGACCGTCACTAGGGTCGTCAAGACTTTATGACAGGTCTTTTTTTGGGGAAATGGACCTAGGGTCGTCTGACCGTCACTAGGGTCGTCAAGACCGTCACTAGGGTCGTGACGACCGTGCACCAGTGGTGACGTGGCTGTTTTTTATTGGCTGGATGGACCTAGGGTCGTCTGACCGTCACTAGGGTCGTCAAGACCGTCACTAGGGTCGTGACGACCGTGCACCAGTGGGCATATTGGGGGTGTTGACTTTCAAATGGGCATTTTCGTTCCTTTTTCTTCAAAATGGGCATTTTGGTCTTTTTCCCTTTTTTATATAACTTAGTGAGATGGTTTAAAATTTGTCTAGAATTATTTTAAATTTTGTCTCATGTTTAATTTCCATTTGACGTGTGATTATTTGAAAGTTTTTTAAGTACAAACCTAACTTATAAAATCTATGTTTATTCTTTTAAATTCTTATGGAGTTTATGTTGATTTTAAGTTTATTTTTCTTCCCAAAAAGTTATAAATAAATACTTCATGTTTTGGGTTCAGAACTCTCATATACAAAGAGACAGCCAGGTTTAAAAAACATCAGACATTGAGAAAACACTAAAAGATCATGAGACATCTTTGATGAGAATTGAGGTAGCGGGATTGGCAACAATACAGAACCTCTTGAAACGGACACTACAGCACAGAAACCAGAAAAGACCATAGCATATTGAAGTTAGCGTTGGATATGATAATTATTCAACATATCGTGTGGAGCTTAAAAATTGAAGACACTGACTGAAAATTGTATAACAGCTGACCAACCTAAAACGGTAATCCATCAATTAATTGAGAATCATTGCTGATTATTGTAAGTCGCTTCATTATTATCCAGGTAACATAGAGTTTAAAAATGCAATTTTTTCATGTGAATATACTCTGACCCAACCCGTAATTATGTCAACCCAATCTTGCAAAATTGAAAAGTTTTTATCTATGTCTTCAGGAAGACCTAGGGTGTCCACAAAACCAGTGTCGATCCTAATCACGTATGAATGTATGATAGATCTTATGGCTCTTGAATGACGGAAAAGAAATTTTTTCTTACGTAGGTATGATCAGAAGCTTTCCACTTAGAGGTAAAATTGATTAAAAATTCCTGATGTTTATATTATTTATTTGCTGCACACCGGTTAATTAGTTGTATCTTTTAGCTCTGAACTCTATCTTTTAATTAGTTGTATCTTTAGTTTCATGTTATAGCTTATGTTTTTGGACGGGTTTGTTGCTTTTCATTCTTCTTATTTATAGGTTGTTCCTTTCAATTTATTTATCTTTTCATGCCTTTTGTAAAAGCAATAAATACATATGTACTAATATACACTTTTGTAAACACTTTCTCATTGGCATTTACTATGTAATCTTTTATAAATTTACAATAGTTTTGTAATCTCACAAGCCAATTCACTAAACGAAAGAAAGAAGTACGAAAAATGGTGACCCGCCGCAACGCACGGGATGGGTCGGCTACTCGTATATTTTAGAACATATTAGAATATGTTAATATATATTTAAAAGTATTAATATTAAAATTAGGGCTTTCTAGCCGCTGTTCTGTCAAACCCGCGTAAACGGTAATGAACTAAGCTTTGAAATTTTAAAGCATGTTATAAAATGTTATAACGGATAATACCCTAAGTCAGTTTTGAATATAAATGGATTTTGATAAAGAAATGAGTAAAACGGGAAATTAGGGTTTCGGAATATGATTGTTTGATATAAACTAATCCGAAGGGTATGGAGACTTGATTTTTGACATAGAACTATGTTTATATATACAATACAATAAGTATATATAAAGTTAAAATGAATAAATGGTAAAGTATTTAAGATACTGAGTTAATCGGATATTTAGAAGTTCACGCGGACCGGAAGGGTAGACGCCTGTACACTGGGGTTTCTGGCAAAAGTGAGGGTGTCGCATAAATCCCAACTGAGAAATGACATCCCTCACTGGGCGATCCCGGAGTGAGCGTTTACTTATAGGAATGCGTGTCTTCATATATTAACAAAAGAAAAGGATAATGGCCCAAAGGACATTTTGGTCATTTTGACCTTTAAAAGGAATAAACTTAATAAATAAGTATTATTAAGTTAATAAAGAGTTAAAATAAACATAGTAAATGTTTATTATATTAAACCTTGCGTTAACGCCGTACAATACACGATTAGGTTTAATTGGAAAGCATTGCGGAGGTTTTCTCTGAATTACCGCTTAAGAGAATAAGGTGAGTTCTATGAGCCCACTTTTAAATGTTTTAGATGTTTTAATGTTTTCGGGCTGATATACATGCAATGATATATATTCAACTGGTTACTTGAAAAGTATTTGAGATGCCTTACTTATTTTGTGTTGATACACATACGTGGAAAAGTTATAATACTTATAACTGTTTTAAAGTTATTATTACCTGTTATTACTTTTTCGGGAAGGTTATAATAAACAGGTAATATAAAGGATGAAACTTTTATATAAAGCTTGAGAAATGAAAAATGTGAATGTTTGGTCTAAGCCTATGTATAGGACTAAGTGTCGGGTAAATATGATCTTATTAGCCTTGTTATGCAAGACCCATAACATTATATTTATGAAACGCTTATTTCCATATGCGGGTAATGGACTGGTGTTGAAACGGTTATGAGTCCAAATACAAGAGTTATTCAAATGGACTTTTGAAAAGGATGAAAAGATTTAAAAGGTTGAAAATGTTTCAATCTAAGCAGATATTGTCTAGTGAAAAGGGAAAAGGTGGCTGTGCAACTAGAAGCGGGGAATGACGGTTCCCCGGGGTAACGATGGTTACTCTATGAAAGGTTTCGAGTAACGACGGTTGCCCGAGGAACTAACGTGGTTCCAATAGACAATGCTTGGTAGAATGAATGGTTAAATGTTTTGGTATAACTCTGTTATGTTTTATACCTGATAAATGTTATAAAGAAGGGGTCGTTAGGCCCAAATGTTTGAAGTAAACCTTTCAAGGAAAGGTAAAAGTTTTAAATACTTAGAACTCACCAGCGTAAGCTGACCTTTAAAAGCATGTATGTCAGGTATCGGTGATGTTTAAAGTAGCAAGGGAAGGGCTCTAGCAAGGGCAGATCAGATGGGCAAGCTATCAGGAATGACTCGGTAGTAGACTGGCATAGCTATAGATAAGATCTAGTTATAGATTATGTTATTATCTTCCTTACTATTGTAACTCGTTATATATATAAATGAAAAGTTCTTAATTTCCGCTGCTTATTTATCTCTGTTGTATCATGTGTTCATGAGTAAATCCGACACGTGACCCCACCTGGAGCCAAGACTGGGAGTGGGCGTCACAGAATATGCTACGTTTTAGAGAGCTTTGCTCTTTTTATTGAACTTAGGGAATATGTTTTGTGAATCCCCTTTGTTCAGACAACCATTTTTTTAATAGACAAAACATCATTTGAATGTAAATCCAGGACCTACGGATCAACATCATAGTCTAGGGTAAGGTTTTTATAAAAGACCCGCTTTTTACAAAAATAAATAAGAGATAAAAAGAAGGGAGGTTATTTTGCATAAAGGGGTTTGAAAACGAAAGGCTTAGGCTCAAAGGGGTTAACTAGGAGGAATTTTATGGAGTGAAGGAAAAAGGGTTAAGAAACGGATGGTGAAAAAATCCTAGGTGCCTCAATCATTTAAATAAGTGTTCCCAATTTTGTCCATCTCGGGACGAATACATATGTCAAGTTCTACCTCTGTCGGATCACCAGGCGTCTCTCATAATTTAGGGAAAAGAGCATGTATATAGGTGATCATGCTATATTTGGGCTAAAATTCTCACTAAATACCGGGGGAAGGGAAAAATAAGTTTTTCTAAAAATAAATTGGTTTATTTTGCCATAAAGAAATATTTCAATTTATTTTTAAAAAATAATTTATAATTCAATGGAATTTGAAATCTTTATGATTAGGAGGAAAACTGTTATGTGTATCGTTCCGTTAAAGACGACAAAATTTTGAAAATTTGGGGGATATCAAGCCTTATTTGAAAAAGTTTTGTTTAAGGCTTGATATTGGAACGAGCAATTGTTTAAGTTCCCGAAAACTTTATACCCGTTATTATCCCGTCCCCACACTTAAAATGTACATTGTCCTCAATGTACCCGTATGTTAGTAAACTAGGGACTATGACAATAAAAAATAGTTTGGTTTTGGAAAAAATTGGGCAGCACTTCCACTATTTTCTGACTATTTGTCCCGTGGAATGGTTACCACGCCAAGTATCGTGACCTCCCGGTCCGAATCAGACTACAAAACCGGTACCTGTATCACAAATGCTCAAGGAAGAAATACTAAACTAAAAAAGATAAAGATAAACTAAGCTAAATTATTCATACTAAATACTAATCATAGTCATATTAATCAAGTTAAGATGATACATGTTTTTAGACTTACATCAAACCCAAGATCATTTCTAATATAAAATCTAAAACATGCCAAAATAATCCCACTATCTGGGATTCATCATGATCAGTCATAAACACAATCGAACTACTTTATTCCATTCCCACTTCTTCTACTTGACTTCTTCCTAGCTTCACGACCAAGAGCTCCCTCTAGCGACCAGCCTGGTCGTGCGGGAGCTTGGGGAGATCCCCGTCATCGTCCAGGTTGATGACAAAGTCATCAACCACGCCATTAAGCACAGGGAAGTCGACGAACATGTCGTCGTCCAGAATGTGGGACTCAAAGTTGATGTCTCCCAACACCTCATCTTCGGGCCATGGGGCGTCTGAAGGCATGAAAGTGGGTTCCAGGATGGGCTCAAGTCTCTCGCTCGGAGAGGCCATGCATCCTGCCAGGAACTCAAAGGCAATGGTCAAGAAGTTGACCCTATCGTTTAGCTTGAGCTCTCGTTCATAAGCTTCATCCACGTTTGTTCTTAAGGTCATGACTTGGTTCATCAAGGTTATGATCGTAGGATGTGCACCTGGTTGAACATTTTTCTCCTGAAGCTCGTCAATGATTGCCATTTCTGAAAAACTTTAAGAACTCAATATTTATGCATGTACAGGAAGCGTCATGGCCCGTGCCTAGTTCAGCACGAGGCGTGCTGTTCATCGTGACATGAATTTTTAAGTTTTAATATTTCAGAAAAGTTTTGTTTTCTCAACCCATTCCAGTTTTTATTTTTAAAAATTGGGTTTGTTGAAGCATATTTCAGTGTCTAGTGCTAGGTCTAGGTGAAGTGTCATTGTAATAGTTAGTTTGTGTTTTCTGGTCCCAGCGGACCAGGTGCAGACCAAATGGTACGCCGGACCATCTGGTACGCTGGTTAGTTGGTCCGCTGACCAGAACACCTATATATATGTTTAGCTCATTTAGAGAGTTGTAGTTGTGAGGTTTTAAGCTGTTAACTGTGTGTTTTCTAAGGTGTAACATGTAATTCTCTGTAACTCTCTCTCTGAAGGTTTGAGTAATAAACGAAGTGTTATTTACCTTGTTGTTTACCAAATCTGTGATCACGATGCATTAGCAAGATCGATTCTGTCTTATCAAGTGGTATCAGAGCTGTTGGCTCAATTTCCAGCTCTCATTTTTGTTTTTGAAGTTTTTGAGACGTTAAAAAAATCAAATTATGTGAGACTCCTTGAGTTTTTGGTCGATTTTTGGTGAATCGAACCTTCCTGAGTCATTTTCGCACCTAACAGTAGTGTTTGATTGAAGAAATTCGACAACAGTCTGAATCTGGAGTGAAATTGAAGAATTTTGCATTTTTGAGGTCTGGTCCGCTGCTGGTCCGCGGGTGGTCCGCCCAGGCAATCTTCAACAAACTGGTCCGTGGTGGTTTTGGCGTACCACATCTGGTCCGCTGGTTTATTTGGTCCGCCGTACCAAATTTGATCCGCCGCTAATATTGGTCCGCTGATATTGATCCGCTGGTTATTGGTCCGTTGAAGATTTTGGTACGTTGGAGCTTATGGTCCGCCGTAAATCTCTGATGCATTTTTAGTGAAGCAATTTTGTTCAGAAATGTTGGAGCCAGGGGCTCTGCCCCTTGGACCCCGCCAGGAGCTGCCGCCCCTTGGACCCCGCTTCTCGGGGGCGCTGCCCCCGAACCCCTGTTAATCAGTAATAAACATCTGGGGGTTGTTTTCAAGAATGGGGAAGGGTCATGGAGATTTTAAAGAGCAAATCAGTTATCGGGTTTACCCTTGATTCGGTAGTTGTGAATTTACAATCAAGAGTTACCAGATTCCGGTGCTTATCATGAATTAGTCGTCGAATTTCTGAGATGTGTTTGTGGGTAGTCACGGTTTTTGATGATGGGCATGTATTCAAAAACAAGTTTTTGATGATGGACAGAGATTCAGAAACTGGGGTGTGATTACTTTGGAACGTTTGTCGGAGATGATCTTTCTACACAAACTGAAGATATAATGTGATTCCATTGCGAGCTATCTGAAGAACATATTGCTTGCTGGGTTGGAATCGGGAATTGAATATATCACATGTTTAGGGGGAAAATTGAGACCCTTGAAAATTTTAAAGTTCTATTTGATGAAAAACGGAAAATGTGAATATTCAATAGCAATCAGTTCATGGATGATGGTAAGTTGTGATCTTCATGGAAAGGTGCTGTATTATGATGTTCGTGCAAACCGATATGTCAAAGTTTTCAGTTATGGTTTGGAACTCTCTGTCATATGCCTGATACTTTCTTGAGTCGTGAGATTCTCGTGTTGATCTACCGAGAGCACTGACGTGATGTTCTTTGACAGCTGATATATTGGGAGAGACTTAATGCTGAGGGGGAATTTCTGTAATTGAAGATGCTGATCGTGTTGGTTTTCATAAAGATCAGAATGTATTACAAGTTTGTGAAGATTATGAATTGTTGTCATCATGCAGTGATGTTCGTGGATGTCTTTACAAGTTTCCGGGTAACGACTGATGAAGTGAACCATTATCATATATGCCAGTTCCAATTGGATGTGTTGTGCTTGAAGCTAGGGGGAACTTTGTTGGTTGTGGAGATTGTGCAAGATTCGAACTGTTTCCTGCATGTCTGATATTCAGTCCAAGGGAAGTTTGTTGAAGTTCAAGATTTCAAGATGTAGCAGACTGACTGATGACGATTGCTGGAAAATGAAGACATACATTCGACAGTAACGTCCAAGGGGGAATTTGTTAGAGCATGTTCCGGGTGTGATCGTTACTGTGCGAAAAGTTATTTAGATTGTAACCTAGGCTAGACTGCTAACGGACCAGTGGCGGACTAGATGGTACGCCGGACCATCTGGTACGTTGGTTAGTTGGTCCGCTGGGCAGGTTACCTATAAATAGGTGAGTCTAGATTGCAATGTTTAGATTTCTGGTCATTTGTCTTTGTGTTGAGAGGAGAGATCTGTCCAACCTCTCCCGAGCTTCAACGATGTAAACTCCTTCGGTGTAATCATTCGACACAATAAATGATTAGATTTCTCCGTCTCTATCATTCTATGATCTGGAAACGATCCGTATACGGTTTTATAGGGTTTGTACAAGTTTTAGTCACGTTTTTTTTTAGCAAAAACTATGATTTAGAGAACTCAAAAACAACCTTTGAGGGTTTTATGACATAGACTTGTATTTGTGGAGTTGAGAAAGCAAAAGATCATGAACAAATGAGCTGAAAATGCAGCTTGAACATCAAGAATATTCCTGTGTTCATGGCCAGAAGAATAAAGGATATAAAGAAGGAATGATGAAGACAAAAAGGAGATTACCTTAATGGGTGTGTGTGTTTTGACTTCAAGAATGCAGAGTGAAAGTAAAAGGAAGGAATGAAGAGCATATGTAGCCCAAAAAAAGGCAGCAAAATGCTGATCTCCTGTATTTTGTCGAATGGCATGGGGCGTGCTTAGCTGTCGGACATCAGATGACTGCAGACAGTGATGATGCAATCGAGCACGTGACGTTCTCAGTTTAGCACGGGGCGTACAAACCTAAAGATTGCGTTTTTCTTGATCTTGACTATTTATTTATTTCTTAATCTACGGATAGGTGGCCTAAATTTATTTCCGGGTCCTAGGCCGGACCCGTTGATACACTATGTGCATCACTCTATAGAGGAAGGTTTTCTTCGTCGTGGTCGAATATTCCTTCAAAGAGTTTGAGACGATGGTCGTTGACTTTAAATATGGATTTATCATTGTCGCTTATGTCAACAACACCGTAGGGATAAATACGCACCACCTGGTAAGGTCCAGTCCATCTGGATTTTAACTTTCCAGGGAACAGTCTTAGACGAGAGTTATATAGCAGAACCTTATCTCCTTATTGAATCTTTCTCAACCTCTTTAGTTGCGAATCATGATACTTTTTGGTCCGGTCTTTGTAGATACTGGATTTATGTAGGTTTGGCCGCGTAATTCTTCAAGCTCTGTTAACTGGCCGAGTCGATTTTGACCTGATTTCTGAAGGTTCATGTTTAGTTTGCGAAGGGCCCAGTAAGCCTTGTGTTCTAATTCAACAGGGAGATGGTAGGCTTTGCCATATACCATTCTGTACGGGGTAGTACAATTGGATTCTTGTAGGCCGTTCGAAATGCCCAAAGTGCATCATCGAGCTTGTCAGCCCAATCCTTTCTGTGATTACCGACTGCTTTTTCCAGGATTTGTTTGATACCTCGGTTGGTTACTTCAGCTTGACCATTTGTTTGGGGATGGTAGGCTGCTGAAACCTTATGGATTACTCCATACCGAGATAGGACTCGTTCCATTTGAGAATTACGAAAGTGGGTACCTCTGTCACTGATTAACGCTCTTGGAGTCTCGAATCTAGAGATTAACTTTTTGAGGAATTTAACAACTACTCGGCCGTCATTAGTGGGTAGGGCTTCTACTTCAATCCATTTGGAGACGTAGTCCACGGCTACAAGGATGTAGTTATTCCCTCTCGAAGTTGGGAATGGTCCCATAAAGTCAAGTCCCCATACATCAAATACTTCACAAACCTGTATGTAATTCTGGGGCATCTCGTTGTGCGAGGAGATGTTCCTAGTCCTTTGACAACCAGCACAGGTCTGTATCAGTTTGTGAGCATCCTGATATATAGTTGGCCTATAAAAGCCAGAATCGAGGACTTTTCTTGAGGTGGCATTGGCTCTATGATGGCCTTCGCAAGCTCCAGGGTGACAATGTTTAAGAATGCTAGTGGTCTCGGTACCATAGACACATCTTCAGATAAGTTGGTTGAGGCATATCTTGAAAAGATATGGGTCTTCCCACATGAAATATTTAACGTCAACGAAGAATTTCCTTCGCTGTTGATGTGTTAACCCTCTAGGTACGAGGCTGCTTGTGAAATAATTTGCCATATCTGCAAACCAGGGTTCAGCAGAAGAGTAAACTCTTTCCAGGTACTCCGTTGGAAATCGTTCATTTATTTCTCCTCCTGAAGGCTGAGTATCACTTTCAAGCCTCGAGAGGTGATCAGCGGCAGTGTTGTCAGCACCTTTCTTGTCCCTAATCTCAATGTCGAACTCTTCAAGGAGAAGAATCTAACGGATGAGTCTTCGTTTGGCGTCCTGCTTTTTGAAGAGGTATCTGATGGTTGCGTGATCCATGAAAACAATAGTCTTTGACAACACCAGATATGAACGGAACTTATCAAAAGCAAACACCAAACTCCTTTTCGATAACTGTATAGTTTTCCTGGGCTTCGTTAAGCATTTTACTAGCGTAGTAAATTGGGTGGAAATGCTTATCTTTCCGTTGACCTAATACTGCCCCCACAACATAGTCACTTGCATCACATATGATCTCAAAGGGGAGAGACCGGTCTGGCGCAGTCATAATTGGTGCATGTACAAGTTTGTCCTTTACGAGGAAGAAAGCTTCTGTACAGTCTTTGTCGAAGTTGAAGACTGCTTCCTTCTCCAGCAGTTTCGTCAAGGGCCTAGTGATCTTGGAGAGGTCCTTGATGAAACGTCGGTAGAAACCTGCGTGTCCGAGAAAATTGCGGATCTCGTGGATGGAAGATGGTGGGGGTAGATGGGAGATAGTGTCTATTTTTGCCTTGTCTACTTCTAATCCGGCTTGGGAAACTTTATGGCCAAGAACTATGCCTTCTTGGACCATAAAATGATATTTTTCCCAATTGAGAGCTAAATTAGTTTTCTCACATCGGGCGAGCATTTTCTCAAGATTTTGCTGACAGTGGTCAAATGAGTTGCCAAAAACCGAAAAATCATCCATGAATACTTCCATGGATTTATCGATCATATTGTGGAAGATGGCAACCATGCAACGCTGAAATGTGGCGGGAGCATTACATAAACAAAAAGGCATGCGTCATGTAGGCGAAGGTGCCGTATGGACATCTGAATGTTGTCTTCTCTTGATCTTCTGGATCTATGGGGATCTGTAAAAATATCTGGAAAAACCATCGAGGAAACAATGGTAGATATACTCAGACAAGCGCTCTAGCATTTGGTCTATGAATGGCAGAGGAAAGTGGTCCTTTCGGGTGGTGTCATTTAACCTTCTATAGTCTATGTAGACTCTCCAGCCAGTGACTGTGAGAGTAGGAATGAGTTCATCTTTGTCATTGGTGATGACAATCATTCCTCCTTTCTTAGGTACCACTTGAACAGGGCTAACCCATGGACTGTCAGATATTGGGTATATAAGTCCAACGTCCAGAAGTTTGACAACTTCTTTCTTTACTACCTCTTGTACGTTGGGGTTTACCTTCGTTGTGGTTGGACAATGGGCTTATACACGTCTTCCATTATAATTTTGTGAGTGCAGAGCGATGGGCTTATTACTTTGATATCCGATAGCTTCCATGCTATAGCCTTTTTATGCTTTTGTAGAAATGCCAAGTAATGCTTCCTTTTCCTGTGGGCTCAAGCGTGCAGAAATGATCACAGGCGAGTTGCGATCGTCATCCAGGAAGGCGTATTCCAGGTGTTCTGGGAGTTCCTTCAGTTCCAGAGTCGGTTGATTTGTAGCTGTCGGCTTGCTGTTGGAATCTTCGTCTTCTGGGTTGGCGTGAATGGAATGGATAGACTCATGCTTCGCATGATCGGAGATAGGAGATGTGTTTGTCTCCTCTTCCAGGGTTTCCTGGGTGAGTCTCTCTTCTTATACTTCGTGCAACCAAGGAGAATCATCCGAAAGGGGATATCCGAGAGACCTTTCGATCTTTATAGATATCTTATGATATCCAAGCTGTAGCCACATTTCTTCATTGTCCGGGTTGATCACGGACCTCCAAGTCTCTAAGAGGGGTCTTCCGAAGACTAGAGGCATGTTGTCAAGGATGACGAAATCGGAGGGAATGTTAATGTTGTTAACGCGAATTAGGGCATCTTTGACAACTCCTTTGGATAGACAGATAGAACGGTCAGAGAGGATGAAAGGCAGGCAGAAAGGGGTCATTTCTCCTAACTCTAGTTTATTAAGCAGTATAGTAGGCATCATATTTACAATCAAACTTTCATCAACTACAGCAATTTGTATTCTTTTTTTTTGATGAAACATGGCACAAATTTTTTATCAGAAAGTTGTCTAAAGTGCAATGATTGTTCCTTTGTAAATATTACTTTCTGTAATTCTTCGAGTTTATGTGAAGTGAACAATTCCTTAAAAAATCTAGCATTAGTGGGTACATTAGAAAGACTTTCAAGGGAAGGTGGAGAAATGCGTACCTGGGTTGGAAGAGGTTTACTCTTGCCAATACCTGATGATGATGAGACAGGCGTCTTATCTGGTCTAGGAATTTCTTCTGCTTTCTTGACTGGTTCACCGACTTGGGTGAAAGGGGAATGGGTTGCGTCTAACTCCTTTGC
The DNA here is from genome assembly GCA_039602395.1 of Deinandra increscens subsp. villosa. Taxonomy (NCBI): domain Eukaryota; kingdom Viridiplantae; phylum Streptophyta; class Magnoliopsida; order Asterales; family Asteraceae; genus Deinandra; species Deinandra increscens. The sequence goes on along the minus strand of JBCNJP010000003.1, from coordinate 61,534,151 downwards.
TTCAGGACTTGCTAAAATGGACATAATGGTTGGGATGATGGGATCTGGTGGGACTTCCTTGATTATGACTTCTTCTTTTTCCTCTTCCCTTATACGACTAAAGTAATCTTCGAGAGCCTTTATATGTTCTAACATTCGTTTCGTGGTTTCTTCGAGATCTGATTTAGGACGTATATAAGGTGGTTCTTCTGTAGGTAGTGCATAATCAAAGCTTGTGCCTTGCGAGTTTTGCTCATTACATTTCATACAAACAAAGAAAAAATCATGAGAACAAGAAGTAGAGGTTGAAGTAGATGGTTCATTTTCAAAATCTCGCGTCCTAATACTCTTGTCAATAACTTTGGTTAAGCTCAGGTTGATTAATATTTTGACAAATATTATTATTTTGCGAAGATTGTGAGAAAGAACTATAATGATGACTGGGGGACTCATCTGGTGGCTCATCTACTCGCAAGAACGCAAGCGTTTGTGCCAATATGTAGCAGTCCCGGGAGAAATGGGGACCACCGCAGATTCTGCACCAAACTGACTGAAGCAATCCATCATTATAACTGAAATATTCCTCCGGATTAGTATCCATCCTTGCAATATTTCTCAGAGATAAATAGATGAGTAGAAGAAAAACAAAAAAATTATAAGAAAAAGATAAAGAAAATTAAAATCTAATCTAATAAAGAAAAAAAACTAATCTAACTATTGGCTAGGCTACTAACTTGGACTTTTTCCAAATCCTTGTTTGTGTCCCCAACAACGGCGCCAAAAAGCTTGATGTGTGCTGAGGTGTACATTAAATATGGCAATATTTTTCAAACCTTTTGAGCAGTTTTAAGCTTTTAAATTTATAATACCTGATTTACTTGACAACTACTATTTCACCACATTACACGGGCAAGTATACCCATTGCGGGCAGTATAGCAGTGATAAGTTGAACTGAGGTCGATCAGGACACAATGGAAAGTGAGAGCTCTGGATACTCAGTCCGCTGTTACCATCTAGCCAGGTCTAAATTTAGCTTTAAGAAAAGAAAATAAAAGAAAAGAAAATAAAAGTAATAAGATGGTATTTTAGAGAGATGTAAATCGAAGTTAGTGTTACTTGGGAGAAGGTACATGTGGCTAAGGAAAGTTGAACAGACACTTATAATCTTGCTTAAGACTGTTCACTAGCAGAAGACCAACCACCTTTCGGAATCTTAGGCTGATTCACCATCTAACTGCCAATCGTCTACGAGAGTACGAATGCCCCGGAAGGTGCTGCTAGCGAACAAACAATGTGGTTTAATGCCACTTAGTTACGGGGTCTCTCAAACCGGCCGACTTACTCGACACGTTGTCATGAACCAGCAGTGAGAACAACCTTGCGTGCCGGATTATTTTATTATGAAAATTATATTTTTTAAGGGACTGAGGTTCGTTTCTTCCGTGCACCGCTCTCGCGCATGAACGAACGGCGTGACCAGAGCGAAGTTCACAAACACGTACCATCTCGGCTTCCGTGAAATTACAAAATATTAAAAGGCCATGGGGTGTGGTTGTGTGGGAGGTGCATGAGGGTTCATGCCTTGTGTCGCGGGTGCCACCACCCAGACGGCATCGTCTGGTTCGTTACCCCGGATGGGGGCGAGGGTACCCATATCGTTGGGATCTCGGAGCCCCAATCCCCGGTCGTTTTGGGCTCCCCCACGTCCTCCTTCTTGTTGGATGGGGCGCTCCTTGATCGTGTTTTCAGGGCCCGCTGCACTACCGTTAAGAGCATCCCGCATAGCAGTCGCATGGCTTTCTCCCAAGCCCTTAAAAATGCTCTTCTCGCGGTGGTTGGTGGGCCTGATTCTGTGGCTGCCTGGGTGCGCCTTCTTCTCCTCCCACGGTGCACGTTACAGCTTTTTAAACCCCAGAGTCGGCAGGAATGCCGCTCTGGGAATCGGAAAGTTTTGCAGTGCCGCTCCATCCTGACTTCCTTATCCACCTGGGCGGGGGACGATGGGGTCGAGCAGTTGGTTGGTCGTCTCCTTGCCTCTTCTGGGGTGGCGGGTGGACGTGTGGCTGTTAAAGATAAAGGTGACCAGGACGCCCCTAACGTCAAACGGTGCCTCCGGAAAGTCGCGGATGGCCATTTTACGGCTGCTGTGAAGGTGCTATCCTCTTCTGGGGTCGCGCCGTTTAACGCTGAAACCTTTCGCGCGTTGGTGGCCAAGCACCCGTCTCGTCCGGGCCCCTCCTTGCCTAATGACCCTTTTGCTGAGGCCGCGCTGGTCGTTACTGCTGATCGGGTCCTCGACTGCATTAAATCGTTTCCTAAAGGGACTTCCTGTGGTAGGGATGGGTTGAGAGCTCAACTTTTTTTGGACAGCCTCTGTGGGGAGGGGTCTGCCACTGCCAACGACCTTTTGGGTGCTATGGCTTCTGTCGTTAACTTGTGGTTGGGGGGGAGGTGCCCTGTTAGTCTTGCGGAATTCGTTGCCTCGGCGCCCCTCACGCCGCTTCTAAAGCCTGACAATGGTATTCGGCCTATTGCGGTGGGCACTATTTGGCGTCGGCTGGTTTCAAAAATCGCTATGTGAGGGGTTGCTAAGGACATGACCCAATATCTCCAAGACTTCCAATTCGGGGTTGGCGTCCCCAATGGGGCCGAGGCTATCCTGCATAGCGTCAATCGTCTCCTGGATGCCCGGCATACCGATGGGTCCCTTGCCATGCTCACCGTCGACTTCTCTAACGCCTTTAACCTTGTCGATCGCTCGTCCTTACTTCACGAGGTTCGGTTGAGGTGCCCGGCTATCTCTCCGTGGGTGGACTTCTTATACGGGCAGCCGGCTCGTTTGTATGTGGGGGACGATCACATTTGGGCTACTACGGGGGTTCAGCAGGGTGACCCGCTGGGCCCACTCCTGTTTGCCCTTGTTCTTCACCCCCTTGTCCACCGCATCCGGGACTCTTGCCGCCTTCTTCTGCATGCTTGGTACCTCGATGATGGCACGATCATTGGGGATGTTAACGAGGTCTCCAGGGCTCTCGAAATTATCAAGGTTATGGGTCCTCCGCTTGGACTGGACCTTAATATTAAGAAGACCGAACTTTTCTGGCCAAGTTGTGATGGTAGGAAGACTCTTCCGGGGCTTTTCCCTGTTGGCATCAGCAGGCCGACCTTAGGGGTGAAGCTCTTGGGTGGAGCGGTCAGTATCGATGGGGGTTTCACCCAAAGTTTGGCTTTGAGGAGGGCCAACACCGCCGCTGATCTTATGCGCCTCCTCCCCAAGCTGGGTGATCCCCAATGTGCCCTCCTCCTGCTCCGTTCGTGTATGGGCATCGCCAAACTTTCCTTTGGCCTCAGAACATGCCCTCCCCTTCATGTGGCCCAGGCTGCTGTGGCCTTTGACACCGACCTTCGCGCGGCCATTGAAGATATTGTCGTGTGTGGTGGGCCTTTCTTTGGAGACCTCCAATGGCGGGTTGCCTCCTTACCCATCAAGCGGGGGGGGGGGGGGGGCTCGGGGTCTACTCGGCCGTCGAGGCCTCCTCCTACGCTTTCGTGGCCTCGAGAGCCCAGTCTTGGGAGCTCCAGGACCATATTCTTCGGGAGTGTGGGGTGTGCCCTATGGACTCGGCATACGCGGGCGCGTTGGCTGACCTACATGACCTTATTCCGGGCTTTGATCTTAGCGGTTTCTCTAACAAGGACACCGCCCCACCCAAAGCCCAACATGTTTTGGCGAATGTCCTTTTTGGTAAAGCCGTGGGAGAGATGGAAGCTGCCTTCGGGATGTCAGCCAGGGATAAAGCGGTATGGGAATGCCTTCGCCAACCTCATGCTCAAGATTTCCTCCTCGCCCTCCCTATTGATGGGCTGGGGCAGCACATGTCGCCAGTCGAATATCGGGCGATTCTTAAATATCGGCTTATGATCCCCCTGTACCCGAGGGATGAGAGATGTCCAGTATGCTGCAAGGCATGTTTGGATGCTTATGGGGAACATGCGGTCCATTGCAAAGAGCTGCCCGGTTTCAAATACCGGCATGATTTGGTCCGGGACGTTTTATTTGACATTTTCAGAAGAGCCGGGATTTCTGCTAAGAAGGAAGCCCCGGTTAATTTTTTGTCGGACCCTGCGGACGGGCGCTCCTCCCTTCGACCGGCGGACGTCCTTGTCTTTGGGTGGAAGCACGGGAAGCATGCCTGTGTCGACCTCACTGGGGTTTCCCCTCTCGTGGGTTTCAAGGGATCTGGCTTCCGGGCAGGCCAGGCTGCCACGAATGCTGCTGCGGGGAAAGTGCGCAAACATGAAGAGGCGTGTCTGGCGAATCAACATGTGTTCGTGCCTTTTGCGTTTGACACCTTCGGTTACCTTGCTCCGGAAGCTGTGGATACTCTGACCCGCGTCCAGAAGGTCATGGATGGGAATGTGGCGACTCCTCGTGGTTTGAATGTGGTTTTCACTCGGTTAGGCTTTGCTATTCAGAAGGGGGTGGCGGCGCAGCTTGTTGCCCGCCTCCCTTGTACTTCATGTTAAGTTGTAACCGTCGTTTGTTTTAATGAAAATTGACTCTTTTTAAACAAAATTCCCAACCAAATACTTTCAGGCCGCACTTGGGTGGTCAGTCGAGTTTGCTTACATAGACATAAGGACCTCGAACGTATCATGTAGCATGGGACGCGAGTCACCTTTCAGATCATGCATCGTCCCCCGACCGGATGTCACAAGTCCGGGCTTTGGGATTTCGACTTCCCAAATGGTCTGTGATACGTAGAGCACGTTTGGTTCAGAAAATTAATAATACAGTTCCAATAAAAAGGGTTTTCATAATGTCATTAAACACACCTTAAGTGAGCTTATAAGGTTGTTAACCAACCCGCCAAAGGCTTGTTACTTCCCAAGTAAGTATAAGAATTTGGCTAAGCATGGTTTTAATGATTTGCTTAGGAGAAAAGGAAGATTTCATAGACAAAATCTTACTAATCCTTACTTAAGTTGAAGTTCTTATAAACTTGATTACAAGACTCGAAAAATACCAAATGACTCAATACATGGGAGGAGAAGAAAAGAATTGAGTAAGTTACAAATGAGGAGAGGCTAGCTTTTATAGGCAAATTTCGGAGTTTGGCACGACTCGTGCCCAGTTTGGCATGGGGCGTGTTGTGTCAGGGGAATCTTCGATAATCAGCGCTCTGACATGGCACGGGTCGTGCTTTACTTGGCACGAGGCGTGCAATGTCAGGTGGACAGTTCCACGGGGTGTGCTAAGTCAGGGGCACGGGCATGCTGTTCAGACGCGCGTTCTGGAAGCTTCTGGAATCAGGCACGGGGCGTGCTAAGTTAAGCACGGGGCGTGCTGAACTTTGCAAATCTCAGAACTTCATATTTTCTTTTGTTTTTTTTTATCATAATTTGTTCCTTTTGTGATTCTTGCCCTTTCAAACCTGAAAAACTAAAAAGAAAACAAAATAGGCTTGTTTTGAAGTTAGCAGATAAGATTTTTACCGTTTTACGAGAGATATTTGGTCTAAAAAATATGTATAATTTGATGTTCATCAGTGGTAACTTATTAACCTCAGATGAAGGATGGGGTATGTGAAACCTGCTTATTGCGAATCGCCATGGGTAGTGTAACACCCATTTACTAATTATGCCAAAAGTTAACGATGAGTTTCACAAAAGTGGGTCCCAGTAGAATTTTTCTACAAAAGTCATATCTGACATTACAAAATACACCATCTTTAAAGTTTGGCAACCATAAGTTTGTTTATCAAACTTTTACATTGATCAAACCAAAAACATGTGCGGGAACCCTAGTCTTTGAGTGATCGGCCTGGTCCGCTCTTGAAGAGCATCCATCTAGGCTTTTCCCTTACCTGCAACACACTAACTTTTAATCGTGAGTTTCTATTGCATAATATATAATCATCAAATAAGAAACAAGAAAATCGAAAATTTAAATGTTCAAATCCTTTGCGGATCGCGAAGGTTTCTTAGCGGGTCGTGAAGCTCCAGGCATATCGCTTGGAGAAACATGAGCTCCAAGCGATACGCTTTGAGCGTATTTTCTAGGGCCCTGGCCAATTTCGGCCAGTTTTATACTTAGCCAAATATTGGCATGTTTCTCCCCTGACTTCTTCCAAATTTCTAATAACCTTTGGAGTTTGATTTTCTACATCCTTGACCCCCCGAAACAATTTTTAAACATGTATTCATATACCTTAACATACCTTGGTCATATTAATAACATGTTTAGCAACCGATAGATTTATCCTAACCCGTTTGACCCATTAAGCGTTCATTGCGTAAAGTATTACCTTTTAACCCAATAATGAGGCTACCACTCCCTTCACACATTCTTAATCATGTAGTACTAACAAATGGCAATGCTATGGGTTAATACTTGAACCTATGTTGGTTCTATGCATCTTTATGTTCTGTTAGAACCTGATCGGTTCGTCGTTTGAAGTATCAGAACAAGACGAAGATGCCAAAGTTGAGTCACACGAAGTGGAACCGGAAGTGAGAACCGAAGTCACACTTCGTGACTTCACGAAGTGACACGAAGTGCCACTTAATGTAAGCTCTAGTTCGGGTACAACTTGATGAGTATAAATAGAATTTGTTCTTTGTTATTCACTAGCAATTAACGGACGAAGAGAACTAAGTGTGTGTTTTCATGGTTTTTGTTCAGAGGGCTCTCTCTGTTTTTTTCAAATTGTAATTGTTCAAGTTTGATCAATAAAACAATCTTTAATTACATTCTCGTATTTGAAATCTTGTAACTACGCATGCATATATAGGAAAGCGAACCTATCGTATGGTAGCATTAAGAGCAACTCAGGGTCGACCTAAGGAAGAAATGGTGTAATTACTAAACCTAATTATTATCATTAGGATTCTATCACAATCCCTAATAACTGTTAGAAAGCAAATTGGTCGCAATAATGAAATAGATATAAAATCAGAATAAAGAACAGATATCATCTAAGACTGATCACTATTCATGCATTACCTAGACCTGACATTAACATTTGTATATTAAATGTCTAATGGATTTATAGTTGCTAAACTCATAAATAAGCAATTAAAACCACAACCATAATGAAGTATCCACGAATTATGGCCTAGCTATAGGACACTAAACACTGATCTAAGTCCTAGGATCATAGACCAATCCTAAATAGTTTAACCATGATAGACTAATAAGTTATAACCCAATTACATACCATCACCCACACATTAGATTTAGTCATTTCACTATTCCCTTTACACAAGACATGGAAGCTAAGATTCATGACCAAAAATAGAAACATACTTCAATCAAGACAGATCATTGAACATGCATAATCACCATTTCCTATCTAGGCTCGCTAGAGTTCCTAAACACATATTGAAATCACTAGATAACAACTAATAAATAACATCAATCCAATAAGCAGAATACGTCTATCCTACGAACCAAATCAATAACTACTTGGAAAGGATCAAACACATCATTCAACAACACACCTCTAATATGCAAGAGGAATCATAATCATTATACTCAAATCATTATGTAAAACATTGTCAACGTCATCATAGGTAAAACAAAACATAGATCACATTGTCTTAGATGACATCATGAGAGTTAGCCTCTCATAGCTAAACTAATGAAAATAGCAAAAGAAATGTAAATAAGCATCATTGTAAACGCAAACCATAGTCGATCGATGGCCAAATCTTCGAATGCTTCAATCTCTCGAACGATTGGACACTTCTTTGTAAGGCTTGGAATCTCGACTTCTAGCTTCTGAATTCTTCTGGTAACCGTACTCTACTGGTCTCAAGTGTGTAACCCATTAAAATGACAAAACGATTGGGTATTTATAGGTTTCATTCAAGGATTCGGAAACTAGGCGTAACGGGTCGTGACACGGTCACGGGTCGTGAACACCGCCATAAATTTACGAATTATGGTTTCTCCGGTTGGCTTCGAAACGGGTCGTGATGGCTATCACGGGTCGTGACGCGGAGAAAAAGTCAAATCTTAAATTCTTGTACCATTTAGCCCCAAAACTTCGTAAAATCCTCAAATATCACTTTGGTCGTCCCTGAGCAAACCTCTAACTACTACATTACCTTCCCTAACAAAGCTTTTAAAGTGAAGTGATGGAAGGTGGTTACAACTCTAAACGATTAAAGATACAAACGCATAGTTAGTCACATGGGTCGACAATTTCATAATAGACCAAACAAAATAAGTTTTAACAATGAAAACCATGGACAATAGACACCGGACTTCTTTCCTTAGGACTATTCCTTAACAACCAACCAGACTAACTCACAATGTACACTCCACTCAGGCTTTATATCTGGATAACTAGCAAATAAAGTACTAGACTTTATATGGCTCTCAATTTGCAACATCATGGACTTTCCTTACTATAGGCTTGACAAACGATCGTAATTCAACTAACAAACTATACTAACTTACAAATCAAGAGGACTTTTAGGGTTTATGTAATAGTTGGTGTAGGGAATGGAATTGGGATTTTACAAAGGTAGAAACTTTGGTGTACAGGATCTGGTGGATACAGAATCACAATAAACAAACAAACTAACTAAGGAAAATCTGTATACTCAGAGATTTCCTTTTTATTTTTCTACTAAGGACAAGTCTTTAAACTCATAGGCTGCCTTTTTATTCTAACTGTAACTTGAAGAAGAATCTTTAAACTCATAGATTCTCTTCTAATAATACTTATATATATTTTTCTCTCTCTTTTTTTTCATTCGGCATAACATATCTTTTCTTTTCTTGCCGATATTATTCTAACATAATAACCAGATTGTTTCCCCGAAAATAAAGGTGAAAGGAAAAAAAGGCTAAGGTTATTGGGTAATCAAACGAAATGGATATAGGCTCAACATGGGTAAACTAAAGGTAACTTTTGGGTATTTGGGTCTTGGGATATAGAAATATAGATAAGGAAAAATTGAAGGTGTAAAATGCAAAATAATGTTATCCTAGGGCTTGCCTCTATCATGTTTGCTTGTTTTGTAAGATGCAGTCTCGTAACGTATACAAATGCATGTTCTAGAAGTTGGTCACATATGGCACGCTCTATTGTTATAAAAGAATAAAACTCAAGCTCCTAGCAAGTAGAAAGCTTGTTTAAGGCTAAAAAAAAGTCTCACTATGGAAGCGGAATGAAAACAAGGATTAAGTCTGGTTGACTGTCTAGGCTTCCTCCCTCGTACTCGCACACTGGAATTGTTGTCTAAGTTTTATCAGGTCTAATCTATCCTAACAAAAAAAACAATTTAGGACTTGACTATGCATAAGGGTCTAAAACACATGCCTAAAGTTGTATAGCAATGAATGGAAGGTGGAAAAATCTTTGCTTTGGTCTAGCATACGGAGTTAAGAAGTCTACTTTAGGGTCCACAAAATCAGTTGATAACTTAAGGTTTAGCAGTGTAAAAAGTTTAGCATGCAAAAAACTGAAAATTTTTTGTCACTTTTTAAACGAAAACACAATAAAACATGCAAACTATAGGCGAGTCTCCCATCCCCCACTTAAAATCCTACATTGTCCTCAATGTACTTGAGAACACTGCAAAACATAAGATAAAATAAAAAGGGAAAAGACGAGCCTGACTAGTAGAAGATTGTGGAGCATGGCTTCTTCATTAACCCTATTAATTGCTTTCCCGATCATTTGTCTACCAGAACTTTAGTCTTTGATTCTTTTACCACTTACAAGACTCAAAAGAAAAAACATTACACGTAAAAGGAAAAATAAAATCATTACCCAAAAATAAAACATTCCATGTATTCAATCATTCAATCTTTATTGTCATGCCATTATTCAAACAAACATCCAAAACTAACATACAATCCAAGTCACATAAGAAGTATAAATGAAAGATAGATAATAGTAATCATAATAAAGCACAAAAACTTCCATCATCCCTGTGATGGTGGGTCCTCTTCTGGTTCACTCTCTTCATCATCAACATATATCTGACGAAGAGTCTCTATCAATTCCTTAGCAGGAGCCTGACCATAGGGAGGAGGAGTTGGAGTGACATTAGCACTAGGCTTTGGAGCTCTCACGTCATCGAATCGATTGGCTAGGCCTTGTAGATGGTAACCAACAATATCAGGCCTATCTTGGACATCTAACATGCTGTTTGTCAGTTTTCTGTAGTTGTCAGTCATGCCCTTCTCCATTTTATCCAAATGCTTGCATAGATGCACAAACGATGGAGACACCTGAAATATCTTGTCTTTTTGTTCCAATGGTTGTATTTTCCTGGGCCTTCCTCTCCTTCTTTTCGAAGGACCCGCTTCGTGATCGTAACTCCTCACGTTAGTGACTTCAACAATAGGAAGTTTGCCTTTCATCTACGAGAAAACAACGAGACAATAAAAACACAAAATATTGAAACTTTACTGGCATTACGGCTCGTTACCGGCTAACGAGTCATTAGACCAAGCATTCTGTAAAGGGTGTCGTCACGGCCCGTTACGTGGTAATGGGTTGTTTCGTCTAGTTTTAAAAAAAACGAAATTTTTTATTTTGATCAGGACAATGCATGATAAAAAACTAGCAATTAAGTGCGAATTGGGGATGGGAACTTGTTGCCATCCCCACACTTAATCCTTTACAAAGATCATATTAAAAAAACTGAGAATTAAGTGGGATGATCAGAAAGTTTAATGGAATGGAGAACACATGCAATACGGGTAAAGAAACCATTGTGATCTCAAGAAAAAGCATAAATTATAATTGATATTCGAATTGTTCTTTCTTAGAAAATAAGATAAAACAATGAATAATAGTGAAATTTGTACCTTAGATCAATCAAGAATGCCCTAGGGACTGTCCAATGCGATTTAGGGTTTTGAAAAGTTGTCTGTAGAATTCTATTTATAAGTTTCGAAAATAAGTCGGTAACGAGCCGTATCGGGGATACGAGCCGTTAGGTCAACCTATCGTTACGTGCCGCTACAGGATAACAATTCGTTACAAAGCTCGAAACATAATTTTCACAAAAACTCTTTTCGTGTAATTTTAAGTAAAATTGATCAATGGAGGCAACGAAATATGAAGAAAGAACAAATTCAATTGAGCAAGTCAACTGTATTGATGAAATACGAACAAGAACTCAACAAATTTCAACTTACAAAAAACAAAACGAAAAAATGAAATGAAAAGAAATAACAAAATTGGGTTGCCTCCCAAGAAGCGATAAGTTTTTATAGGGCTTCAGCCAGACCCAGATTCACTCATATTTTTAGAGAGTGGAGGTGTGAACACACCTTCTCGTCAGGTGGCTCAATCTTTGGGTTTTTGAAATTAAGGAGTGGGTTGACATGTTCAAGACTCAACAAGCCAGGAACTAGCATTGTTGGTTCAGATAGCACCCGTTGAGGGATTTCAGATAAAGCTAAAGAAGGACCTGACTCATTCGAGTTAGTGGACTACATAAAGCATACGGTCTCCTCTTTATCCTTGAAATCAGTGCCTTGAGATTGGTCTGTGTTGGCGCAAAGGAGATTTCAGTTTCACCACTTCTCAGGGTGATACACTCAGCATCCAGATCGATTAGTTTCTTGGCGGTAGCAAGAAATGGACGTCCTACAATGATAGGAAGAAATCATTAACAGGAACATCGAGCACTATGAAATCTGCTGGAAATTTTAGGTTCTCAATATATCAACTATTACATCTTTGACAATCTCCTTGGGGTTGATATATGATTGGTCTGCCAGTTGAATACTGAGACTTATTGGCTGTAATAGACCTAGCTCGAGCTCCTTATACGTGGAATAAGGCATTATGCTTATGCTAGAGCCTAAGTCTGTAATGCATCTACGGTGGATGAAGATCCAAATCCACAGGGAATAATGAAACCGCGCGGATTCTTTCGCTTTTCCTATAGTTCTAAAGCAGTTTTGGGCAAAGTGGCCCGAGGTGAATTTTTACGATTAGAAGAAAGAAACTTGAGAAAGGAACTTATTAAAAGATAGCCTTCGTAGGAAGGAAATATATCTTTTCCATTAGTGTCGCGTTCAAGAATGAGATTAAGGAATTGTTGATATTTTTGCTCTTCTTCTATATCCTCTTTGTTTTCCTCATAGTATCCCTCCAACTGCTTCTTCTGAAGTGCACGGGTGTGGTCTTTCAGTTGGGCACGCTTCTTCTCGAGTGAATCTTTTTCTAAATCAACAATGGAGATCATGTTGACAATGGCATTAGGGTTCACTTCAGTGTTGCCAGGCAACTGACCCTTATTCCTTTCAGACAAAAGATTGGCTATTTGTCCTAAGTGTCTCTCCATTTTTTTGGATACTAGCCTGCTGATTTTTTATTTCAGTATCGTGTTTACTGTCAGCATTCAATAGACCTTGGACTAACTTTTCCAATTTTTCCAATTTAGATGGCTCACTTTGACTAAAGTGAGGTGGACGATAAGGTTGGTTGGAGTTATTAAAATTGGAATTTGAGTTTCGCCAGGAGCTACTGGATTGGTTCCTGTTATCTGAGTTGAAAGGTTGACGATTAGATTGGTCGGACGAGCGACCATAGAAATTATGAGTGGACTCAACTTGCTTAGTTAACATAGCTGTGAAAACGGGACACTTATCCAAGGTGTGAGCACCACCACAGGCTTCACAACCATTGGATTTAGTGGTTAGACGATTCACCTGGCTCGTGAGAGCTTCGATCTTTGCATTTAATTCAGTGACATCGTCTATGGCATGAACGCCAGGCTGCTTTGAATTAGAGATTTGGCGACCTCTTGAAGGTTTCTAGTCATAGCTTGTGGCTACTAGACTCTCGATTAACCTTATGGCATCAGCCGGAGTTTTGCTAAGAATTGACCCTCCCGATGAGGAATCAACATGCATACGGGTGGGACTGCTTAACCCATTGTAGAAATACTGCACTTGGAACGACGCGTCCATGTTGTGATGAGGAAATTTACGTAGTAACCCTTATATCTTTCCCAGGCTTCATGTAAACCTTCCCCCTCGTCTTGGGAAAATGTAGTAATGTTATTGCGAAGACGAGTAGTTTTTGAGAGAGGGAAATACTTAACTAAGAACTTCTCTGTCAACTGATCCCATGTAGTAATGGAACTTGCTTCTAGGGTCTTAAGCCATGTTTTGGCATTGCTTGCCAGAGTGAATGGGAATAAACGAAGCAAGAGTGCATCATTAGTAAGACCATCGAGTTTGAATGTGTCACACAGTTCAAGAAAGGTGTCAATGTGCGAGTGTTGACACTCCTCTGCTAACCCGTGGAACTGCGATGTGTTCTGAAACATCTGGATGAATCCAGGCTTGATCTCGAACTTCCCTTGAATGGTGGGTCTTGTCTTGCTTGATTCCCTCCTTCGAGTGTTGGCTTCGCGTAATCAGCGATCGTACGCTGCACTGTATCCACCATCCTTCTTGATTGGTGTATAACGCGTTCAGGATCTTCAAAATCTTGAATCAAAGAGTGGAAATATCAGAAGAATTTGTTTTTTGGATTTTTTGGGTTTTTATATTTTTTTGGTTTTTCTGAAATTTTGAACGAAGAAATGCACAACAGAAAAGAAAGACTACATAAGCTAACTAACCTAACGAGGCCCAATATGACGACTGCTTCCCCGGTAACGACGCCAAAAAGCCTTTGATGCACACAAGTATATATAAATAACAGATGCAAAAATGACCTCTAAATTTATAAGCCTAAATCATCTTGTAACTACGCATGCAAATATAGGAAAGCGGACCTATCATATGGTAGCATTAAAAGCAACTTATGGTCGACCTAAGAAAGCAATGGTGTAATCATACTAAACCTAATTATTATCATTAGGATTCTATCACAATTCCTAATAACTGTTAGAAAGCAAATAAGAAATAAAATTGGTAGCATTTATGAAATAGATATAAAATCAGAATAAAGAACATATATCATCTAAGACTGATCACTATTCAAGCATTACCTATACCTGACATTGACATTTGTATATTAAATGTCTAATGGATTTATAGTCGCTAAACTCATAAATCAGTAATTAAAACCACAATCATAACGAAGTATCCACGAATTAATGACCTAGCTATAGGACACTAAACACATGATCTAAGACCTAGGATCATAGACCAATCCTACTCTGATTAACCATGATAGACTAATAAGTTATAACCCAATTACATACCATCACATACGCATTACATTTAGTCATTTCACTATTCCCTTTACCCAAGACATGGAAGCTAAGATTCATGACCAAACATAGAGATATACTTCAATCAAGACAGATTATTGAACATGCATAATCACCATTTCCTATCTAGGCTCGCTAGAGTTCCTAAACACATATTGAAATTGCTAGATAACAACTAAGAAATAGCACCAATCTAATAAGCAGAATACATCTATCCTACAAACCAAATCGATAACTACTTGGAAAGGATCAAATAGATCATTCAACAACACACCTCTAATATGCAAGAGGATCATAATCATTATACTCAAATAATTATGTAAAACATTGTCAACGTCAAATCATAGGTAAAACAATAAATAGATCACATTGTCTTAGATGACATCAAGAGAGTTTGCCTCTCATAGCTAAACAATGAAAGCAGCAAAACAAATGTAAATAAGCATCATTGTAAACGCAAACCATAGTCGATCGATGGCCGAATCTTCGAATGCTTCAATCTCTCGAATGATCCGACACTTATTGGATCTTCTAAGGCTCGGAATCTCGACTTCTAGCTTCTGAATTCTTCTGGTAACCGTACTCTACTGGTCTCAAGTGTGTAACCCCTTGAAATGACAAAACGATTGGGTATTAATAGGTTTCATTTAGGGTTTCGGAAACTAGGCGTAACGGGTCGTGACACGGTCACGGGCTGTGAACACCGCCATAAATTTACGATTTAGGGTTTCTCCGGTTGGCTTCGAAACGGGTTGCGATGGCTATCACGGGTCGTAACGTGGAGAAAAAGTCAAATCTTTAATTCTTGTAAAATTTAGCCTCAAAACTTCATAAAATCCTCAAATATCATTTTGGCCCCCTCTAATTACCTATTTATGACATATCACAGAAAACAAAGGTTAAATAGACCAAAATAATACATAAACTATCAACATTCGTGGGTGTTTGACTAATAAAATGATGTGTAATTTAAAGCACATCAACGATCCACCGCTCATGTGTTTTCAAGTGGTATTAGAGCTATCTGGTTCGATCTACTGATCTGTGGTTGCTATTTTCAGATTTATTGTTCAAAACCCGACAATTTTTTTGACAATTTTGAGAGTTTTTGGTCTTTCTTGATCATTTCAGTCGAGTTTTATGTGTAAATTTCAATCCTAAATCTATTCTCTCGTGTTAATTTGATTTAGTGCTAAAAATCTCGTTCAAATCTGTCCAAAATCTTGAAATTTGAGCCAAATATGTCCAGTTCGTTTCAGTTCGGGTGAAGAACATCCAGTTCCAAAAATAACCATCACCCGAAGTGACACTTTGCATTAGTTCGGATCAGTTTGGGTCAGTTTGGTCACACGAAGTCTCAGTTCGGACCAGATTGGATCTTAGTTCGGCTCACTTCGTGAAAATCCAAGTTCGGATCCACTTCGGCTCAATTCATTTGAAGTATATTCACTTCAGATCAGTTCGGTTGAATATAATTTCAAGACTTATCATGATGTCTGATTTCCAAGCATTTGCCGTTATGCAAAACGCGATGCAAACTTTGATTAATTTTGATAATGAAACTGGAACAAGTCAGAAAGTTCCCAAGTTATTAATATTGGAGGATTATCACAATTGGAAGCAAAGGTTTTCCACCTATGTTAGCACAAATGACATTGATCTATGGATTCCAATTGAGAAATTTGTAAGGATCAAAAAATCCCTCACACGATATCAATGTCTAGTAACAACCGTGCGGAATCCGGTGTTACTATATGATTCAAGCACAATCGATTAATAAAGTAGATAAACAACGAAAAACAGTAGAAATCACAAACCGATTGATGAACTCTTGACTAGAACACCTTGGTTGTAACATAATGAATCTCGAAATTCTCTTTAGAGAATTTCGTGTAAACCCTCAAGCAAATCACCAAAACAACAACCCTAAACTAGTCATCTACATGTTCCTTGGTGATGACCCAAATTGTTAAACAAGTCACCAACTATTAACAAAATTCGGCCCATATATCACAAAACCGACCGGGCCACACTTAAACCCACTAACCCACTAAAATTAGCCCAATTACAATTATAAACAAGTCCAAAATATATCTAATGCAAAAGCCTCATTTTCTTGGACTCTATAATCTTCCCCTATGCTTTAGCATTAGATGTCTTCTACATTCTGAATTTCTTGGAAATCTGAACTATTAACGGATCATACCACAGCTTCTCTTCAACAATCTTTGCCACTCCTCTAGTGTAGCTTTTAGCATATTCTTCAGTTTCTGGGGAGCTCTCAATCTGACTTCTGCTCAGCACCATGATGTCCTTCTCATAAAATCTCAGAAAGTCTTGGACTTCCATCACACTTATTGTCTTTGATTTGCAAATGATTTTGGCTTCACCAGTATACTCACTGTAAGCCCAAGTCTGGAAATCATGCAAACAGCCTTCAAGAGGCCTCATTGGTAGAGGGATAATTTTTTTTCTCTGTTGGTGGATACAACACGTTAGAGAACTTCTTCGTCTCCTTCTTGAATACATCCCTGTACCTCTTTGTACATAAATTCTTGTGAGGAAAATCGTCAAAATTCTTAAACTTTATGAGCACAACATTCTTTAATTTCTTGTAAAAATGAGTTGCATAATCATTTCTTGATGGATTGAGGAAAGGTGCATGATAAATCTTGGTCAGATCCACCGTCGTCCATGAGTAGAATTGTGTCCAGCACTTGTAGTATTCCAATGGACACGACCCTTTTCTTTGAACCACAAACATGTGTTTTTCATCATCAAACATCCATGACTTTACCTCTGAAGTGATTCCTCTTTCGTCATGATAATGCTCACCTAGCTGAATCAGATATCTCTCTGGAGGATACACACAAGTCTTAGCGTCCCATCCTCCGTCAAACTTGGTAGCAGGTATCGTCATGTAATCACGATCCCTTGTATCTGTATCCTTTGCAGCACCTTCAGGTAAAACAGGACCGGATGCAGAATCATCTGGAATATCAGCCTCAAAATAAAAAAACTGGTGAATGTGAGGAATCACTTGCTCCTGAACTGCTTCCTTTACTACCTAGATCTCCTTTATCATCTTTCTTTGACTTTGACTTGCTTGAACCACTCTTATCAGCAGAGCTAAGCTGCTTTACCATCTTGTGCAATTCTCTAATCTATCTTGAGAATTCTCTATTCACTTTCTTCTGGTTTTGCAACTCAGTGTTGTGCACCTTCTGTATATCAAGTAAATAAACAATGACTTCATTCTGAGCTGCATTCTGGGCTTTTAACTCTGCTATCTCTGATCTAAGCTCTCTTTTAAGTCTGAATTCAGATGTCTCTACAGCTTTCCCTTTGTCTTGGGCAGTGGGTTGTGAGGAGGAGGGAAAGAGAGAAAGTGAGGAGTGACGGGAGGAACCGATGGGTTTACCTCCTCTCTCTCTTTTTTATAAATTTTACTCATTCACCCCTTGAGTTTGAAAGTGTAACATGTTGACACCAAACCTTAAAAAACACTTCATTTAAAAAAAACTATTTGTCAAGTTTTACACCCATTTATTCCCGAATCTTCCCCTGAACTCAAGCCCAAGAGTTTTATGTCTGACAACCTTAAAAGTTAATGAATAAAAAAAATAAAAAAAATAAACAAATAAAAAATTAACTAGAAAAAAAATTAATAACAAAACAAAAGTAAAAGAAAACTTTACTATAGAACAGACTGAGTTTTGAGTGAGAAGGCATATCAGGGATCATACCAGGTAATTTGTGACTGAAGAACCCTTTTCAGCTTCAGTTACTTCGCGTGTTCAGGTGATTACCGGTATTTTGGTCCAACTTTAAACTCATGCTACTTTCGCTTACTCAGGTAGTTTCATCACATATTTTATCTTTTAAGGTTTATTAATTATGAACACCTATCCAGGTCACACACATAAGTCCTAGGTATAGTTTATACATTCTATCAAGTGTACCTGGTATCCGTACAACATTTTTCACAACACCTTTCCTTAAGCCCAACATCATGCTCCAGACTAGGTTGAGAAAAGAAAGAATAGATCACGGAGACGTTTTTTTTTTGGGATATTATACAACGTCAACTGAGTTTTTGAAACATTTTTGGTAATGCTCTCATTAGTGACAAAGGCTAAGGGTTTTGGACACTTGAGGGTCTCTTTTGGTTGTGCACATTGGCATCTTTTGGGTTTAGAAAGACTGTACAATGTGATCTTAGATGTACGTGGATCAGGGAGGCTCCAGGTCTCTGCTACCGCAGAACAAAAGAGGCCTGAATCACGTACAAAATTCCCAAGTCATTGCTCACGCAAAGTAGAGGGAATGAGAGTTTTTGAGCATGACATCAAAACTCAGAACCGGGCGTGTGTCTCAGGATTCCTGGTACACAGTCAAATAGAGGTTGTACTAACCTAAGTGTGTGTTTCCTATCAAGCATCATACGTTATCTTCAAGTGTTGTGACAAACCTTACCTTTTGATTGATTGACAGCAGAGCCTACCAAGCATATCAACCGTGAATCACAGCTTTTCACATCCACCTTACATGTGTCAGTCAGCAAACACCTGGAATTTTATATCACTTCCCCACCTGGTCAAGCAAAACCAGTGAAAAAAATTAAAAAGCACCCAAAATTAGAGGAAACATCAAGATGTTGAATTTATATCTTCCCCTTGCTTTTAAATTTTATTCAAAAGACATATAGAGAATAAAAAAAACAATATTTTTGATTTTTTTATATTTAAAATGAACACACACGGACTTAAAAATTAACTCTATTTTTGTAGTTTTGTTTTAGAATTTTATTTTTTAATAAATAAATAGACAGATAGTAGTTGTCAGACTACTCATCAAAGGCTATCATTCTGAGGCCTTTGAGACACATTTCAAAATTTTCACTAGGGAGGGGTTTGTTGAACATGTCCGCCACATTGTCATCCGATTGCACCCGTTCTAAGTGAATGAGCTTGCATTCATAGCAGTCCCGTATGAAGTGCGTTTTAATATCAATGTGCTTGGTTTTCGAATGCTGCATAGAATTTTTAACGATTTGCAGAGCAGCATTATTATCATAATATATGGGAGTGTCAAAGAAATTCAAACCGTAGTCTCCCAGTTGATGCTGCAGCCAAACCACCTATGAGCAACATGCAGATGCAGCCACGTATTCTACTTCAGCTGTGGATTGAGACACCGTGTGCTGCTTCTTGCTTTGCCAAGCTACCAACCTGTCTCCTAAGAACTGAGCTCCAGCAGATGTAGATTTCCTGTCAAGCTCATTGCCACCATAATCACTATCAGTAAATGCATACAGATCAAACCCAGACTCTTTAGGGTACCAGAGGCCCAGCCTTTGTTTACCCTTCAAATATTTGAAAATTCGTTTAACAGCAGATAAATGAGAGAGTTTAGGATTAGCCTGATATCGTGCGTATTGGCACACTGCAAGCATGATGTCTGGTCGACGGGCCGTCAAATACATCAGAGACCCGATCATTAACTGGTACATGTGCTCGCTGACTGATTGGCCATATGGATCTTTGGTGAGTGCCGGCCTGGCTGTCATGGGCGTGGCAACAGGTTTTGAGTCCGCCATCTTGTACTTTTCCAAAATTTCTATCAAATATCTAGCTTGATACACTAGAATCCCGTTGTCACTTTGCTTCACTTGTAATGCCTAGAAAAACTCCATTTCACCCATTTGACTCATCTCAAACTTTGTTCTCATAACTCGTTCAAACTCTTTGCGCATATCCTCATTTGAGGACCCGAAGATGATATCGTCCACATAAACTTGCACCATGATAATGTCATTCTCAACCTCTTTCCTGAACAGTGTTTGGTCCACTATTCCCCTTATGTACCCGTGAGCTAGAAGATGATCAGTCAACGTTTTGTACCAAGACCTTGGGGCCTGATGCAATCCATATAGGGATTTTTCTAGCTTGTACACATGATAGGGATGTTCTTCATTAATAAACCCAGGAGGTTTAGTGACATACACCTCTTCATCCATTTCAGCATTGAGAAATGCAGCTTTCACGTGCAACTGATAGACAGTGAAATTCATGTAGGATGCATAGGCCAAAAAGACTCTTATTGCTTCCAAACGACCAACCGGTGCATATACTTCATCAAAATCAATGCCTTCGACCTGCTTGTGCCCTTGAACCACCAACCTTGTTTTGTTTCTGACAATAGCACCATTGTCATCCTTTTTATTCTTATAAAGCCACCGAGTTGTGATGACCTTTTTGTCAGCAGGCTTATCCACTAACCTCCATACTTGAAGCTTTGAAAATTGATTTAGCTCTTCATGCATAGCTTCCACCCAGCTAGGGTATGTTAGAGCCATTGTAATGTTTGGAGGATCGATTTAGAGAGATAAAGCAGGAATACATGCAGTGGTTGATGTCCCCTGATTGACTTCTTGTTATCACCCCAGAAGCTAAAGGACCAATGACATTGTCCGAGGGGTGATATTTATGAATTATTCTTTCACCAATGGCTTGAACTGTGATATCTGGATGTAGATTTGTCTAAACAGGTTCTTCATTAATTTCAGCATCTGCCTCTACATCAACTACCTGAGATTGAACAGTATCTGTGCCGGGGTCTATATCTGACTCATCATCAACTCCAACATCAGCAGTTTCATTTACTGGTGTTGTCTTTGCGTCGGAGGTAGTAACCGGAGGTTTTGAAATGGTATGAGTAATTGACGGTCTTGAGATTGTGTCATCAAAAAGTTCTTCAACAATGACTGGATCCAATCCAAATGGAAGGAAGAATTGATTGTAGTCGAATGCTTGTGCGGGACCCACTCCACCATCTGAGGGATTTTCTTCAAGCCAATCCACATTAGTAGATTCCATCACAATACCGGTTGTTTTGTTGAAGACCCTGTAAGCTGAGCTGGCATAATTTCCTAAAAAATAGCACTCATCAGATTTAGCAGCAAATTTTGGCAAATCAGTATTAACTAAAACAATGCAAAGACATCCAGAAGCACGAAGATGCCCAATTCCGGGCTTTTCATGATAGATTAATTCGTAAGGTGTTTCCTGGTGTCGCTTATTAATGAGAACCCTGTTTTGCAGATAGCAGGCAGTATTGACTGCTTCTGCCCAAAACATGGTGGGCAACTTGGAGTCACATAGCATAGTACAAGTAGCTTCAATCAATGTTCTGTTGCGTTGTTCCTCCACGCCATTCTGTTGTGGAGTATACGACACATTCTACTGATGCTCAATACCTTTCTCTGCACAGAATTCATTAATTGTTCGATTCTTGAAT
Organism: Deinandra increscens subsp. villosa; assembly: GCA_039602395.1. Taxonomy (NCBI): domain Eukaryota; kingdom Viridiplantae; phylum Streptophyta; class Magnoliopsida; order Asterales; family Asteraceae; genus Deinandra; species Deinandra increscens. The sequence goes on along the minus strand of JBCNJP010000003.1, from coordinate 61,512,664 downwards.
TTTATCCCGTTGTCACTCCTGATGGACTTTACTTTCAGGTTCAGCTTGTTTTCATTGAGCTTGATGAATGCCTTCAATATTTCTGCAACATCACTTTTTCTAGGCAGAAAGAACACCCAAGTGAAACGAGAAAAATCATCAGTAATAACTAAACAAAATGCATAACGCTTAAGGCTTAACATACTGACTGGACTAAAAAGGTCCATGTGAAGCAGCTCCAATACTGAGGAGATTTTGTTGAACAATATTGGCTTCTGTGGATGTTTGTGTTGTTTCCCCTTAGTACATGCCACACATTTCTATTTGAACACAAATTATTTGATTGGAAGATCTTTGACAAGGCCTCCTCTTGCTAGCCGATATAAATTCTTCAAATCCATGTGCCCCAAACGTTTGTCCCACAACTGAGCATGGTTCTCAGCTGTTTTAGAAAGAAGACATGCCACTTCGGTTGTGGGGGGTTTCTGCATGTTAAGAACATATGAGTTGTCGTATCTTGGGGTTCGCATCAACACCCAATCATCAGGGATGGAGTATCCAGGTTTTAGGATTAAGCATTCTTTGTTGTTAAACAGTACTAGATACTCCCGATCACAGATTTGTGATACACTTAACAGACTGTGCTTCAACTGCTCGACATAATTGACGTCATGGAAGCTGAGACATCCATTTCTGACTGTTTCTTTCTGACTGATATACCCTCCAACTCCTCCAGCGAACGACACATATCCTCCTTCAAAGTTCTCCAAGTCTTGTAGTAAAGATATGTCGCCCGTCATATGCCTGGAAAAACCACTGCCAACATACCAGAGGTTGTTAACAGTCCTCCTTGGTTGTTCCTGCATTCAAAGGAGATTAATTAGATTTGGGTACCCATGCCTTAATGGGTCTGGGTTTGGTTGGACTGAGTATGTCCTTGTTGTTGACATCTCTAGGCTGATGATTTTCTTTTCCAAGTACCTTAGGTCTTTTTGGTGGATTTTTATTTTTGATTTGATTTTGAAATTGGACCTCTTGAAATTGTTTGGAGTGTTTTTTATACACCCCAGTAGGCTTGAAGAACAGATTCACCACCTTTGGTATATTCCACATGTCATCCTTCTGCCATCCAGTTGATTTTGACAAGCCAACTGGTTTTGGATGGATGGGTGGTTTAGGAAAACTGACCTGCTTTGGATGTGAAACAAATTTTGTGGATCCAACTGGTTTTGATATCCAAACAGGTTTAAGAGGACCGAAAGCCTTTACAGTTTTTTGAAAAATGTGACCCACTTTACTTTCTTTGAAATCATTTTTTGCTTTCTGCTTAGGTGTCCTGGCCTTTTGAATCACTTTGTGTGATTGTTAAGGTACTGGCTTCTGCACTTTGAAGTTTGAAGGTGCAGACCTTTGTTTTGGGCCAACATACATGTGGCCCATTGGGACAGGCTTCTGCTGAACCCTCTTAGGATAGAAGGGTTCATATGGTCGGTGCAAACAGTTTCTTGCCAAGTGTCTAGGTTTACCACACACATGGCAAGACTGCTTCTTGGGATACGCAGGAGCCTGTGATTGGTTACGCCCAGTGGATATCCAAGTCGGTTTTGAAAAAATTTTGTGTATCCAATGAGTTTTACCATTTGGCTTAGTGGTCAAAATGTACTCCCGTTGTATTGGCTTAAACTGGTCATATACCGAATTGTGTCCCGTACTTTCTGCATATTTTTCACACCCACATCATTTTTAGCAGCACAATTTTTTACACTAAACAAACCATCACTTGTGGGTTTGGGATCAGCAACCTGTGATCCCTTACCCCTTCTCAAAATCTTAGTGTTCTTAAAGGTTTCACCTTATTTGCATCACATTTGCCAAAGTTAAATACACCACACTCAGAAGTTTTATCAAACAAAGCAGACTCTGGAATTTTAGACACTGGCTCAACAGACGATTCAAGTTTTTCCCAATCAAAGTTTTTATAAAAAGCATTATAATTAGGCGACTTTGAATTCTTGGGACACTCCTTTTGATCCGTGACCCCTGCTTCTTTATTACCTTTATCTGCACAACAAGTAGAATTGTCAGTAGAGTTAAAAAGAGGAGCAGAGATTTTAATAGGACATGCAGAAAGTTTCTTATCAATTTCAGCCTTGAAATCTAAAGTAGTCTGAGAAGTTTTAGGATCAGAAATCATTTGATGCATCAGTGGCATAGGTATCGTGTGTGTGGATTTTTCATCCTTTTCATCTGACCCAAAACCTAAACCTGAATTGTCTCTCACATGCCTCATTCTAGCATCAGTGTTGTAAAATAGGGAACTAGCTTCCATCATTTTAGAGACAATCTTATCATTACGTTCGATTTTATTTTGAGATGTCCCCAGTTGGGCTTTAAGTTCCTCTACTTCCTTGGTTAAAGTTTCAAATTTAGAGTTAGCAATCTTAAGATATGTGTTTGTATCACTCACATGAGTTTGAAGACTCTTAACATCCAACTTAATAGCTTCCAGTTTCTCTCTAAATATTCTGGTTTTATCTTTTCACTTACTTGACACCCAATAGGAGTTATATGATGCTTAAATACCTCCAATTCCTAGTTTACATGCAGAAATCGCAACCTTGAATCCTTGATTATGCAAAATTCGTTTTTGGGGCTTGGGAGGGGGGTTTGGTCGTTCACCAGGTCGTGGAATACGACTTTTCCTTATTCCCCACTTCTTTTGTTTATTCCATTTTAGTAAATTTACAGTTTTAGTTCCCCATTTTACAAAGTCTTACCCAACTAGTTCCTAGCATTTCTTTTACAATATAAACCCCTAACTTTTCACATGTGTGCAAATCTTAACAAAATTAGGGATTTTATTCTCATGTTATTTAATAACATGAATTTAACGGAAATTTCAAATTAAAAAAATCGGGATGTTACAGGTAGGGGGAGAGAAGCCGCTCCACCACGACGGAACAGAGAGGGGGGGGGGTCAAAATAGGCCTGAAATCGGTTTGTGTTAGTTTGTATAGTTTTCCATATACAATCTCTATGTTCATAATTTTGTAGTTTTATAGTTGGAGGAACCAAGAAGGTTGATAATACATGGAGAAATAGATCCCTAACTTGACAGTATTGGTCCAGAGAGAAACACAGTAAAAGGACTTAGAGTAATCGACGATGGAGGTTGGTGGTCAGGGAATCGGAGGTTGTGGATTGTGCTCGTGTGGCGACCGGAGATAGATGACAGTGGTCGGGGATAGATGGATGGAGTCGGAATGCTTCAACGGTGGTCGGAGGATGATGAATCGTCAAGAGGTGCTTCAACGTTGATGGATGAAGGTGCTCTGAATCGCGAGAGATAGATGAATGTACGTAAAATAATTATATTTTAATCATAAAAACTTATGTAAATTTCTCTTTTTAAGTTCTAAACTTTGATAATAAATATAATAACATCTTAATTTATAATATATAAACATATAAAAGTATAAAATGTTAAATAAATAGGTTAAACGGGTCAACCGACGGGTTTGACCCGAACACGATCCGTTTAGCTAAACTGATCCGCGGATTCGACCCGAAGCTAACCCGAACCCGTTTATACTAGACCCAACCCTGCAAATATCGGATTCGATTCGTATTTTCAGGTCGTGTCAAAAATTCACACCCCTAATCTTATACCTAATGTGACACATGATTGTACTTTAACTTCAAACATCCGATTTTATTATTTTGATCTAGTGGTTTTAACCGGCAGACTTTTGCCTTCACCGAGAAAAAATCTGAATCTGTCACTACTAATTAGGGATAGTTGACTCTAAAAGAGTCAATTAGGGTAGTGGAATAAAGATTAGAACCAAAAAGGATATATAAAATGGCATATATGGAATACAACAATTTCGAAGGCAGAACTGATTTTGGTATTTTACAGAATTCTTACACCAACCCATATTCAAACTTGTATATCTATACAATTAACTAAATAATCATGTTTCTCCCCTAATGGTGGGTAAACTCTATAACCAAATTGCAACAAACATATACTACATATACATTTGGAATGAATTCTAGACATCACATGTAACTGATCGAAATCAAACAGTTAGTGCTGGCACCATCATATCAGAACATGATCTTTGACTCCCACCAAACAAACTGCTCACAATTGCATCAACATCATCCACGCCAACTCCAATGTACACAGACTTCCCCACCACCATCACGTTAGGCCCGTCTCTGCACTTCCCCATACACTTGCAACCCACCACCTCCGCCTCCCCGCCCACCGCCATCTGAAAATTCTCCAACAGCATTGCTGCTCCAGACTTCTTGCATTTCCCCCCCATACAAACCTCTATCTTCTTCCCACAATCCTCACCTACTTTTCCAATTGCATTGACTGTGACTCTGGTTTCTGGTTTTTCAAGAACTTGGAGGGATGATGATGATAATGGTGGTGGTGGTTCTTGATGAGTTTTCAATTGGCTCATATTCACAACTTTATCGCAATCTGAATCTGAAGAACTTTCAGATGAGGAGGAGGAGGAATCCTTGCAATCAGTCATCATCATCATCATCCGGGAAGCTTTCTTTTTGGCCTTCTCTTCTTTCTTGATCCTCTTGCATTCCATCTCCTCTTCTTTTAGTTTCTGCAGTTGTCCAAGTAATACATCTGTTGCTTCCTGCACAATCATCAATTTTTCACCTTAATTAACCAATTCATTCAACAACATATAAATCTAGGCAGGCAACCATCAATAATAAAGTGTTTATAAAAGTATTACATAAATTGACCAATTCAACAACAGGAGTTACATAAAAAGAAATCAAACATACCGAGATCATCTGGCCCTTGACTTGCTCATCCAACCCATCATCAGGATGCAAACAAAACCCCAAATCGGAGAAAGTTGACAGGTTCTTGGTCAAACCTTTGAGCAGTTTCAGCTTCTTCTTCATCTCCTTCTTCCTCGACGCCATCTCATCTTTCTCCTTCACCGCCATTCTAGGCCCATCGTAATACTTCAAGTGGCTCTTGTCGGAAAACTCACCAGAAACCACACAGCCACCGAATGACCTCCGATTCGGCGGTTGTCGAGGTCGGAACGAATTAGCTTTTTTCATCGCCGAGTGGCGGGAGTTTGAGCCGTTGGCGGTGGTCGGAGAGAAACACGGCGACTGATGGAATACAACTCCGGTGACCTCCATTGATTTTGATGCTCCAACTACAAGTGAAGAGTATGGTGTGTAAATCGAAATCGAAACCCTAGATCAGATTTGAATTTGTGAACCAAACAATTTGATTAAAGCGGTGGATTTCGTTTTATACAAGGAAGGTAGCGTGGAGGGGATTAGGATGCTTCCTCTTTTGAACGGGAAGGTGAGTTTAATCTGGGCCGTTGGATTTGTTAGTTGGATTTGTGTGGGCCGTTGGATATGACGTGGCAAGTAATGGGCTGCCCAGCACTCGCGCGCTCACGACCGTTATCTGTTTGCCATGCTTTTTAGCATTTGTGGCATGCGCGTTTGTTTAATCTCCGCCCTTGATTTCGTACAGTTTTCGGTCGCTGATTACGTGGCGTGCCACGTAGACTGCTTAGTTGTCAGTTTGTAAGACGTTGACGGTTAGCTCAGTTAAATTTTTTTTTCGGTAGAAAAAAAGTTAGTTTTTTTTTCTCTCTCTCTCAAAAGGAATAAATATATTTGTTGTCTAACATTCCAGAATCATCAGCTTATTTTGAGATAACAGGTTTGAAATATGTAAACAACTTCTTCATGATGTGTATATCAGCTTCAAAGAGCCAGACATCCCCTTAAAACCTACGTAGAGGTGAGAAAAAACCAATTCGGGTACTAAAAACCAGTTTGAGAAAAAAATATTGATTATTAAGAAATTGGTACGTTTTTTAAATGGAACCATTGGTTACAAATAGGTTTGACATTCCAAGCTACAAAACCAATCTAAACGGGTTTTTCACAAACAAGTTGCCAAAACAAAAACACGGTTTAAAACCGGTATGAACCGATTCGTATAGGTTTGATATATTTTCACCTATAACCGGTTTGAAACTAAAGGCACAAAAAGGTATTTCCTTATTGATACATCTCATTTATTTCTTGTGAGTCTTATATTTGTTTTCTAGTATTGTTACATTGTATTGCTATTGTTCAACCGTTACTGAGCAATTTTTGGCTTAACCGTTTTAATTTTCTTTTGTTTCTTTATTTGTTATGACAGGTACTTCTGTGGATCGGAGGAAAGAGGTTCTAAGCAAATCTTTAAAGTCATGATTGGCTAAACTCTTATACTTACTTGGGAAGTAACAAACCCTTGGTGGGTTGATTAACGACTATATAAACTTGTCTAAGGTGTGTTTAATGACTTTATGAAAACCTTTTTTTATTGAAAGTTTATTTTTAATCTTTTTGAACAAACGTGCTCTACGTATCACTGACCATTTGAGGAGTCAAAATCTCATCAACCGGACTTGTGACACCCGGTTGGGGGATGATGCATAATCTTTTGGGTGACTCGTGTCCCATGCTACATGATACGTTCGGGGTCCTTATGTCTATGTAAGCAAACTCGGCTGACCACGCGTGTGCGGGCTGAAAGTATCTGGCTGAGAAAGGGGTTGGTAAAGTTTTATCACCTCACGGAAGCCGAAAGGTACGTGTTGGTGGACTTGGCTCTGATTACGACTAAAACACATGCGCGAGAGCGGTGTTTGAAAGAGACGGGTCTTAGTCCCTTAAAAATATCATTTTCATAATAAAATAATCCGGCACGTAGGGTTGTTCCCCTGCTATTAACTGTAGCCCGACCAAGGAGCCTTACAACTAAGTTGCATTACACCACTACATTTGATTGGTGACAACACAATTCCCCGGGGTTTGTACCTCACATGGACGATCACATGGGAGAATAGTGAGACTAGATTTAAGACTGAGAGTTGATCTAGTTGCCTGTCAGTAAATAATCTTAAACAAGGTTATAAATAATCGCTTCACCTTCTTTAACCACCGGTACTTACCTAAAAATGAACTACAAATAGATTTGGTTGAACATGTTGAATAACAGTCTTAAAATTTAAAAGCTAAAAATAAATCATGAAATCAATGGCCAAAAGATTAACTTCATACGCCAAATCGAGTACGGTTTAGAGAATTTAATGATAAACTAACCCAAAACATGGTCACGTGCAATCTTTTTGTCTTTTGTGACGCCTAAGAATGTTATAAAATGGTAAATTTGCTCCAGAAGTTCATAAAGCAATTGTGACGCCTAACATGGCTAAAGTTGGAAAAAAAAAACTATATGAGATTCAAAAGAATTTTATGTAAATGGGCCAATTTAGATAATATTTTATCTTCGGTTGGTCAAACAATATATTCACAAAAGTTAGATAATGATGCATAGCATCTTATTTATGATTTTTGATGAATAAATTCCTCATTTATATTATATTTTGGTTGGAATCGATGCTTAACTGATACATATGTGAATTTTAGGAGTTGGTCGCGGTCGTGTATTTATTTTGGTTGGAGACGAGGTACTTTGGAGTTGGATTGGCATCCGGAGGTGAAGATAGAAGAAAATAGAGATTTTTGTGATTCTGATGGACATACGGGAAATCTGCCTGCTTCATATTTCCTTAGATGGGCCACATGGTCTGGTCAAAGTTGCAGTCAACAGGGCCATGCGGGCACCATGCCTGCTACATATACACACAGATGGCCCGCATGCAGGCAGGGCGAGATTTTTCAGGAGCTCCTTATGCGGGCCACTTGTACCATTTATTCACACCCATATGGCCTGCATCGATCGCCAGATACGAAAAACCCTTAAAAACCCCTATAAAAAGATTTGAGGCCGGTTTTTCTCCACACACACTCCCCCATTTCGACTAGTTTACATATTTTGAGGGTTCTGAGATTGATTTTAGGGAGATCAAGGCCAAAGGAGCAAGGATTTTGGAAGAAAAAGCTTGGAAAAGTGAAGATTTCGGTTTGGGTTTAATCATTCTTCCTTGATTTCTTCCTATATCTTGTTTGTTTTGACATGTTTACATCAGATCTGAGTTGCTTCATGTTTAGATTCATGATGTTAGGCTAGATTTCCTTTTATCACTTGGATTTTGATGATTTTAAGTATGTTTTGACTTTTCGGTTTGACTTTTCATTATGACTTGATAAAATTGCCTATTAATTCTGAATTGGATGCTTTAAATGATCATATATGCATTGTTAGCTTTTATTTGAATCATATGATGTGGGTAATTTGATGTGGATTGAAGAACTTCAACTAAATTGTTAAATTCCTCATTGTTAATCTTGGACTTTTATAGTTTTATGTTAATGCATGATCCGATGACCATCTACATGATTGTATGATTCAGATTTGGGGCTGATCTTGTATGTATTTGTGTTAAAATTGAGTTGACCGATTCGTTTTGCACATTAGGTGGTTGCTAGATTTTGATTGGTTGGTTAGAACGCTTATGACCGTAAGGTTTTGACTTGTCACTTCGTGTTTAGCATTGCCTAAGTTCTTAGGGTCTTGATTCAGATTTATTCACGTTATAGGGCCTACTTAGGAAGACCTTCCTAGTGTGATCCCTGTTTCGTGTGTGTTTGGTTAGCTTTGACCGAAGCAACTAGGCAATTAAGCACTTTCATTCAGTTTTCTACCTGGACTTTTATTTGGGATTACCTTAGTAACTAGAATGTGTCTATAGTCTAAGTTGCCTTGGTAGTTATCATTTGCAGGGTAGTTGTCATATTGATTAATCAGATTGGAGGTCAAAGTCTTGCTTAGAGGATTCTTATCCGAGTGATATCCGTCTCATTACTGATTTTCATTCTTAGATTTTATTGCTTTGTTCCTTAGTTATTTCTAGTTACTTGCTTATCTGTTTTTTTTCTTCTGAAAACCAAAATATTTTAGGTTAAATATTAGCAAAGTTCGCATATCGAGAGCTTGCATTGTGTTCTTGGATTTGACATCCGGGTATTTACCGATACTATTCTGCATACGATGGGTACACTGCCCTACGCGTGTGTTTAGTCACTCGGGATTTTCCCTTTTTGACTTGATCAATTTTTGATAGACACTTCAGCACACGTCAAGTTTTTGGCGCCGTTGCCGGGGACGCGCAGATTTCAAGAAAGTTCAGAGCTAGTAGTTTAGCCATTTACTTGCTTTCGTTACTTGTTTATTTGCATGTTTCTAGTATGTTTGCTCATTTATGTGTTTACCTACGGGTTAGTTAGTTTATTAGCTTAGTCTAGTTTCTTTCTGTTTTGTTTCGTTTTTCATCTGTTTATGCGCATTCGTCGGAGGGGGAGTCACTTTTCATCATTGTCCGAGCCTGAGAGGGTTTTTCACAGACTTTGACGTTTGGAGGCATTACCAGTTTCGATGGCAGTTCCGCCGACTACGCTCGTCCTGATATCGCGGGGACGCAGCCCAGTGTCATACGCCCCGCCTGTGGAAGCTAACAACTTCCAGATCCATCCTCAGACCATTTCCATGATCAGAAACTCTGTTCAGTTCGATGGGTTTCTAAACGATGACCTGATGGCTCATATTTCAAACTTTCTTAAGGTTTGCGACATGTTCAAACTCAATAGAGTCACATCGGAGGCCATTAAGTTGAGACTCTTCCCATTTTCGCTTCGCAGCACAGCAAAGGCGTGGCTTCAGTCCCTCCCGCCTGGTTCTATTACTACTTGGGTTTCTTTGACTCAGAAATTCGTTTCCAAGTACTTATCTCCGTCCAAAGCCGCAATATTCCGAAACAAGATTTAAGGAATTGTTGAGGAAATGCCCATCCCATGGCATCGAGTTGCATCAGCAGGTGCAGATTTTCTGTAACATTTCGGGTTTCTGTTTTGTCAGATCCGACCCGAATTCATGTAATCAATACCGTGATCGATAATAAATGAAGAGTTATTTTCTCTATGATGTTTTACACCTCATTTGATGTGATTTGATTCGTTATTATGATTATTGAGTTGATTTGTTCTTATTTCGGATTTTACGCGAACACGTCGCTAATAACGTTTAACCGGGAATTTAAGCAATCTGAGCATGTACGAGACTTGTATGTGATACTAGTTAAGCATACAAGTGAATACAAACGAGGACGTGCAAGGATTTGAGGTTTAGAACGAAAACGGTGAACTTTCGGTAAATCCCGCGCGATTTTGATTTTAACTGGGAGATCACGTTTTCAAGTATCGTATATCAGATTTGTCATATTTATGAGTCTTATAGTCACTTATGATCACACATGATATTACGAGTCATCACACACTTAATCAAGTCACAAATTCATAGGTGAATTGCTTAAAAGTGATACGTACGGCAAAACGACCAAAATTGCATGTTTTGACCTAATTTTTGCATACATTAGTGTTACGTGACATATTTGTTATCATTTTGAGTGGAATTAATGTAATGAACATGATGGGACCATTATTGGGGTGATTTGGGAGAAAACGGGACTCGAAAACACCAAAAACGAAGAACCCAGCCCTCGAAACAGCAAATCAGCATGATGGTTGTCCGGGGAGGCACCAGGCGCATCTCCTGGAGCTCCCCTATGTAGTAGGCGATACGCTAGGATGTAGTTTTCCAGCAAAACCCTAATGACTCCACTATTTAAGCATCATTAGCCTCCATGCTCCCCACTTTCAGCCCCCATCAACTCTAAAACGTCCCAAAACCCCTGGAAATCCTCTAAATAAGCCCTAATACCATCTTTGAAGATTGAAGCTTGGATCATCCCTCTTCACCCATTTTACATCTTTTCGATTTACCGGTAAGTGTTGATCCTCATCCCGTTTTATCAAGATCTGACCTTTATGACTTCTTAAGGTTAGATCTATGTTCTAAATCATCTCTTCATCTAGATTCATTGATTTCTTGGTCCAAGATTGGAACTTTATTGGGTTTTCGGCTTGGATCTATGACTATGCATGCTTTTATGGTATAGATCTAGGGTTTCATGCATCAAGACTTGATTTTTATGTTGAAAATTGATTGGATCTAATCTTGCATGCTCTTATGTGCCAAAATCCATGTCATATGTCATCAAGATTGCACCTTTATGTTATATCATAACTAGATCTATGGAAAGCATGTCATCTAGGGCCAGATCTAGGGATTTTATCATCAATACTCCATTTTTATGTTTCGAATAGACTTGATTTACCTCATTAGTGGTGTTTAGGACCAGATCCATGTGTTATGATCATCAAGGTTGGGTTTCACTTGATAAAATGGCTAGATCTCAACATGTGTGTCATCTAGGGTTAGAAATGTGTGTCATAAACCTCAAGAGGACATTTTTACCTCCTAAAATGTTTAGATCTATAATTTTCATGGCATGTGAAGTTAGATCTGTATGTGAAGCCATTAAATCATGAATTTTTATTTGTTTAAATGATAAGAATCCACTCATGCATGATCAATAAGGTTTGTTTTGTGACCAAAAGTCGATTATTATGCTAGAATTCACTAGGTGCATGCTAAACTTGGCTAGGTTCATGCTAGATTTGTCACACCCCAACCGACAGCGGAATATGTCGGGGCGCGATGATTGTCCAGATGTACATGACAACTAAAATAAGTTGTAATACTTAAACATGCCCTTTATTATTAATCATTTAAAGATATTGTACAAGAATATTAAATATGCAGTAATACATATCAAACTGATTTAAAGTCCTTAATCTAGGTCCAACAATCCTAGCGTGATCATATCAAAGCTCTAGTATAAATTCCTACAACATGTATAAAATCAAGTGTCAACTATAAAAGTAGTTGGTGAGTAAACACAAGTTTATAAAACATATTTTTAACACATGCGATATATGAGATAAGAGATACGTTCGGATATACGGTCAATCAGTTAATGAACAAGTAATTATAGAAAACCTTCAATCACTTTAGACTTCCCATCATCATTTCCTCATATAGAGGAAAACTGGCAAACTAACATACAGAGATTACCATAACAATTCCACATAGAATTCATCTGATCAACACATAATCGCATAATGTTTAGGGAAACGATTTTGAATATAGATACATGTTACACCCCAAAAAAAGTTAAAGATGCGGAGCTATGATTTCTCACAAGTCGGACTATCATTCGAATGAATCACCATTCGTAATGATAATATGAACTGAATATTGAGTCATATCCCATTTTAAAAGAAAGGGGGATTTAGTGAATACTCACCTGATAAGTAGATCGGAAATGAGAGATAGAACAAATTGTGAGAGATAACAATCTAGAGATTATACTATTAAAACGAACACGCTAAATGAATATAGGAACACATGATGACTATAGTTATGAGGAATTTAAGGGGTTTGAGTTCTGTTTGATCAAAAGACCATTTTACCCTTTATTGGTAAATTAAGGTTTTAGTATCTGTTTAGTATTTTCATTTATTTAACATTTTTGGACTTATTTATACTTATTATATATATAAATATGTTCTAATACCAAAAATCAAGTTTCAATACCTTTTGGCTTGTTTGATACTTAATAATGATATCCAAAACCGTAATTTTGAAATAATTATCAAATAAATAGCAAAATATTTTATAAAATTAAATAAAATTAAGTATTTTACATAAAATATTATTTTATAATATATTGTAAAAGATTAGCCCTAGATTTAACCCGTTTGTTCAATTTTGGCAAAGTAACGTCGTGAAAACCCTAATTTCAACGTATTTATTAAATAAATATCAAAACATTATATGAAATTGTAAAAACTTAGGGTTTTATTCATTATGATATATTATAATATTCCTTAAAATAGTAAACCTTAATTCAAAACCTTTTACTCAATTTGGGCAGAACAACGACCCGAAAACCCTAATTTTGTCCGTCTTTTAAATAAAATACCAAACCTTTCCAAAACTTGAAATTAACTTAGGGCTTTCTTAAAAATCATTATTTTAGGATTACTTACAAAATTTCAGACCATAATTCCAACCCCATTACCCAATTTTGGCAAAACAAGCTCAAGAACCCTAGTTTTAATTCATTTTTAGAAATCATACTTAGACACAATATTAACAAAAACTGAGACAGGTTATTGTAGATCATACCTAATTACGGTGTATTGCAGAAATTTAGCTTCTGATTCCTTCTGGATTGGACGAATTTTAAAGAGGAAAATCTGGTGACAAACTAGGGTTTTTAGAGTGGAGATTTGCGAAATTGGTGAGGAGAATTGAAGGATCTGGGGTCGTTTTTATAGTGGTTTGGTGCGCAATATGTCCTAGACGCGTGTAGGGGTGATTAATCGACCAAAAACAACACGAATCAGACAAAACTTGGCCTCCACGTTCCTGACTAAGCTGCCGGTCGCAATATGCGACCAGAATTGGGTTGCGGTACGCGCCAGTTGAGCCCAGGGCTCGGCGACCCGTGAGCCACTTTGGTGGTTTGGCAGAAATGGTCCCTAAGGTTTTTATTTACAATTTAACCCCTGAACTTTGTTTTTTCAGCAATTTTAACCCCTAGGCTTTTCCAACCTTATCATTTTATGTCCAAAAATAGTTTAGAATAATTTCTCATGATTTTCTAAGTTTCAGGATACGCATCACGAGGTATAAAAATACGTATTTAATATATTTTTATTTTCTTTTTAACCGTTTGTTCTCGTTTTAACTCGTTAACCTCTAAAGTTTTATGAGTGACTTATATTGACCTTATAAAACACCAAGGAACATTAAAATAATATATATATATATATATTTTTTAAATTTACGTGATTCCTGGTTATTATAGGAATTGCATGAAAAACGGTAAATTCATTTTATTTCGTTTTAATTAACAAAATTACTCATTAATTTAACCATTTGGTTTTTAATGTAATAAATGATTTTAGAATAGGAAAATTGGATTTAAATAATCACAACTTTCGAGGGTTGGCCAGTAATAATCCCATTTTCAAAAATCACTCCTAATGGTCCCAACTTTCACCCTATTTAGTGATAGTGGTCCCGCCGTTAAAAAACTTAACACTGTTAGTTTTTTTTCAGGATACGCATCACGAGGTATAAAAATACGTATTTAATATATTTTTATTTTCTTTTTTACCGTTTGTTCTCGTTTTAACTCGTTAACCTCTAAAGTTTTATGAGTGACTTATATTGACCTTATAAAACACCAAGGAACATTAAAATAATATATATATATATATTTTTTTAAATTTACGTTATTCCTGGTTATTATAGGAATTGCATGAAAAACGGTAAATTCATTTTATTTCGTTTTAATTAACAAAATTACTCATTAATTTAACCATTTGGTTTTTAATGTAATAAATGATTTTAGAATAGGAAAATTGGATTTAAATAATCACAACTTTCGAGGGTTGGCCAGTAATAATCCCATTTTCAAAAATCACTCCTAATGGTCCCAACTTTCACCCTATTTAGTGATAGTGGTCCCGCCGTTAAAAAACTTAACACTGTTAGTTTTTTTGATGACGTGGCAGCTGAAGTGTTATTTATTAATTTTTTTTCTTTTTTTAATCCTTTGTAATTACACATGGCAATCCATGTATGAGAGAGACCCACTTTTATTTATTTATTTTTATTTTTCTCAATGTTAGAGGACTTTTATGTAAATAACTCAATCTCTTCTTGTGCAACCACTAAACAAAATTCGTCGGAATCTGTTTGTTCTCCGGTGATGTAAGAGTTCCGGTTACCGTTCGCCAGAAAAAGTTTGTTCTCCGATGACATATTAATTCATTTAATTGAACATCTAGCTTCATTTTTGGATTTCTAATTTGATTGAAATCCACATTAATTGGGGTTTCCTTTAAATTTATGTTTGCTTGAGAACAAAGAATGGAAGTCAGGAGCAGATCACAAAAAACCGACTTATAGCCTACCTAACACCAATTCGTTTAACCTTAGATTGCAGGTGTAGTTTTCGGCGGCATCTTTATGCCACCGTTTAACCAGCGGCATCTTTACGCCACCGTTCAGGTGTAGTTTCCGGCGGATAATGCTTGCTAAAATCTCATCAGTCATCGGAAATTAATCTCATCGGTAGGGGGAGATACGCCAGAGGTTTGCCATGGTCCGAAGTCGCCGGCCTCCTTTCCGGTCTGCTCTCTTTCTTGAGGGGGTGTTTGGCTTTGAGTTTGTAGAAGATTTGATCTCTGCTATGCTCAGGTGGCGTCGATGCGATGGTGGTGGCGACAAAGCGACGACGATGGGTGGCTGTGGAGGTGTGGTTGTGGCAGCCGTGGTCAAGTGGTGGTGGATTCTGGTTATGGTTATTGGTGGCGGCGACGGGGAAAAATTGAGTGATGAACGAGATTTGTTTTTTTCTTTTAATTAGTTTTAGTTATTTACATAATAGTCCCTCAACTTTAGAAAAAATAAAAAAATAAATAATAATTAGTCTCTCTCATACATGGATTGCCATGTGTAATTCTAAAATATTAAAAAAAATAAAAAAATAAAAATAAATAACACATCAGCTGCCACGTCATAAAAAAACTAACGGTGTTAAGTTTTTTAATGACGGGACCACTATCAGTAAATAGGGTGAAAGTTGGGACCATTAGGAGTGATTTTTGAAAGTGGGATTATTACTGGCCAACCCTCAAAAGTTGGGATTATTTATATCCAATTTTCCTTTAGAATATTTCAAAGTATATATTTTGAGATAAAGACCCCGAGATTCCCGGTAAACGATAAATTGAATACCGAAATTGCGTAAAAACCAAAAATCGCTTTAGTTTTGTTTTAATCAAATAATTTAACCTAAGACCTTGTAAATTTATTATGTTTCTTTCAAAAATGATTATGGAATATCCCAAACATAATTTAAATGTTTAATTTAGCTGAATTCTTCCGTTCTTTGTTAAATCAAAACTCCGAGTTGCGTTACAAGTTCAAATTCGGGTCGGGTTTTGTTTGGGTCGGACACAGGTGTTACAAGATTCAAGTAGATCTATATAATCTATATTAGATTATGTTAGATCTGATCTTATATGATAAACATGTGCATTACCTTGAATTGATATCATGGAAATTGACTTTTGTTGACCTAGTTTGACTTCCATGCTAGTTTGCTAGATTAGGACCATTCAACCTTACTTAGGGCGAAGACTTAAACCTAATCTAAGACTGTACGCTATCACTTGAGTAAAATACCAATGAGCCGTGAGTTGGTCATGTCGTGCCGTGTCGTGTTAAGTCACGGTTATCACTTTACTCACTTATCTACTTATTTTTGGCTCAATATCGGTCTATCATCAAGGTGATCTCCGGACGTGATTTTCGCGCATCGCTATCGCTTATATTTCTTCTCGATTTACCTGTGAGGTGAGTGTCGTAGCCCCTTTTCTTTTAAGTTTTGGGGTGCACCATGTACCGTATCCAAATCATGTTCTTGAACTTTATTTTTCAAAACCGCATGCGAGTAATGTGTTAGATCTATGTATCTAGTATACGTGAACTTGATTGATCATTGCAATGGATTGTGTTGTGTGTGTTGTACTTATGTGTTGCTCATGTTAATGTTCATGTTCATGTTCATAGACGTATTCCCATGAACTCATTTGAGCCGGGGTTACAATAATGGATCCGTTGGTCTGGCAACCCACTTGGCCTGCCTCGCGTGTGACGCCTTGTGATTGAAAGCCT
Source organism: Deinandra increscens subsp. villosa (assembly GCA_039602395.1). Lineage (NCBI taxonomy): Eukaryota > Viridiplantae > Streptophyta > Magnoliopsida > Asterales > Asteraceae > Deinandra > Deinandra increscens. Next base: position 61,495,995 of record JBCNJP010000003.1, on the reverse strand, counting down.
AAATGCCGAGGGCTTGGGTTACGTCGACCCCCATGTGTTATGTTTCATTCCTTGTTTACTATGCTTGTTTTCATGGTACAACATATAATCGCATGTTGTATAATTTATCATGTACGTACTTAAACCTATGATTACTCACTAACTCTTGTAGTTGATCGTATTTTCTACATGTTGCAGGTGGTGTTGTTTGATCTTGTTATCGATGCCTTAGGATTATGCATGGGACTTAGCAGACCTTTTAAATAAAACTATAACTTTTATGAGATGTATGAACTTGATGTTTCATGACATGTTTATGTTTGACTTTGTTGGTTGTTTTCTGAAAATTGGCATGATTAAATATAACAGCTTAAATAGTGTTATGAGCATCTGGACAATCTTAGCTCCCCGATGTAAATTCCGTCGTCGGTTGGGGTGTTACATTTTCTATGGCGGTCTGAACGCCCTCACGCGCCCGACAGTTGATAGTTCGGCAGGTGGATCTTTGAGCAGCAAAACGCCAGAGGAGGCGTGTGATTTACTTGAGGAGCTTGCACTGAACGACTACCAATGGTCTACCACGCGTACGAGTAGACAGCCCCAGACGAGAGGGGTTCATCAGGAAGATCCCGTTACAACTCTCTTAGTACAGGTCGATGCGCTTTCGCTAATGATAAAAGAGATGCAGACGAGTCAGAAACAGATGAGCCAACCACAGGAACCTCAACAGCATGTGAAATTTTATCAGTTGTGTGCTGGTCGTCATGATATTACGTCCGATTGTTGGTAGCACCGAGCTACTTGAGCAGGTCGATTATATGGCCAGCCAGGCCCACCCACCGCCCAACCAGTATAACTACAATTAGGCTTGGAGACCAAACCAGAATTTGGGGTGGAGGCAGGGCCGAGCAGTTCGAACCCACCAGAGTTTCAGCCACGACCGCCACAGAGACAGCATGGTTTCTACAACCCTAACCCTGAGAGCACTAGACAGATCCCGATTCAGTCTAAGGATACGGGTATGAAGAATCTTACTGACATGATGGCTCAGATGATGCATCAGAATCAGAAATTAGCCTTGGATATTCAGAAAGTTACTCAGTAGAATGAATTGAGTTTTTCTAAAAACGAGCAGGATATCTCCACTGTTGTGATTCAGGTGTTTCGGATACGCAGCTTTGGGGTGGAGTTGACCCGCAGCTTGGTGTGTATGCTATTGCTGCGTGTGAGGTGACTAGTGAGGAGACTAGTGAGGAGACTAGTCTTTTGAGCGCGGAGGTGTTTGAGGTTATTGACACCATGAGGGCCAAATCTAGACCGTCTTTTGAGGATCCGCCGACATTAGAGCTCAAGGAGTTACCATCTCACTTGGAGTATGCGTTTTTAGAGACGGATTCAAGACGTCCTGTTATCATTGCATCAGATTTGATGGTTGATGAGAAGTCTAGGTTGTTAGATGTATTGCGAGAGCACAAACATGCTATTGCGTGATAGATTATGGACATTAAGGGGATTAGCCCTTCTTTCTGCACACATAAGATTCTGATGGAGGATGAGTTTAAGCCTGTTGTGCAGAGGTAGAAACGACTGAAACCGAACAAGTAGGATGTGGTGAAGAAAGAGGTTTTGAAGCTTTTGGATGCTGGATTGATTTATCCTATCTCTGATTCACCTTGGGTTAGTCCGGTTCAGGTTATGCCCAAGAAAGGGGGCATGACAGTTGTTGTGAATGAGAGGAACGAGATGATTCCTACGCGCACGATTACGGATGGAGAGTTTACATTGATTATCGCAAACTCAACGATTCTACGAGGAAAGATCATTTTCCCCTACCGTTCATTGATCAGATGTTGGAGCGTTTAGCCGGTCACAGTTATTATTGTTTTCTTGACGGCTTTTCAGGTTATTTCCAGATTCCCATCGCACCGGAGGATCAGGAGAAAACCACCTTTACATGTCCCTATGGCACATTCACGTACCGACGCATGCCGTTTGGATTATGTAACGCTCCAGCGACATTTCAGCGCTGTATGGTCGCGATTTTCCATGATATGATCGATGACTCCATGGAGGTTTTCATGGACGATTTTTCTGTTTTTGGGAGTTCCTTTGATCAGTGTTTGTCGAGCTTAATGCGGATGTTAGCTCGATGCAAGGAGACGAACCTGGTGCTTAATTGGGAGAAGTGCCATTTCATGGTTCGTGAGGGTATTGTGCTTGAGCACAAGATTTCACATGCGGGGCTCGAGGTTGATCGAGCCGAAGTTGATATTATTTCCAGACTTTCGCCTCCCACTTTTGTTAGAGCGATTAGGAGTTTCTTAGGCCACGTGGGATTTTATCGCCGATTCATACGCAATTTTTCGAAAATCACCAGGCCGATGACACAGCTCCTAGAGAAGGATGCCCCATTTGTGTTTTCTGAGGAGTGTTTGACAGCGTTCAACTTGATTAAAGACAAGTTGGTTAACGCCTCGACTATGGTTGCACCCGATTGGTCGCAATCGTTTGAGTTGATGTGTGATGCGAGCGATTTCGCAGTGGGGGCAGTCTTGGTACAGAGGAGGGATAAACATTTCCATCTGATTTACTATGCAAGTCGAACTCTTAATGATGCACAGGAGAATTATACTACTACTGAGAAAGAGTTGCTTGCCGTTGTGTTTGCCTTCGATAAATTTCGATCATTTCTTGTTCTGTCCAAGACTATTGTGTATACGAATCATTTGGCTATTAAGTATCTGTTCAGTAAACAGGATGCTAAGCCGAGACTCATTCGATGGATCCTGCTATTGCAGGAATTTGATATTGAGATCCGTGAGAAAAAGGGAGCAGAGAATGTGGCGGCCGATGACCTCTCGCGTTTGGAGAACGCGGATGATGAGAAACTCGAGGGGATGCCCATAAATGACTATTTCCCCCATGAGTTACTCGATTATGTACGCGCGAGAGATGACGATGAGAATCCATGGTTTGCAGATTTTGCGAACTACTTGTCGAGTGGGATTATGAAGAAAGGGTACGGGTTTTAGCAAATGAAGAAGTTCTTTTCTGACTTGAAACATTACATTTGGGAGGATCCTTATCTTTATAGGATCGGTGCTGATTCGGTGATTCAGAGATGCGTACATGGGCGTGAGGCACGCCATATTTTGAGACATTATCATGAGGGTCCGACTGGTGGACACTACACAACCCTCTTCACCGCGAAGAAGGTGTTCGAGTCGGGATTTTACTGGCCAACTATTTTCAGGGATGCGTTTGAGATGATTAGCAAATGTGATAATTGTCAGCGCGCAGTAATTTGTCGCAGAGAGATGAGATGCCCCAATCTAAGATTCAGGTTTGCGAGATTTTCGATATTTGGGGTATCGACTTTATAGGTCCGTTCCGCCATCTTGCGGGAACAAGTTCATTCTGGTTGCAGTCGATTATGTTTCCAAGTGGGTCGAGGCACAAGCCCTCCCCACTAATGATGCGAGAGGTGTTGTGAGGTTTTTGAGGAAACTTTTTGCAAGGTTTGGAGTGCTGAAGGCACTGATTAGCGATCGTGGCACCCACTTTTGCAACGCGCAGATGGAGAAGGCGTTGCGGCGTTACGGGGTTACACATAGACTTGCTACACCATATCACCCCCAGACGAGTGGACAGGTTGAGGTCACGAATCGCGGGATTAAGAAAAATTTGGAGAAAACGGTTGGTAAGAACCGTAAGGATTGGTCGGAGAAACTGGATGACGCATTGTGGGCCTTCCGCATGGCTTAGGCTGTGTTTGGCACGCCATAAGCTAGCTTATAAGCTAGCTTATCAGCTAGCTTATAAGCTAGCTTTTTGACGTTACCAAACGGGGCTTTTTTAATAAGCTAGCTTTTTTTAAAAGCCCCGTTTGGTAACGTCAAAAAGCTAGCTTATAAGCTAGCTTATAAGCTAGCTTTTGAAAAGCTAGTTGGAGTAGCTTTTCAACTAGCTTTTATAATATTTCCAATTTTACCCTTCCCTAACTTATAAATAAATATCTTTATTTACATTTATGACATGTACTTTTATGTCATTTTATATTTTTAAGCTAGTTTATCAGCTAGTTTTTACCAAACGTTATTTTTTATCAGCTAGCTTATCAGCTAGCTTATAATTTATCAGCTAGCAGCTAGCTTATCAGCTAGCAGCTAGCTTGTCAGCTAGCTTATCAGCTAACAGCTAGCTTATCAGCTAGCAGCTAGCTTTTCAGCTAGTGCGCCAAACACAGCCTTACAAGACACCTACGGGTACGACACCATTTAGGATGATTTACGGAAAGGCATGTCATTTACCAGTTGAGGTTGAGCATCACGCGTATTGGGCCATGAAGGCCGTCAATCTAGATCTGGATGAGGCAACTAGAGGACTGTTCTTTCAGTTGCATGAGTTAGAGGAGTTGCGCGACCACGCGTACGAGAGTTCGGGTTTGTACAAAGAGAGGACCAGGAGGATTCATGATAGTCACATCAAGAAGAAGGACTTCAAACCGGGAGATCGAGTGCTTATCTTTAATTCGAGGTTGAAATTGTTTCTGGGTAAGTTGAAGTCTAGATGGTCCGGTCCCCACGTTGTTAAACACGTATATCCGGACGAGACAGTTGAGATTGAAGGTGATAATGGTAGCTCGTTTAAGGTTAACGGACATAGGTTGAAGCATTATCTTGCAGGTCCGCTTAACGTGAACTAGGACGTTGTTATGCGTCTGGAAGCCCCCACGCGTTAATCGTAGGGCCGAGTCTGGCTGACGAAGTGTAAATAACTTCAGCGATTGCGGGAGGCATCTCGTTTAGATGGTTAGGTTAATTAGGTTGGTTATGTTTATTTTGGTTATTTTTAGCTTAGTTTGACTTTTTGCTAGTTTATGTTGACTTTTGCTTGATTTTAGTTCAACTATTTTCGATTTTGTTTTTATTTTCCATTTTACGCTTAGTTTTAAGTTGTGTAACATACCATCCGGGGCTGAAAACAGGTTCATTCGGTTGAGGTTTGCATTGTAATGCGTGCCAAGTTGAATTCTTTGTCAAATTATGCAACTTTTGGTGTTTTAGATTTCAAACGGGTAAGTTTTATGTTTGAAAGGTTTAAGATAGCGTTGTTAAGTCCCAAACACTCTTGGGTTTGTGTTTTTTAAGATAGCGCACCACCACCATTACACCAGCCACCCACCACCGTCTCCCCCGTCTCTGATTTCCCTCCATTACCACCGCCCCTCTCTCTCCCATTCCTCACTACCCAGCGACTACCATCCATCTCGCCGGCCACCCCCATTCACAGCCGCCGGCCTCCACCAACACAACCCCATACATCCCGTAACCGTCTCCACCCTCATCCACCAGCCCCTGCGCCGCCCTCTCCTCTCTCTTCTCCACCAGCGCTGCCCCCGTCACCCTCTTTAATCGACGCCCACCACAACCACTGCCGCACCTCACAACACCATCGCTGCCACTATTCTATCTTGCCACCACTCCTGACAACCACCACAGCCACCACTCTGCTCAGTTTCCACAGCCGCCAAGCGCGGTGCCGCCCCTGTTCATCATTCTGATCATCATCTTCGATTTATGTTTTTCCTCTCTTGCTTAAAAGATTCAGGTTTGATTTTAACTTTTCTTTTGTCAACATTGAGGGCAGTATCTTCATTTGATTTGATCCATTTTGATATTCTTATGAAATTTTGATGATCCATGTTTAGTAAGTTGGGGTTGTGTTCTTGATTTGAGATGACAATTTCGAATGTTCTGTTCTTAGTTGATATTAAACTTTTGACAAAGCTTAATGGTTGCTTTCTATTTGTTGATTTGGTATTTTAGAGTTTACTTTGCTTATCTACTGGTTACTTATTCCATTGTTTAGTTTAGGTTCATGGCATTTGAACATCAATATTTTCTTAGTTTACTATCATTTTAGGTTTACTTTAAGCTTAGTTTCTTTGTTAATTTTCAAAAATTGCGTCATTTAGGGTCATTGCTAGATTTAGGTTTTTAGATAATCTAGTTTGTTTTACTTCATGCTTAATTGTAGTTTTAAGCTTTAAGTTGGCTTTAAGTTTAGTTAATTGCATATACCATTTAAAAAAAAAAAAAAAAAAACAAATTTATGTTATTATTTTAGGGTTTTTAGTTGTTTAACTCACGTGGTCATTTTCATCGTTTTGGTTTATTATTAGATTTCATTTAGTTAAGTTGCTTTGCTAGGTTACTTAGTTTAGAATTTCTTTCTTTTTTGCTTAATTCTTGTTTATTTTCCGTACATATAGGTTTTATTTAGTTGTTTTTTCTCATTGTTGTTCGCCGATGATGCCTTTCTGATTGCTATTGACTGTTGTAATTGATTGAAACACTCAATATGAGTGTTGGTTTAGTCTGGTTTACGAAGGGGTAAAGCCCGATTTTCGGGAGATTTGTGCCGTAATGCGGGCCATTGGTACTCAATCTCCATTCCAGTGGTCAGTAGGGCGGTACAATTTCTCGAGTTCATTTTAGAATTCCAGTTTGTGTGACGTTCGCTTCATAATTTTTAAACAAACGTCCGCGCACTGGTTTTCTATTTTGTTGTGATCAGTCCTCGCGCAAACCATCTCTTCATAAATGACAAATGGCAGTTTGTGCTTGGTTTCCATAGGGTTTTCTTTTGCTATAGGGCCTACTTATGACCGTAAGGTTTTGACTTGTCACTTCGTGTTTAACATTGCCTAAGTTCTTAGGGTCTTGATTCATATTTATTCACGTTATAGGGCCTACTTAGGAAGACCTTCCTGGTGTGATTCCTTTTTCGTGTGTGTTTGGTTAGCTATGACCGAAGCAACTAGGCAATTAGGCAGTTTCATTCAGTTTTCTATCGGGACTTTTATTTAGGATTACCTGTCTATAGTCTAGGTTGCCTTGGTATTTATCATTTGCGGGGTAGTTGTCATATTGATTAGTCAGATTGGAGGTCAAAGTCATGCTTAGGGGATTCTTATCCGAGTGATATACGTCTCATTACTGTTTTTCATTCTTAGATTCTGTTGCTTTGTTCCTTAGTTATTTCTAGTTACTTTCTTATCCGTTTCTTTGTTTTTCTCAAAACCAAAATATTTTAGGTTAAATATTAGCAAATTTCGCATATCAAGAGCCTGCATTGCGTCCTTGGATTTGACATCTGGGTATTTACCGATACTATTCTGCATACGATGGGTACACTGCCCTACGCGTGTGTTTAGTAACTCGGGATTTTCCCTTTTTGACTTGACCGATTTTTTATAGACACTTCAGCACACGTCAGATAATAAGAGGAAATGGGTCAAATGGTTCAAACGGGTCAATAAGTCAAAAGTCCCCCAAACTGTATTTTAATGCAGAAAACCTCCTATATTTCGTATTCACAAAATCAGATTATTATTAAAACAATATATGTTTTGTAAACGCATTTGACGACAAAAAATATGAATAATACGAAGTCAATCAAACATTCAATTAAACCAAGGTTGGAGTAGATACCTGGAAAAGTTATCGTTAAAAAAAAGATACATGGAAAAGCAGAATCTTTTCGAGCAAAACTGACCAGCAAAACATAACGAAGCCAACCCGGTTAGTCTGCCAATGGAAGCTTCTTAGAAGCCAAACTATAATATATGTTCTGAGATCAAAGCTAATAATAAAACTGAACTAAGAATCATTTGCTAAGCTAATTATCACAATACATGGATTAAAAGATTGATTAATGATAAATATACAAAAAGTTAAGCAATTCATGTGTAACGCGTAATTAGGTTACCTTAAAAATAAGCTAACCAACAGGCTGGACATTATCGCGTATGTTCCTGTAAAGATAAAATCATGGAATATGAAGCAACCAAAACACTGAAGCCGACACTAAAAAAGAAAGAGGGTGGAATAGAAAGAAAGCAGAAAACATAGAATCAATAAACCTTGCAGTTGCAATTTGCATTTTCAACCACTTGAAGAGTTGATAGAGACCATTAAACATTACAAATTGCACACATGAAAATGTAATCATAGAATTAAATTTATTGTTAACTGATGTGAAGCTGACGTAGAAATGTCCATCTTTAATTTCACCAATAGAAAAATGACCAACATGTCACTCAAATGACTTATCACTTTCCATAGTGTTCTTGAACAAGAAACGATAGGGATAACTATAATAATTATCATAGTAGATTTAAATAAAAAATATAAATTAGATCACACATTCATGTTAAACACATACTCTGTCTATTCACATTAAAGATTTACATGTGCATATGCTGAAACAAAAAAGTCTCGCTCAAATGATAACGAAGTGATTATGAACAAAGCTTAGAACGAATCAGAGATTCAAATGAGAGATAGACGAAAGAGGGATTTTATTAAGGAATATCACATGCGATTACACATAGTTAAAGTGTAAAAAATGACAACATCCCTATCTCAGCTAATTAATCGCCTATTTATAGGAGTTCAGCGTCTTCAAATCCACTTGCGCCCATCCAGCCCTTGCTCCACAAGTGCTATTCACATGCCCATATAACATCCTTGAAAACATGATTCGTCCCGATCTAGTGATTTTGTACACCGAAATTAGACCGAAAGTTAACCCGAACTCAAGAACACAAAACGTAAATTAAACTCAGTTTATAGCTTTAATTGGATCAATGTTTACATGATTCGACTCGTTTACAGCAGCTAAACACGATCCTAGACTCAGTTTTCACTGAAAAACGAAATCAAAAACTCCTCCCTATAGAAATCAATCTCAGAAAAACGGTTATTGCAGGAGCTTCCACTGCTCCGAACCTTCAAAACATATATATATAAGCATACCAGTTCGGAGCCCCCTTTGTCCGAACCTCTACTTCGGAGGTAGATCGGAGGTAGATCGAACCTCCATATTGAATTCACTGAATCTCTTAATTTGTATATGAGTTTAATGTGAGATATATTATCTCACATAAAAGACCCTCAAGTATTAACAAACTACACATTCTACCCTCGACATTATTTAACTCTTCTAACTCAAACAACTAACAATACTAACTGATACACACACGACACACACACATTTTGCACTAACAAACTCCCCCTTGACGTGTGCTGTATCAGATATTCAAACTCTTTGAATCTGTTGTTAGTTGATGTTGGGCAGACACGGCTGGAACAAGACTAAGCCAACTGAACCATTTCTGAAAGTGATAAACTCTTTGACAGCGTTGCAACCATGCATGAGATCCATTCTGAGATCTTTATCTGAAAACTTTGATGACTTCAACCTGCAACCTTCAGAAGATAAAAGTGCGGTTTCTCTTTTCCAAACATAACTTTAATCTTGGAAACAAAACTTCTCCTTTGGAGAAACCAAGACATTTAGTTTTTGAAAATTTGTTGTATCCCGTGTCGATCAGATCAAAAACAAAGAAGAAAGAAAATCTTTTTGGATTTTACAAAGTTTATATCAAAACACACTGAAAATCTTTTTGATTTTTCGTAAACTGAAACATAAATGTAATATAGAATTAAACTCTATTTTTGTTTTTGGTGAGAAAGATCACAACATGAGATCATATCAGACATAACGTATCATACACACTTCAATTTCAAAATACTAAGCATGCAAGCCAAGCTAACTAAGAATACAACCATTTGGTTTATTTCAGCTAAATCAGGTCATTGTCTATAGCTTTCTGATATGAAATTAAGTGTATTTATCGAGCATAGATAACATGGTACCCACACAATCAGGAATACTGGCAAACTGCTTATTTCATATTTTTGTATTTTTCTTTTATTCAAGCCAAGTTACTCGTAGCAGATTTCTCATACTGATATTGTAAACTTGCTTATACAGAATCAAATGCCACAGAGATATCAGGTTCATGGTGTTTCTTGCAAAAAGAAAGCAGAACCCTAAACAAACAACAATCAGGTCGGCCGATAGGCACGCAGAGAAAGTCCGATTGTTTAGGAAAATAAGAAATGTAAAATAAAGCAGAAGTTGTATAATCCAACAACAATCAGGTCGGTACTCACGTACACGCAGAGAAAGTCCGATGGATTATACGAAACACCAAAGAAAATAAAGCAGAACGTCAAACGAACAACGATCAGGTCGATCTTTCGATACGCAGAGAAAGTCCGATCGTTTGACAAAATAAAGAAAATCAAACAAGTTGAAATTTTTCAAAATAAAGCAAGCATACACCAGAACATCTCTTTATTCTGTTTTTGGTATTTTCTCATTTTATTTTGCCAGATATGCACAGTACCCATCATGATTTGAAACCACAATTATCAAACAAGCGTTATCTTTATATCATACTCGCATATATCAGACTACTCAGCACATTCAGTCAAGTCAAGCAAGTACCTACAGCCTTTCTTTCTACTTTATTCATGACAGATAACGTATGCTGATGTACCATCATTTCTCATCTTGTGTTGGATCAATTTCTCATTTTTCATTTTTCATTTTTTTTTCGTTTTTTTTATACTTTTTGCATTTATCATTTTTTTATATTTTGCATTTTCTCCCCCTAAAATTCAACAAACTCTATGTTTTGAATTTTCCAAAATTTTCTCCCCCTAAAAATATGAAAGAAAGTAAAAGTAAAGAAAGAAAAAAAAATTGATCTATCAACACGGATACCTCGCATTTTTAGATTTTGAAAAATCATTTTTCTCAAAAATGTTTGTGAAATATCAACTCTGTGAAGCGCTAACTTAAGCAAAATACTCCACTGTCAGCAACTTTGCAATCACTAATAGGCCTTCTTGAAGCATCCTGCACACAACCTCAAACAACTTTTAGTTAAATACGGGAACCCAAACCGGCTTGGGTTGTCCCGTATCCTCAACAAAATCGTTTCCCGCCGAGGTTGCCATTTTCTGTTTCCAAGAACGAAATGGTTTAGACGATTTCGCCCGATGCGAATCAGAACCATTGACATGCCGTGATAAGTTGGAAACAATATTTAACAACTCACCAACTAACATTTTCTCAGATTTTGGATGACGTTGGTGATGTTGTCTAGGCCCATAGTAAGAAAGATCATTTGAGTAAGGCATTTTAAACTCATTTTGGAAAAATTGTTTTGGTTTTGAAAACTGTGGTGACCAATCATCATAATTTGAGGTTTTACCAACAACCGACTTCTTATGAGCTGGTTTTCGTTGGTTTTGCTGAAATTGTCTAAGAGGTACCTCTTTGAGAATCATCGAATCGGAGGATGGTGATCGATATGAACCACATGAAAACCTTTTCCGAGTAGCACAATCACGAATCACATGTCCCGTCTTGTTGCAGTAAAAGCAAGCTCTCCTATCAACCGACTTAGGAGATGACATGGATTCTGTTGACATTGTAGAATGTTGAGAAGAATCACTCTCTAGACTCTCTAACTTAGAATTTGTTGATAGAAAATCAGCATCAGGTTCACACAAGATATGATTCTCAAGTGGAATCTCCTTTTCTTTTTGAACCTTGATATCCTCCACAATTTCTTCTATCTCAAACACATCTTGGAGATCATTTCCAACATTCACATTCTCGTCTTTGCTTTTATATCCCAGACCACCATTCTTTTTAGATTTATCTGGTACCGACTTAGGCTTCTCATGACCTTGTGAAGCAAGTCGAGAAAACTCATCCTTGATGGCATTTAAATCATTTTTATTGGAAAGCAAAGATTCATCAATCACAATCTCCGAAAATTTGTTGACTTTCACTTTTCCTGAATTGCCGTCAAAAACCTTTTCCTTATCAAGCAATATGGAACTTGAAACAAATTTAGTTCTCTTGTTAGCATCAAAATTCTCTTCATTTTTCTTCTGCGACTTTGACTTTTTCTTCTCAGAAGAATTATCAGCAAACTTTGAATAATCATGAACTTCTTCCGTTACTTTCAAAGTATTGATAGAATTTTCAATAACCACAGGAGGTGGAACATTTTTTAGAATACCATCACCAAAAATCTGTTAAAAATTCTCCTTTTTGCACAAAAAAATTGTGAAAGACGATGAATTATTGAGATTATGCAACTGTCTTTTGAAACCACGAACCTCAATCTTCATGTCTGCAATTTTCTTTTGCGCTTCAGCCAACTCTTTTTGTGTTGCAAGAAGTTCTTCTGTTGTTCTATTCAGAGTAAACTTTTCTCTCCTTAACTGATCATGAGCATCATATGTTTCTTGAACAACCTTTTCCCATTTCTGTTTATAAATCTCAATATTCTGCTTCAAAAGCTTGTTTTCACAGAGCAATTCAGTTTTAGCATCTAACAGCTTCGTGTTGTCCTCTTGATGATTTAATTCTTTAGCAGTAAGATCAACAACTTCCTTTTCTAGACCTTCAAGTTTGATTTTTGATTTTGCAAACAAATCATCAAAAGCTGCTGCCATATCACCTGCTTCTTTCTTCCATTTCTCAACTTCCGTTATCAAATCATCATCAACTTCCTTTATCAAATCATCATTTGCTTCAGTCAGCTTTGAAACTTTTGCAATCAACTCAACATTCTCATGCTTAAGCTTCAATTCATTCTCAGCAGCTTCACGTTTTGAAGAACCATCTTTTTGAAGTTCTTCAATTGGAATGTCTTTGTTTTTGTGAACCTGGACATCCTCAAACACTTTTCCTATCTGGATCTTCTCCTTGTCATTTTGAATACCATTGACAAGTCTATCTATTTTCTGAAGAATTTTGTTCTCTTTCAATGCAATCCTTTCAGATAATGTCAATGATATGTCAGAAGATGACTCCCGAATTGGAAATGTGTTTTGTTCTTGATAACTGTCAAGTTTGGTAGTATATTCAGTACACGTTTTTGTCAGAATCTTACAATTTGCACAAGATTCAAATTCCTCAGTGTCAATCTTCTTTCTGGATTTATTCATTTCAGCATATTCCTGAGCAAGAGCATCACATAGCACTTTAGAATTCTTGCAAGTCTTGAATTGAAACAGTAATTCTTTTGACAATGCCATTGTGAGAATTTCATAAGCTTTTAATTCTCTTTCATAACATTCCCTCTCCTCAAATAAAAGATCTCTCTGCATTTTAGGTACCCCATTAGAATAAGTTGGGTAAGTAAACTCTTTCTCCATTGAAATCCACAAATCTTCATCCACTTTATCAACATATGCTTTAAAACTTGTTACCCAACTAGGATAATCCTCAAGCTTTACCAATTTTGGCACATTCTGATGTTCACGGGCACTAAAAGCATCAATTTCATTCATTTTGAAAGTTTATAAAATTCTGCTTCAACAAACCTAATGAACAATTTCAAAAATATTTTTGAATTTTTTTTTAAATATTTTCTTTCAAAAAAAAATTATTTGAAAGACAAAATGTTTATGTTTTTTTTTTTAAGAAAAGAAACTAATCAACGAAAAAATAACAAGGTAAAAACAAAAACAAACGTGTTTATGTTCGTTAACCGATTCAATAAACACAAAAATAAATTTTGCGTTCACAAATCAATTCAACAAACACAAAACTTTGTGTAATTTTTTTTTAAGTTTGTTATTTAAAACTAGTGGATTTTTTTTAAAAAAAATTGTTTTATCTTGTTTTTTTTTATTGTTTAAAACTTGTGTTTGTTGATTAATTTTTTTAAAGTATGAAATTTATTTAAACACTATTTGAAACTAGAGGGTTTATAGTGAAACTATACAAAGAAAACAAAATAGTCGGGTTTTTTTTTTCTCTTTTACTTCTCCGGCGAAGCAACACAAATTCCGGCCGCCAAATCTGAATTTTCCGGCGAAGCAAACCCAAAACAACAATCAACTTCAAAATTGCATATCTCACTCGTTTTTGAACCAAAATTGAATCTGAAAGTTGCTGTAAACTCATGAGATCGAGAGGATTCAAACTAGCAACATTGTTGCTAGGTTTTGAGTTGGTTTAAACCCCGAACGAAATAGCTCCGACGAATGAACAAGGTGGTGAAATCGTGATCTTCTCAAATCGACACCAAAACAGAAACGGATCGTTGCATTAGCTTTGTATCATCGAAAGGAGTGTGTAGCAACCAAAATCACGTGAAACGATCAAGTATTTGAAGATTTGCCATTGATGAAGCTCAAGAACACGTTAAAGTCCCTGTGATTTTGCGAATCAGATCAAATGTTAACCATTCTCGACGAAATCACTTGCAATAGCTTCGTAATAACATTTAAAAACGATCGGGACTGGTTAGAAACACCAAATATCAACAGATTAGTTTAATTTACGAATCAAAGTTCGTGCAGTTTGACTAGCAAAAGTCAAACTCGGCGATTTTACTCAAATTAGCACAGATTTTCGATCGGAATTGGTGTAGAATCACGCCTGGATTGCTCTGATACCAATTGAAAACATGATTCGTCCCGATCTAGTGATTTTGTACACCAAAATTAGACCGAAAGTTAACCCGAACTCAAGAACACAAAACGTAAATTAAACTCAGTTTATAGCTTGAATTGGATCAATGTTTACATGATTCGACTCGTTTACAGCAGCTAAACACGATCCTAGACTCAGTTTTCACTGAAAAACGAAATCCAAAACTCCTCCCTATAGAAATCAATCTCAGAAAAACGGTTATTGCAGGAGCTTCCACTGCTCCGAACCTTCAAAACATATATATATAAGCATACCAGTTCGGAGCCCCCTTTGTCCGAACCTCTACTTCGGAGGTAGATCGGACCTCCATATGGAGTTCACTGAATCTCTTAATTTGTATATGAGTTTAATGTGAGATATATTATCTCACATAAAAGACCCTCAAGTATTAACAAACTACACATTCTACCCTCGACATTATTTAACTCTTCTAACTCAAACAACTAACAATACTAACTGATACACACACGACACACACACATTTTGCACTAACAATCCTTACTGCTTGTGCCATAGTACCTGCAGTATTTGACTAGGATGGGACTTAATAATAGCGACGTCGAGTGGGAAACACATCCGACACCTATATAGTATCATCAAGTCCCCCTAGTATATTAACTGTAATTTTGTCAAATCAAGTTAATAGACATAGAGCCTTTCCGATATTCAACCGTCGCTATACTTATTTATCTTGTACGGTACAACCCACTTACTTTATTAACTATCAATCATGTCAGTTTTCCCATCAAGATTTTTCTTTTTTATTATTTTGTAAAAACCGTTTTACCCCCTGTATATGTAAAACCACGGAACGGATCTTACTACTGCATGATTCGGTTAATCGATGAACACGGATGTAAATAAAGCTTTGCTTTATTGATTCACTAAGATGATTACAAGCTAGAGAGAGAAACACACTCAGTTTACACACAATTAAGAAGTAGGAATGACAGAACTACTAAGCTCTCTCTAACATGAACTATTTATAGTCACTTACATACTGGTTGGCGTACCACCTTGTGGACCAGTTGGTACGCCCGTACCAACTGGTACGACGGACCATATGGTACGACCATCTTGGTATGTTGACTATAAGACACACAAAGACGCTCTAGTCTAGATACAATACATGAGACACAACGTAGCATAGGAATATGCTTTAACAAACTCCCCCTTAACGTGTAGTGTATCTATGTATCTAACTATCTGACAAAACTTCACTCTTCAATCTTCAGCATCGTTGCGTCCGATCTTCAACTTGAACCCTTGTCAGAAATAGAGCTTGCATGGCTGGATCAATCTTGAACAATCTTTGAACTTCAAGATCCACTTGTGAAAGATATTACATACCCCCCCTTTCACCATGCTTGAGTCTTGTCACACAGAACCTGCAATTTCAGAAGACAGAAACGCGACTTTCTTTTTCTTTAGAAAAATTAATTTAATATTGGCACAAAACTTCTCTTTGAGAATCCAATATATAGTTTTCAAATTTATTTCGTATCGTGTATTGATCGGTCGAAAACAAATAAGAAACAAAGTCTTTTTGACTTTTTGAAACTTTATATCAAAACACACCGAAAATCTTTTTTGATTTTTCTAAGTTTATGCTAAAACACACCTAAAATCTTTTTGGAATTTTCAGATATGAAACATAAATGCAATACAGAAATAAAATACTGAATCACACACTATTTTTGTCTTTTGCGAGAGAGATCACAACTTGGGATCATATTGGTCATGACACGCTGAACTACACTTAAATTTCAATTACTTCAGCACACAAGTCATGTCGATTGGTGGTATAATTTGTCCATCTTAAACTCAGGCACAATCATACTCATAACATCTGGATATGTTATTGTATTGATTTAGATTGCTTTGACCAGTGTACCCCACACTATTAGACATTCTCAGATATGTATTTGCTTATCACACTTTGTGATTTTACTTGTGTTTTAACACATAATGATTGTATTTATAATACAGTCAACTGTTTTCCATGCACAAAGAAATAAGAACGTTAAATCGTCTACCTTAAGGTCGATCTTTCGATACGTAGATAAGGCCTCGGATTTAACAAAATAAGAAAATAAAACAAGTTGAAATTGTATAACCCAACAACAATCAGGTCGGTACTCCCGTACACGCAGAGAAAGTCCGATGAGTTATACGAAACACCAAAGAAAATAAAGCAGAACGTCAAACAAACAACAATTAGGTCGATCTTTCGATACGCAAAGAAAGTCCGATCGTTTGACAAAATAAAGAAAATCAAACAACTTTAAATCTTTGCAAAATGAACACACGTTTACACAGTGACTTCTCATTTTCTTTTTCACATATCTTTTCTTGATATATCATGAGATATGCATCAAGATGTTGTCCACTTGGTAAAGCATTAGTGTTTAATGTGTTTATCACATCTGAATACTTTCTGATTTAATGTCGATCCTACCAAGCACATCAAACAATGATCTTATGGCTTTTTCATCTAATTTATCCACGAGTCAGGCATGTAAGCCAATGTACCATCATTTCCCAAATATGTCGGATACATTTCTCATTTTTACCATGTTTTTGTATTTTCTGTTTTTTTTCAATGTTTTTGTTCTATTTTTGGATTTTCATTTTAACAAAAAAACAAAGACACTATTTTTGGTTTTTCAATTTTCTCCCCCTAAACTACATACGGAATGTAAAACAAAGAAAATTGACCAATCGATACTGATGCCTTTTCCGTTTAGCTTTTAGAAAAATTTCAATTTTAAATATGAAGCATTCAATTTAAGTTAAGCAGGAGACTCCACTATTAGCAATTACTTGAAGTTTTAAACTTCAGAATCTCCAACATGTCTTCTTGAAGTAACCTGCACACAGGTTTTAAATGATTCGTACTCAAATGACCCGAAGCACACAGCTTCTTGTCGACCAGTGCCTTCCACAAAATCAGTTGCAGCCTTGCTGACCACTTTAGGTCGCCACTGTATTTTGCTTTTTCATTTTTAACTGAGTCATCATCACGTGATGAATCACCAATACTTGAATCAAATTTAAAAAATTGTTTTGGTTTAGATTTTGACTGGAAGGTGTAGACTCGGTAAAAATCCTGTCTGATTCATCAATAAATGTGGCAGATTTGTTTGAAAATGAATTTTTTACAGTCTCAAGATAATCCCGTGCCATGTGTCCCTTTTGGCGACATTAATAGCACAAACGATAGGATCGTTGATATTGGGATTTGTCCTAAACTGAAGGACATCTATCAATGACCTCAGAACCATCAAACATATCATCAAATATTTGAAATCTGTTAGAATGTACCCATTTCGATGTAGGACTTCGAGGTGTGGAATTAGATCCCGATGATGAAGAATCCTTAACTTTTTGAGCATCCCAAGAAGAACTTTCAGACGAAGCCTTCTTCCGAATCTTTCCTCCAAATCCTTTTTCCATTGTAGACATGAACACTTGAGCCAAATGATAGATTTGTTCCAAACTTGTGTCTTTCTTTTCTCTTGGAGCTTTCTTGGGCATGTTCTTCTTGACATTCTTTTCAAACTTCTTACCCTCACTCCCCAAACCTGAACATTTATAACCTGGTAGCTTTGATAAATCAATTTGAGAACCAGAAGGACCAGCTTTAGCAACTTGATTGAATGCCGCTTTAATATCCTTCAACTTGTTAGCTTCTACCAAGTTAGCAGCATCTTGTGCTTCACTCAACAAACCCTCATTTTCCTCAACCACCATGTTAGCAGAAATGAGTCCCTCATCAGATAGAAACCCACCAGAAACAAATTTAGAAGCAGATTTGTTAATCACACTTTCCTCCTTTTTCACTTTCTTGTTTGAAACCACTGATGTCTTCTTCTCAGATTTCTTAGGAGCAAATTCAGAATAGTCACCAGTTATTTCAGAAGATTTGACATCAGCCAAAGGATCAGTTTGAACCAGTGGAGGTGGTAATTGATTGAATTCTTCTCTGTTAGACACTCTTTTAAAGTTCTTTTCGTTGCACAAATAACTGGTGAAAGAGTGTGAATTCTTCAAGTTATTTAGTTGACGATTCAGATCCAAAACTTGAACATTTAAATCTGATATCTTTTTCTGCGCTTCACCTGTAGGATCGATATTAGTTAGACTTTAACTAAAAAAGAAGCCTCTACTTGTACATATAACCTTGCGGAATTAAAGTTATATTTCACTTTACTTGTGCGGATTTTAGTTCTCTTGTATTAGGTAGTGTTGATTTGCATAAGTATAGTAACAACTAAGTAATAAATTCTTGGCACTATTTCATTAACTCAAAGTTACACTATTACAAGGTGATCAAGAACCGTATGTAAACTAGAGCTAACTAATGCTATATATAGTGCAGATGAGATCAATGACAACCATTGATCTTGAACGATTTAATCTAAACCGTTAACTACTAAGTCAAATACAAACTACCAAAAGAATAAACTTCGACAATTGGAATATCTTGAGTGTCAACAAAAACAATCTATTTTAGGAGAGCGGATTTGATAGATGTGGAAGCAACCGAGAAGCTTTTGCAGGATTGGACTACTGAAAAGATATCTCAGGAAAAGTCCGGTTGAACTCATTATCTGGTGGACAATCGAGTTCACCCGGAATATTCGCTAACAGACAAAATTGCTTCTTCCGCTTGAACTGCCGGTTCCGCTCGAATTTGAGACTTCCGCTTTACATATACTTTTTGCAGTTCATCAAGTAAGGAAACAAATCTTAAGTACTGGTTGGTCATAGGATCACCAGATTTGTAGGTAAGGTTCTCATATTTCTGTTTTAAAACATCTTTCTTGTTTTCTTTAACCTCACTGGTTCCTTCATAAATTTCACTTAAGGCATTCCACAAGCTATGTGCAGTTTTGTAACCCTTAAACCCACTTAAAATAGAGTTCGGAAGTGCAGCCTGTAGAGTCTAATATGCCATATAGTCAAATTCGAGAGCAGCATAGTCAAATTCAACATATTTATCTATAGGTTTTGGTATCTTGACTTCAGCGTCATCAGCAGACGGAACTGTGAGTGAATAAGGACCTTCAGTCAAGGAAATCCATATACGGTGATCTAAGATCCTAACAAAACCTTCCATCCTGAGTTTCCAGGTACCAAAGTCATCAGGAGTGAACATTGGCGGTTTGTTAGCAGTACCGTTTGAACATCCCAAACTGAGTTCATTCATTTTCAAAAACTTTTGAAAGGCAAAGACGACAAATCTTGTAAAGTAAACGAGTAGAGTATCATCTTTGAAGCACTAGATGTCTTCAAAGTGAGAGCCAAAGCTCTGATACCACTTGTAGGATCGATATTAGTTAGACTTTAACTAAATAAGAACCCTCTACTTGTAAATATAACCTTGCGGAATTAAAGTTATATTTCACTTTACTTGAGCAGATTTTAGTTCTCTTGTATTAGGTAGTGTTTGATTTGCATAAGTATAGTAACAATGAAGTAAGAAATACTCGGCGCTATTTGCATTAACTCAAAGTTACACTATTACAAGGTGATCAAGAACCGTATGTAAACTAGAGCTAACTAATGCTATATATAGTGCAGATGAGATCAATGATAACCATTGATCTCGAACGATTTAATCCAAAACGTTAACTACAAAGTCAAATACAAACAACCAAAAGAATAAACTTCGACAATTGGAATATCAACAATCTATTTTAGGAGAGCAGCTTTGATAGATTTGGAAGCAACCGAGAAGCTTTTGCAGGATTGGACTACTTAAAAGACATCTCAGGAAAAGTCCAGTTGAACTCATAATCTGGTGGATAATCGAGTTCACCCAGAATATTCGCTAACAGACAAAATTGCTTCTTCCGCTTGAACTGCCGGTTCCGCTCGAAGTTGAGAGTTCCGCTTGAACTTGAACTTCAACTTCAACCAGAACACATCAAAAATGGCTTTCATCAGAAAATCTTCAAAGCGATATTCCTTACATCACCCAAAACCTTTTCTGATTCTATTAGCTGTTCTGAAACCCTGTTAGGCAAAGACTTTTCTCTTCTCACTTTATCATGAGCATCAAACATTTCTTGTGTAACTTTTTCCACCTTTCCTTGATAAATCTCTACATTTCTTGTCAACAATTTGTTTTCTTTTGTCAGATCGGTGACTTTATCTTGTAATTTTGACTGGAGGACTTGATAATCCTTGTTCAAAACCATGATTTCATCATAAGCTTTCTGAAGTTCAAAATTGGTAATCAGAAGTGATTCCACTCTTGCTTTATATTTCTTATACAAGGCATCAAAATCTCCAATAGCATCCTTTGCTTCGAACTCCCACTTTTCAACCTTTGTAACTAACTCAGCATTTTCAGTTTGTAACTTTAAGGTTTGTTCTTTATTAACACTAACCACCTCATCCAATCTTGCTTTTAGCTCTAAAACCTCTTCTATCAACACCTTCTTTTCTTGTTCCAACATTGCATTAGCTTTGAAAATCTCATCAGAAACCTCACACTTTGTTTTGTAACCTTCTATCTCTTCTTCTTACTTCTCACGTTCAACAATCAACCCGTCCTTTTCAGAAATCAATTCTCGAATCTTTCTTTCTTTTTTAGCACAAAAGTCACATGTTGACTCATACCCACTAACTTCAGAATCACTTGTTTCAGATGCACTTGTTTGAGATTCAGAATCACTTGATTCAACTTGCATAGTAGCCATCAATGCATAATTTTCTGGAGAATGAACTAAAAAGGCAGATTCATCTGGAAAATCCTTAGCTCAATCATATCCTTCCTCGGACACCAGTGCTTTTGCATCTTTATTATGATCATGATTATCCGAAATACTTGGTTTAGAAGAAAATTGCTTGCATTCTCGAGTAAAATGTCCAAATTTGGAACATTTGAAACATTTAAGCTTCAACTTATCCAGACCAAGTTTTCCTCCCTGAAAAATAGATGCCTGGCCATGTTTCTTCATGAATCTCCTTCCTCTCTCCACTACCATAGCAAACTGCCATTCCAGATCTAATTTATGCAGCTGATAATCATCCATCTGGTTTAGATCCTCCGGAACCAAACCAGAATTACCAGTTTGACTAAATATGGATCCAGACGAAGATGATATGAAAGCAGATAGCAAAGCAGCTAGATCTTCGGTTGTTTGATTACAAGTAGATTTGCTTGATGACCTATCAGGAATAGTAAAACTGCAACCCGAAGAATAACAAGGATTTTCAGACTTTCCAGCAAGAAATGTTGTTAATGGTGATTACTGCTTGAAATACTATGTGATTATGTTTTAGCATGCACAGTAGCAGAGTTTTCTCCAAAATATACTTCAGGATTCTGAACAGATGGAGTTGCTGACTTTTTCACAAGTAATTCCATTTCCCGAGCTTGTAATTTGCTTATGAGCTGATTGAATGTCCAACTTGAGTAGTTTGGATCATTAGACAACATCATCACAAAATTCTCCCACTTTTCGGGTAGAGCTTCTAGAAATTTCTCCTTTAATTCATCATTTTCTTTCTTAACACCTACAATGTCAAGTTCATTGATCAAATGTGAAAACCTTGCAATCAAATTTGTGATCTTCTCATTCTCACAAAGCCCAAAATTATCAAATTCTTTCTTTAAAACTTTCTTTCGAGTATTCTTGTACTGATCATTACCCTCACCTCTTTCCTTAATAGCATCCCATAATTGTTTCCAAGTTGGAAAATTCTTAAACTGATGCATCAAATCTTTGGGTAATGGCATCGTGAGAAAACTATAAGTTTTATTTTCTCTTGCAAATACCTTCTTTTCTTCAGGCTCAAAATCACTTATCGATTTTGGTAAAGTATTAGCAATCAACAGATACTCATATTGTTTTTCAATCGGAATCCAACAATCAACATCTTGTGAGTATATGTAAGATTCAAATTTTTTCTTCCAGTTATGATAATATTCCAATCGAAGCAATTTAGGAACTTTCTGAGTTGTTTCAATTTCATTATCATAGTTCATCATGGCTTGCATCGAGGTTTGCATAGCTGAAAACGCTTGAAAATCACTCATCTTGAAGTTAAAAATCGAATGTCAAAACTTCGAACTAAAAAACGGAGGTCTTCCAAGCGGATTTTGGGGGTCAAACCGGAGGGTACTAGCTGTTAGGTGAGTAAAAGTATAGATCTCGTCGTGACGAACGTTTTGGCTGGTATTAGCTCCCGTAACTCTTAACGGTTCTCAAGTTATGTCAGTTTTAGTGAAGACTACTTTTCTGCCAACGTACCAAGCCGTCGACTTCCGTACCAATGAGATTCAACGTATCACCAGCGAACCAAACAAGTCAGCGTACCAAACCCGGACCAGAAATATCAGCGTACCACCAACCTCAGCATACCAACTTGAGCAGCATACCAATGTGGTACGGAGTAACAACCTACGGACCAGAAAATAACCGTCGCGTACCAAACTTAAAGATTGCCTTGCGTACCAAACTTCGGCTTACCAGAATGCTATGAATATTGCCTTCCGTACCAGATGAAAATGCGTGAGCATCGGATCGTCTACTCGATCTAGCTAATCGGACATCGAAACGTAATTAACCGATTGATTTATTGATCACAATGAACAATTACAATCAGTAAAACACTCAGAATACAGACACAGGGAACACTCTCGGAAACACACACTTAGCAGTAGTCTCGCATCCTCAGAACTGAAAAATACAAAGACCAAACAACTATTTATATCCAGCTGGCCGATCCTTGTCCGAACCCCAGGTTCGGCCAGTCCGAACTCCAGGTTCGGACCAAGTTCGGCCAGACTTAATCTGACATGATCTTGTACATTGCTTGATACTTCACACGATGCAC
Organism: Deinandra increscens subsp. villosa; assembly: GCA_039602395.1. Lineage (NCBI taxonomy): Eukaryota > Viridiplantae > Streptophyta > Magnoliopsida > Asterales > Asteraceae > Deinandra > Deinandra increscens. The sequence continues at coordinate 61,472,781 of JBCNJP010000003.1, read as the reverse complement.
ATATCAGGTATCAACAAACTCCCCCTCGTCGTGTGCAGTATCTCTTCAATATCATCAACTTTGTATCTTCAACCAAGCTCCCCCTCAAGTATAGAATCCGTTCGTTCAATGAAATGAATCTTCAAACATACTCCTTCTCAACTCGATCGTAGCTTGATCTTGAATACTTCATGACATTTTAGTGTATCTCTGGTCTTTCATCAACATCTTCAGAAGACTTGAAGTTGTGATATCTTGCACATAGCAACCTGCTCAATCATTTAAATAATCTTGGCGCAAAACGTCTCTTCGCGACTCCAAGATATGATTTTGAAAATTGATTTGTATCACATGTTGATCAGATCGAAAATAAAGCAGAAACAAAATCTTTTTTATTTTTCAAAGTTTATGCTAAAACACACCGAAAATCTTTTTGTTCTTTTCCGAAATGAAATGAAATCACAATACAGAATCAAACACTATTTTTGGTATAAGAAAGATTACTATCTAGGCATCATATTGAACATAACGCACTGAACTGCACTTTAATTTCAATTAATCGAAGCACATAAGTCATGCTGATTGCCGGTATAATTTGTCCAACTTAAACTCAGGCAGAATCATACTCATAACATCTGGATATGTTAAAGTATAGATTAGATTTGCTTTGACCAGTGTATCCCACACTATCAGACATAATCCGACATTTCTAGTTTTTCCGTTTGTGTGACAGCACTTGTGATTTTTCACAATGCATAATATTTTCATGATATAGTCAACTGTGTTCCATGCAAAAAGAAATAAGAACGTTAAATCGTCTACCTTAAGGTCGATCTTTCGATACGCAGATAAGGCCTTGGATTTAACAAAATAAGAAAATAAAACAAGTTAAAATTGTATAACCCAACAACAATCAGGTCGGTACTCCCGTACACGCAGAGAAAGTCCGATGAGTTATACGAAACACCAAAGAAAATAAAGAAGAACGTCAAACGAACAACGATCAGGTCGATCTTTCGATACGCAGAGAAAGTCCGATCGTTTGACAAAATAAAGAAAATCAAACAAGTTTAAATCTTTGCAAAATGAACACATGTATACACAGTGACTTCTCATTTTAAATTTCACACTAATTTTTCTTTTTGTGTCATAAAATATGCATCAAGATGTTATCCACATGGTCAAGCATTAGTATTTAGTGTATATCACATCTGAATACTTTCTGATTTGCCGAGCCTACCAAGCACATCAAACAATGATCTTATGGCCCTTTCATCTACTCTATCCATGAGTCAGATACGTAAGCCAATGTACCATCATTTCCCAATGATCAATTTCTCACAAATTTATATTTTGCATGTATTCACCTTCCTTCATTATATATTTGGCATGTATTCACCTTCTCCCCATAACATGCATTTTCTCAATTACTCCCCCTTACTTACAATTCTCCCCCTTAAAATGAAAATTCTATTTATGGATTTTCATTTTACACAAAACAAAACTCTATTTTTGGGTTTTTTTGAGAAAAATTTGTAAGCAAAGAAAAGTGATCAATCAACACGGATAGTTTGCAGATTTAGAATTCAGAAAATTTGCAGGGAAGAAAGATTTATCATGAAATTTAAATTAAGCGAAATACTCTTCCATCAACAACATTGCAATCGTCGATAGGTCTTCTAGAAGTACCTGCACACTGGTCAAACTAATTAGTCCAAAAATGACCCGAAGCGAATCGCTTCTGGTCGACCAGTGTCCTTGTTTTGTTTAGAAACCACCTTAGGTTTCCATTGTAGTTGTTTTGGTAATTCAGGGTTTGATGATCCAATCACAGGTGAATGTGATGATGAACCTACACTTTGAACCTTTGAAAACATTGGAACAAAACGTTTTTGTTTATGAAAGAATGTAGGTTAAACGTCATCAAAAACTCTGCCTTGTTCATCAAAGAACTTTGTGTTGGCAGGTTTACCAAAAACTGGTTTCTTATGAAACCCTTGGGGTGAAACAACAGGTAATGGACAATCCTTTTCCATATGCCCTGTTCGGCGGAAAATATAACAAATTCTTTTCGTTTTGTCCCATCTTTGATGTACCTGCGAAGAACACACATTAAAATCTCGAACATGATCAGAATGAGAATCATATACCTGATGCCTGTGATCATGTACCCATTTGGATGTAGGGCTTCGAGATTGAGAACTTTCAGAAGAAACATTAGCTTTCGCAAATACTTCAGCAATCTTCCGAGCATCAACACAATGAAGTGGAAATTCTTTGTCAGAAAATAATTGATCCGAACCCTTGAGTTTGTAGAACCGCTCGGGTTGAACTTTATCAGCTTGAAAAACTTCCTTCTTCACTTGTTTCATCTTTAATTTCTTCAAATCTTGAGATGATGATGCTGCAACCTTCTCAGCTTTGCCTTTTATCCCGTGAAAACCCAATCCCACATGCTTTCCAGAAATCTTCTCCTCAGATGAACAACGTCCATTCTTCGCTAGTCGTGAAAATTCAGCTTTCACTTCAGTGACATTCTTGTGATCATAAAAGATCTTTTCATCAAACTCAGGTTGAGACTGAATCTTGTCACTAGAAGTAGCCGACCTCTCATTATCAGCAGAAGATGAACCAGATACAAATTTTGGAGCCGGAGAAACTTCAGATTTCTTTCCCTTCTTTTTCTTATGCTTCCTGTTCTTCTTTTTCGTCACAACTTTCTGATCCTCAATAGTAGATGATGAAATCTTTGAATAGTCAAATTCGTCAACTTGTTCCTTCACGTCTTTGAAAGCTTCTTTGATATGAGCAGGGGGTGATGCAGTCTTATCAAACATTTTCTCAAAATTTTCATCGTTAGCTAAGAAGCTTGTGAAGACTTGAGAATTTGAAACTTTGTTAAGCAATCGATTAGCATCCAGAACTTGAATTTTTAGATCAGAAATTTTCTGTTGAGCCTCAGCAAATTCTTTTTCTTTAGCAATCAAACGCTTCGCAACCTTGTGAGTTTCAAATTTTTGTAAACGAAGATTATCAAGGCCTTCATATAATTCCTTCTTCAATTTATCTTCATTTCGCTTTTGAATCTCCAAATTTGCTGTTTGAACTTTATTGACACGAACCAACTCCCGCTTCTCATCTAACAACTTTCCCATGTCAACTTGATACGCTTCAATCTTAGCAGTTGATTCTTCAACATTCTGTGTAAGCAAATCCAGCTTAACTTTTGATTTATCAAACAAATTCGTGAAATCAGAAGCAGTATCCTCCGCTTCATCCTTCCATTTCTTGACTTCTTTCACCAACTCATCCCTTTCTTCACAAATCTTAGCTTTTGCAATTTCAACATCCCTTTTATCTTGTTTAGAAATTTCTAAAACTTCATTCAGCAATTTGATATCTTTAAGCAAACATTCATTCTTCATACTCAATTCCTTCTCATTTTCCTTAGAAATTCTCAACTCCGAACTAATCCTTTTTAAGTCAGCCGAAACTCTCTTGATTTCTTCAATCAAAAATTCTTTTTCTTTCATCAAGGCTTCAATCTTAGACTCAAATTTCTCATTTTCAACAGCGTCATATGAACTCGAATCAGAATAATAATCATCTTGGTCATGTGTAACAATTAATGCTGATGTATCATAGCCAAACTGTTGACCCTAATCATAAACACCATCATATTGAGCTGTTAATGTTGTTGTCTTGCTAGTGTTACTAGTAGATGGTTGAGTAAAACTAGGCTTGGGTGATTGTGTAAAACCAGGCTTGGGTGATTGAGTAAAACCAGGCTTGCTTGCATGTGCCTGTTGACAATCTTTGGCAAAATGTCCAAGCTGCGAACATTTATAACATTTTAACTTAGACTTGTCAAATCCCAATTTATCACCAGAAAGATTTCTTCCATGTTTCCTGAAGAATCTCTTCGATCTTTGACATAACATAGCATACTGCCAAGATATATCCAATTCAGTTAGTTGATCATCATCAAGAGCATCAAGATCATCACTGGTTAACTTTGCATCAGCAACATTCTTAATAATCAACCCAAAAGATGATGAAATCAATGCAGAAATCATTTTAGCACAATCATCTGTTGATTCAGCAGAAAAAACATTCTGACTTGAAAAATTTGGAAATGTAAAGCTACAACCCCGTGAAGACTTGTTATCAGAATTATCATAAATTCCAGTCAAGAAAGTTGTACTTGGTGCAGAACTCAGATTTGGCTTAGATTTAGCATTCATGGTTGTCATATTCTCACCATGATACAATTCAGGATTTTGCAAAGTAGCAGTTGACTTCTTTGAGTTTAACATTTCCATTTCTTGAGCATGAAGTTTTACAGTAAGCTCGTGAAACGTCATTGTAGAA
>JBCNJP010000003.1:61435010-61467931 GCA_039602395.1 Deinandra increscens subsp. villosa | reverse complement strand
CCATATCGTGTATCAACAGGAACTGGAAATCGGATCAGTGAGGTGCGAAAACACTCTAGGAACACTCAGAAATCATCTTTGACCTAGGAATCACTCAGAATTGAGAAAAAATTGATGAAAGACGACTCAAACCCAAACTTTCTCTCTCTAAAATTTCGAAATGGACCAAATCAAAGCAGCAGAGCAACCTGGATGGCTCTGATACCACTTGTAAAACAATGGAACGGATCTTACTACTGCATGATTCGGTTAATTGATGAACACGGATGTAAATAAAGCTTTGCTTTATTGATTCACTAAGATGATTACAAGCTAGAGAGAGGAACACACTCAGTTTACACACACTTAAGAGATAGGAATGACATAATTACTAAGCTCTCTCTAACATGAACTATTTATAGTCACTTACATACTGGCTGGCGTACCACCTTGTGGACCAGTTGGTACGCCTGTACCAACTGGTACGGCGGACCATATGGTACAGCCATCTTGGTATGTTGACTATAAGACTCACAAAGACGTCCTAGTCTAGATACAATACACGAGACACAATGTAGCATAGGAATATGCTCTAACAGTATATATAGAAAACTATTTTAGTTTCACCAATCCATACCCCTTCTCCTTCAAAAGTTTTTGTAAAAACCTCGACCACCGTTACTCACAATCTTCAAGTTCGTGCAACGATACTCAACAAGTCAGTTCTTCCCCCTTCCCCTTTTTGTTCTTATGGCATCGTCTTCCACTAAATCGTCCAAGCATGATATGCATTTATGCTTTTCTACCGTCACTTCAGAAACCCTAACTGAGTTTCTTGAAGAGTACTATATCCCTTTATCACTCCACCCTGTGATTCCTGAAAAGAAAAGGGTCATTCACCCCCTTCCCAAAGGCAAAATAGGGCTATACCTGGACACTATAAGGTCGGCTAATTACCAAATCCCCTTTTCACCATTTTTGATCCAAGCACTAAAATTCTTCGAGGTTCATATTTCCCAATGCAACCCCCTTGGCCTCGTCACTTTAAACCATTTTGAAATTTCATGTCGTGCCTTGAATTTAACCCCAAGTTTGTTGTTGTTCCGGGCGTTCTACCGTATAACCATGTCTGGAGACTGGTATACGTTTGAAAAAAGACGATCTCTCAACCCTTTGCATGATAAGAAATTACCCAAAAATCGGTACTAGAAACAAAACATTCATTTTTTAGACAATACTTGCTTCCCTCAAGAAATCAAATGGAGGAAGAAAGAGGACACTGTTCGTGACGAACCTCCTAAAAAGGAAGAAATCAATTCAGACCACTTTACCCTCCTTAGCAAGTTTATCCATCCGATTAGGAAGTACCCTGAAGAAATTCTAATAGCCGCCCAAATTAGCCCACACATCCCTTACTCGCACTTGCGTCCCATCCTTCTGGTGGACGGAGTGGGTGAGTTTCCTCACCATGCACCAACTTTTTCCTTTTTGTTGTTATTTACTGGAAAAGTAACATATGAATTAATTTGTTACCTGTTTTGTTTTTTAGAGATGAATTTGGCTAATGTGCTGAAGTTGAAAGCTTTTCTTCTGTCCAACTCGGGAGTGTCAATCTTCCCGACAATGTTTCTGCCCCTGCCATAAGTCCTCTTGTTACAGAAACCGTTGTGATCTCTACCCCACTATCAACACCTCCAACTGAAGTTAATTCAACCTCCTCTGCTATGGTTACACCTGAAGCACTTCCTGTTCAACCCTTGCATACCAAACGAAAGAAGCATGCGGCCAAACCTACCCAAAATCTTGTTTCAGAAACTGAGAAACACAAAAGAACAAGGAAATCCCCTAGAATTCAAAAGACATCCAACATTTCCTCCACCAGAGAGGTACTATCCGATCACTTAGAAGGGGAAATATCGGAGAACCAGGACCTTTCTGATCATGAATCCCCCATTACTCATACTCTCAGTCCTCCCAACCTTTCCCACCTTGTTTCAGATAGCTTCATTGTAAATGATTACTTTACCAACTCTTCTTTTGAACCTTCCGAATCCCTCTCCTTTCCGATTGCAACTAACAAAGTGAAACGGGTTTCTTTTTTTAGTGATGCACCCCCTACAAACCCATCATCCACCCAAGTACACATCCCCATCTCCACCTTGCCTCAATCATCATCCTCCTTCCGTCCATTTATTAATCCTCTTGCTGACTGGTTAAAAAAGGAAATGAAGGAAGTGTCTTCAAGAACCACTTCACAGGAACATTTAGACGAACTATTTTTCCCTTCCTGGATTTTGACCAATCGAGACAGTTTTTCTGACCCCATGATTGCCAGAAGCCTTTTTTTCATCAAAGCACCCCCATGATACTAAAGCCCTCCAGGAAACCCCCACTATTGACTTTGCAAACAGGGTTACCATGAGCTATGCCGAGAACCAGAATTTGATTCCTGAGCTCTACTGTTGTTGGATTACTGCTGAAGCAAAGGCTGAGAAAGTTTTTCCTCCTGTTGCTCCATCCACCAGAACCTTGTCCCTTCCAGGTCCACCAGCCAACGTTGCCTCTCTTAAGATGGAAATTTCAAAACTTTTACAAGAAAAAGCTGCTACCGAGTACTCCATGAAAGTTGTTCAGGAAGAAAATCAAACTTTGCAGAGGTCTCTAGTTGATTTGAAAACCACCACCGGTGCTACCATTGACCAACTGAAAGCTGAAAACACTTCCAAAACCCAAATGATTCATAATTCTTTGGATGGTAACCGTACCTTACAACATATCAGTTTTATTAATGTATTTTACTAATTCTTATTCTTTCCCACTTTTTACAGAACTGAAACAGCTTAAAGCAAAGGAAGTGAATTATCAAGACCAGCTGAAAGACCTGCAGGAGAAACTTAACAAGAGCTATGAAGAATTTTCCCAAAAGGAAAGAAACATTTCTGATGAGAAGGCAATGCTTCTCCACACATACGAAGCTTTAAAACAAGAGAAAGTGTGGCTACTTACCTCCTGCATTAAGGGCTTGGCAAGGAACATCTTTTCCAGTTCATCCCTCCACAATGAAATTGGAGACATGATTAATGCCACCAACGCATGTGGCTTTAACGAGGGTATAAGGGCTGGTTTGCACTTTTTGTCATGAAATGTAAATGATGCAGAGAAAGTTCCAGGCTTTGAATCTACTACTGACAACTCTTTTGCCTTAGCTAATCAAGCCTTTCAGGAGTTGTCCTTCCCTATCATCGAGTCACTTGCGGAGCTTGCCGAAGCCCCTTTGGACACAATCCAAGTGACTCTAGGCGACACTCTGAACTCCTCGATGGGTAAGTGACCATCAACCTTTCTCATGTTTTGCTTAAGAACAAATGAACCTTTCTTTTGGTGATGTAATCAGGGTATGTACCCTTAACAATTTAACTTTCTTTCGGGTTTGGAAGGATTCGTGTTGGCCCTTCCTTTGTGTGAATGAATACTACTAGTTATGTATCCATTATTTTGTTTTTTGCATGACCTTTCCTAACAGATTCGCTAGTAAGATTTGTAGCTTTCAATTGCTTTTTAGAACTTGGTTTAATTTTTCTTTTTTCATTAAAGGATATTTATAACTAGAGTCCGTTTATGGTTAGATGTATTTCACAACTTCACCACGTAAGCTTAACGGCTTCTTAGGAAAGATATTTTCCAGAATTATGCTCAATTGAGCACCAACATGGATGTATATTACAACTTAGCTGCTTTTTGAACTTAAACATGTTAGTTCAGGTTTAGTTTATTTAAAACTTTAACCTTTGCGATCACAGAAAAGCATTCTTTCATCTCTTGCACTTGCTTTACCTACAATGTTAATATCATAATTGCATATTCATATCATAACTACATATTCATTCATCCCATGGTATGACATACTCTTCCACATTTTTTTTAACAAAAGCAACTAAACCAAAGTACATTTATGACTTATAAAAAGCAGTAAACTGAAATACTTAAACTCCACACCTTTACATATAGTACTTCCGAAGATGAACCCCATTCCAAGCCCTTGGCACCTTGCTCCCATCACTGTTTCCTAACACATACGACCCCTTATCCAACACTTCCAGGATTTGGTAAAGACCCTCCCAATGTGGAGACAACTTTCCACTTGGTAACATCCTACTTGCTTCATTGTTCCTTAACACCAAATCTCCTTCCTTGAACTGAAAACTCTTGACATTTTTATCATAATATCTGGCCAGACTCTTCTTATATTTTGCTTCCCGAATAGCAGCTATCTCCCTGCGTTCTTCCAAAACGTCCAAATTTTCCCTTAGCCTTTCATCATTGTCACTGATCTCCATCATCCTTCTTGTTGGTACTCCTACCTCTACCGGAATAACTGCCTTTGTACCATAAGTGAGACTAAAAGGAGTCTCCCCGTTACTGGTTTTAGGCATGTTCGCGATGACCAAAGGACATGCCATAATTCATCAATCCATCCACCACATATTTTATCCAACCGGGATTTTATCCCCTCCACGATAGTCCTATTCATCCTTTCAACCTGCCCATTCGCTTGAGGATGAGTCACTGAAGTGAATGTTTGCACGATAGATAACTTCTCTGTCACACCCTAACCGGTGGCGGAAGATGTCCGGGCGCGATGATTGTCCAGATGCACACAACACTAATTAATGTTGCGATATTCTTAATTATCCCATTTCATAAATTATAAGTAATCAATACAATACATGGTAAAATTCAACAACAATGAAACAAATCAACTTGTTTAATTAGGTCATACTAAGTCCGCATGCGATCCTATGGTGTCATCAGTCAAGGCAAAACATCATCAAACTGCATAACCTGCAACATGTATAAAATACAGGTCAACTACGAATAGTTGGTGAGTAAACATATGTTTAGTGTACTACATAGATTAAAGCATGCGAGTTAATGAGTTATGTGTAATCGAGTACAGTAAACTAGTGAATGAGATAGAGTAAGAAGCTGTATGAGCCAACCCTGACTTCAAGGTTTCCAATCACAAGGCGCCCAAGCCAAGGCAGACCAAGTGGGCTTGTCAAGCCAATAGATCTATTACTGTAACCCTGGCTTTTTACAGTTAATGTCACACGAGTATGAGTACGAGTATGAGTATAAGTCCAACCAAAAAATAGCATAAATAAGCACACAAGTTCACATACCAAATCACAAATAACAACATAGAGTTTGCATGTAGTTTTCGAGTAAAGAATATCGAGTAAGGGTTTTGAATACGATACATGTTGCACCCCAAAACATTAGAATGAAAGAGGGGCTATGAATACTCACCTGATGGAGGAGACACAATCTGAGAGAAAAGACACCACGAAACGAAGAAAGATAGACCCGATGATAATCTTGACGACTAGCGAGGTAGAGGAAGAATAAATAAATAAATGATTAATTAAATGAAAACATAATAAAATCTCATGACACGACCGACGCGACGACTCGATGGTGATTTGATGAGGTGATACGTACGATATGGGTCCAATCCTAAACTAAGGGTAAAGTCAAAGAGTCCTAATTTGACTATTTATATGGAAGTCAAACATGGTCAAACATAAGTCAAACATGGTCAAACGAAAGTCAACATGGTAAAATGGAAGTCCACATGGTCAAACATAAATCAAAATGGTCAAACATAAATCAACATGGTCAAACAAAAGTCAACATGGTCAAGCACGGTCAAACAGAGTCAACATGGTCAAATAGAAGTCAACAAAAGTTAATTTTCATGGTAATTAATCAAGGTAATTCAAAATGTAACATACATGATTAGACCTAACATGATCCACCATGGTTTTTATAGATCTATTTGAATCTAGCATGGACCTAGTCAAATCCATCATGAATTTAGTCAAATTTAGCATGATAGTCAATTTTGGGGCATAAAACAAACCCTAATTTGCATGCATGGGTGAATCTAACTTCATCAACACATGAAAGTACATAATTTGATAATCTCACATATAGATTTAACATTTCATATCAAGAATATTATAGATCTAAACATTTTATGATGTAAAAATGTCATCTTGATGATTATGACACACAATTCTAGCCCTAGATGACACACATCTTGAGATCTAGTCTTTTTAACACATAAAACCCAACCTTGATGCTCATAAAACATGAATCTGGTCCTAAACAACATTCATGAGGTAGATCAAGTCCATTTGAGACACAAAAATAAATCTTGGTGAGGAATTTACTAAGTCAACCCTAGATGTCATGTTTTTCATAGATCTAGTCATTTTGACACATAAAAATCCAATCTTTAACTAAGGAAACCATAGATCTATAACATATCAATGAGTCATCATGTTCAAAATTCATATCCATATTCAAAATCACAACTTTCATAAAGATCCATACATCAAATTGAATGAAAAACCTAGATCTATAGAGATTTCATCATGGATTCAAATGAGATGACAAAATCATGCAAAAAGGTGAAACCTTTACTCATGGAAACCCTAGATCTATCAAATACAACATGAATTCATGCCAAAAGTCATATAAAGTTTAGATCTTGATGGGGGTAGAAGAGAAGATTCAAGTTGCAACAACATAGTTTGAAGATCACATACCGAAAGGGGTGATTTTAGCTTGACCCTAAGAAAGAAAGTCTTGATCTTGGACCTCAAATCTTCAAGGAAGATGATCTCTAGGGTTTCCAGCCGTTTAGGGTCGTTTGGGAGTGATTTGGGGGAGGAAAATGGGGGCTAAAGAGGTTAATGATGCTTAAATACCCGAAATTTAGGGTTTCTGCGAAAACAGGCCATGGGCGTACCCCCTGAATGAATAATTCTGGGCGTACCGCCCTGGAATGGCAGTGTGGTTTTTAATTGTCGATTTCACGATTTGCGTGCTCGTTTCTTCATTTTTTGATGTTTTCGAGTCCCGTTTTCTCCCAAATCACTCAATTAACCATCCCATCATGTTAAAAATATAAAATCCACACAAAATGAATACAAATACATCAAGTAATTCAAATGTATGCACAAATTAGGTCAAAACATGCAATTTTGGTCGGTTTTGGCGGACGTATCGATTTTGGGCAATTCACCAACGATTCACGACTCGATCAAGTGTGTGATGACTCATGACATGATAATTGATTATTAGGCTCATAAAAATGTTGAATTTGATATACGGTGACGAAATACGAGATTCCCGGTAAACGACGAATCGCGTACCAAAATCGCGTAGAAATCGGGAATTGCTTTGTTTTCAATTCGAGACACCCAATTTGATTCCAATTGATTGTACTTAAGTATTCGGTTTCGAAAATTGATTATAAATCATTTAGATCCAATAATTAGGGTGTAAACACCCGAAAATTCTTCCGGTTCTTAATAATTTGTAAATCGGTAAATCGTGAATTTTCGAAACGGGTCGGATTTCTCAATCGGGTATTTTGTAAATGTTACAATCTCCCCTACTTTAGGGAATTTCGTCCCGAAATTAGAAGATACTTAAAAATTTTAGAGAAGATAATACTTAAAAAGGGTTTTACCAATAACCAACACATTTAGATATTTTGAAACCAACATGGAGATGATATAAGAAATTTCACCGAGGATAGGAATATATTCTCGATTACCGAATCAATTATATCGGCACCAAAATTTTATCCGACCAGAAAGGTTAGGTTTGGAATGGCGACTAAGGAGAATGGATTGTGATAAAACCAATGATCAGAGACATACCCCACACACACACTGTTCTCGGTCCGACTCCCAATGCACCAAAGGAATTACTGATGCTTATATATAGGGTGTACTGCAGCTAACCCACCACATCCTTAATACCTTTAGTGAGTATTGTTTGTCTTCGGAGAACATCCTATTCTACACAACAAATATCAGACAATCGAGCTTCATAAAATAACATAAGGCGATCAACAGAAACTGAATGATAGATCTGAGGAATTCACAACGACCAAACCGAAATCAACCAAGAGACTAACCAAAGGTAATGGACCATAGTCTCCCCTACTTTAGGGGCGAGACTAGGGGTTTAGGAGACTCGGGTAAGTAATGGATGCAACATGAATTTCTTTAATATATCCAACTCAATCACGTAGATTCACATAGATTCACATAGATCACCATAGAATAAACCAATCCAATATTTTTAATAATGATAAACAAAATCTTGGAGCTTCAGACTTCTTATCCAAATAAAGCGTCAAGTACTAGTGTACCAGATGGGTAGCGACCCACATCCGGTTTACCTTACGAGACACGATATCTGGATAGAATCTGAATCAACCCTCGCTAAAACCTAAGACCTATACCCCACAACCCATATCGATCGTATGCTAAGCTAGCATCACACACAATCGTCGGTAGCAGTGCGTATAAGTCCCTGATTCAGCAAGAGTAGAGAAATGATCAACACTCAAATTTACGATATGCAACCGAAAAATTCAAGTGATGAGCACCAAAAGGCTTAAAACCAATGATACCAAAAGAAACCGAGTACCAAGAATTGATCGGAAAACCACGCATTGGATGCCATGATCCGATTAGTACTCGTTCGGCTGTCACGACTAGCGTAATCCGAATGGTACGTTTCAGAAAAACATGCCTCCACTGACTTGGAATAAACCGCATGGTTCGTGGTGTATGAATTCGATGACATGAATAGAATTACATGATCTGAGATGCATGAATTCGATTACTTAAATCGGAAAACACGTCTTGAAATACATGTCGATTAACATGAACCGAACGACTTGTCTTGAAATGCATGTATCGATAACATGAACTGAACAACATGCTTCGAAATACATGTATTGATAACATGAACCGAACAACGTGACTCAAAATTCATGTACCCGATGATTTAAAACGGATAGCATGACTCGAAATACATGAGTCCGATAACATGATTCAAATAACATAACTCAAAATGCATGAGCCCAATAGCATGAATCGAATAGCATGACTCGAAAAATACATAAGCCCGATAACATGAACCGAATAGCATGGCTCAAAGTACATGATTCCGATAACGTAACTCGACTATCATGAATCGAAATACATGAATTCAATAACATGGACCGAAAACATAACTTAAAATGCGAGAATCCTGATAACATAAATCGAATATCATAACTTGAAATGCGAGAAATCTAATAACATAAATCTAATACCATAATTTGAAATGCGAAAAATCTGATAACATAAATCGAATACCATAACTTGAAATGAGAGAAATCTGATAACATAAACATATATTGTAATGAAGAATATCTTGATTAATAGCGATTACCGGTCACACACGCCCACAGTACCCTACAGATGATGCCAAAGATTTAGAATTAAAAGATACACCCGATGAAATAGATTAACGAACCAACAAATGGTCACATAATGATAGAGTGAAGAAAGAATAAGCCAAAACCGAAACAATCATCAAAGTCATGCAACAATCAGGAGTCGAAACCAAGGATCAAATCCGTGAAATGATGGATACTGAGTCTAAAATTAGTCTCATGAGTCAATGGTAAAGCAGTGACAGGCAAAATCTGGGAATGAAACGGCACGGTTCCATAACTCGACCATTGAGTAAATCAAGAGTCGAATTCATGAATCTAACTAGCCGAAACATTCCGGAGTTTCTCGTCTGAAATACAAATGAGTTTCCCCATGATAGCGATCAAGGATGAGGAATGAGTCAATTCATAAACCGCCTATGAGGGCGATTATGAATTTGAATAAGGGTCGTGAAGTGCAAGTTGAAACATGGAGTTCAGAACCAGACACTACCGTGAATCAAGTACAAACAAAAGCCGAGATGCATGAAGGGCACAAATCGAGGAGGGTTAACACAATAGACAAGACAAATCGCATAAGGAAGAGACGGTCGCGCAGAGGCAAACGGTTCTTCGAGGGTTAGAGACGATAAGGTGACTGGCAACTGGAGTTGTACAAGCATAAAGGCAATGTGAAAGTCGATTTGGTGAACGGGAGGAAGACCCGCTGTATCTTCGGATGTCTCTGATTCCCATTTCATTACGATAAACTTCCATAATTTTGGGTCCTAAATGCATGCGCTCCATACGTAAGTAATTGTGGACATGAGCCCACAGACTGGTTAATCGTCAAGGATTGCCGGAATCTGAGTGTCCGGAGAGGTACGAATGATTTCCCCAGAAGCATATAGATTCATACTGATAACCAAATAAAGCTTCAAGGGTACACAGAGATGAGAGGGAAAAGATCTGAAGATGCTAACGTTGAACAAAGTTGAAGAACAACTAAGGAGTTAGGTCGCAAGGCAAACATAACTCAATGGTCATGAAGACTAAACTTTGAACGAAGAGATTTGATACCGATACGTGTATAAGGTTATCTACTCGAAAGGTCGTAAAATCATAAACTCATACACATGCAATCCCGTAACCATGTGGACTTGTAAATTTATAAATTTCCAAAAGGATAGACTCCCCGACACAAATACCTAGATGATACACGAGATATATCAAACGAAGGTATTTTAAAATGGTTAATTTGAAACTTTTAATAACACAAGAGAGTCATGTGTGCGTAGGTTCATAACCCGCTTATGTGCCCGCTTGTCTGCATGTATATGTGAAATCCCGTAACCACGTAACCTGTAAACTTGTGAACCCATCAACGAGAATTTACCCAACGTACACATAACCATAATGATCATATAAGGGATAAACGATTCAGAAATCCAAATGAGACAACACATATCCTAATACATAAGTGCATAAAAGAAAGGGACCAATAAGATTCAAACGACATCAACATAAAGGAAACTATTACATAGAAGGTCAATGATTTCAACGATTACAAAGCATCAATCATGAGACTCATCAAACGATATCTGATCAGGAATATCCATCATGGGGTCCACGGACAGCACCACCGTTGACAGTAGTGTTAACGGTAGCTATTAGTGGATGCGCCAAAGGAGTGCGATCAGGGACACCATAGTAATAGCAATCATATGTGGAGACAAAGGTAGTTTGGCGAACAACAAGGGCTTGAGCAGGCATGGGTAACACAGGTTGAAACACTTGAGGCTGAGCTTGAGCTGACTGGTGACTGGTGCTCCCGAGATGGCTGGATCGGCGGCAGATACCCACATGATGACCAAGGAGGCCACAATTTGTGCACTGCCAACATGGAAGGTGGGTAGGGTGATGATGGTTGCACCAATTGCAAGAAGGATGATGCCTAACATAGGGCTTCTTAGCTTTCAGCGCAACAGGAACATCCTGAGCAACAGGAGGTGCGGGGATAGTAGCATCAAATGGAGCAATAGGAGCTGTTGTCTTTGTAGTAGGTTTAGTCTTCCTTATCTTCTTGCTGGCTCTGATAGAGGAGGACCCAACACCCGAGTTTCCTTGTGTTAGATCGGTAGGATTCCTAGAGTCTTTGCACTTAGAAGAATCACATACCTTATGGCGTTTGGAAGGACAGGCAGGTTCAGCGGGGGTGGCATTTGCATTGAGAGCTTGCTGGATTAAATCAGGGAGGACAACTGTCACTTGACCTACAACCTCTCGAGCCACTAGACGGTTGCGGCGACGAATACGACGATCCATGCTGAGAAAAAGGGAGATACAATCATGAGATAATGGGTACATTAGGGTGAGTGACCGGTTTGAAATCATGAGACAACTGATTTTGATAAATCATAGAATACTGAGAATCATAAGAGAAAATTATAAAATCACCGACATATAAAACGAGAAATTAGGTTAAATCCATCTAGGACATAAAAAGTTAAGTATGTGACAGTGAGATGGTGCAACTCAGATTTTTATAGGTTATTGAAAATTATAAATACAATGCGTAAAAACACGAAATCGAATGATTTTCGAAAACATACAGAATGGCTCTCATTTCCCGAGTGGGAAACTACAACCGTGACTGATCAGAGTAAGATCCTAACGTTTGACATGCTTTGGCCTAATAGGTTTCAGCACTATCATCGGGGCGTCCCAAGTAAGCGTCCAGGTCCGTCAATTCGAATTTGTACACAACGCTTTTCCAGTTAGAGACCCCAACTACCGGTGCTTCCACCCTTACAGTTACTACATGTCAATCACTAAGGTCCCATTTCTGACGAGATCATAAAATCGAAAATCAACCTCCTAAATGGTACGTAAGGCACCATTTCTAAGGAAGGAGGCTAGGAAGCCTCAAGTGATTAGTGTATAAGTGCGTGCTAAGAGATAAGGGCAACAACTAAACAGGCATGATTAAGAAGCAATTAAAGGACATATAAATCATATAGTCATGCTATGCATGAGGCACTCATGTAGGACACCTAAGGCAATAGTCTAGGTCAAGCCGGTTCTAATAACCTAGATCCATATAGCCGTGGCTCTGATACCAAACTGTCACACCCTAACCGACGGCGGAAGATATTGGGGCGCGATGATTGTCCAGATGCATACAACACTAATTAATGTTGCGATATTCTTAATCATCCCATTTCATAAATTATAAGTAATCAATACAATACATGGTATAATTCAACAACAATGAAACAAATCAACTTGTTTAATTAGGTCACACTAAGTCCACATGCGATCCTATGGTGTCATCAGTCAAGGCAAAACATCATCAAACTGCATAACCTGCAACATCAAATTGAATGAAAAACCTAGATCTATAGAGATTTCATCATGGATTCAAGTGAGATGGCAAAATCATGCAAAAAGGTGAAACCTTTACTCATGGAAACCCTAGATCTATCAAATACAACATAAATTCATGCCAAAAGTCATATAAAGTTCAGATCTTGATGGGGTAGAAGAGAAGATTCAAGTTGCAACAACATAGTTTGAAGATCATATACCAAAAGGGGTGATTTTAGCTTGACCCTAAGCAAGAAAGTCTTGATCTTGTACCTCAAATCTTCAAGGAAGATGATCTCTAGGGTTTCCAACCGTTTAGGGTCGTTTGGGAATGATTTGGGGAGGAAAATGGGCGCTAAAGAGGTTAATGATGCTTAAATACCCGAAATTTAGGGTTTCTGCCAAAAAGGGTCATGGGCGCACCGCCCTGAATGGAATAATTCTGGGCGTACCGCCCTGGAATGGCAGTGTTGTTTTTAATTGTCGATTTCACGATTCGCGTGCTCGGTTCTTCGTTTTTTGATGTTTTCGAGTCCCGTTTTCTCCCAAATCAATCAATTAACTATCCCATCATGTTAAACATATAAAATCCACACAAAATGAATACAAATACATCAAGTAATTCAAATGTATGCACAAATTAGGTCAAAACATGCAATTTTGGTCGGTTTTGGCGGACGTATCGATTTTGGGCAATTCACCAACGATTCGCGACTCGATCAAGTGTGTGATGACTCATGACATGATAATTGATTATTAGGCTCATAAACATGTTGAATTGATATACGGTGACCAAATACGAGATTCCCGGTAAACGACGAATCGCGTACCGAAATCGCGTAGAAATCGGGAATTGCTTTGTTTTCAATTCGAGACACCCAATTTGATTCCAATTGATTGTACTTAAGTATTCGGTTTTGAAAATTGATTATAAATCATTTAGATCCATTAATTAGGGTGTAAACACTCGAAAATTCTTCCGGTTCTTAATAATTTGTAAATCGGTAAATCGCTAATTTTCAAAACGGGTCGGATTTCTCAATCGGGTATTTTGTAAATGTTACATCCTCACACCAGGTTCGGAAAGGATTGTCAGCAAATTGTTTTCCATTATCCGAAACAATATGCAAAGGCAACCAAAAACGACATATAATATGCTCCCATACGAACTTTTTGACTTGCTGACCCGTGATTGATGCCAGAGGCTTAGCTTCTACCCATTTCGTGAAGTAGTCCACTGCTACTATCAAAAACATTATTCTTCCAGCTGCCTCATGAAAAGGGCCCATAATATCAATGCCTCATATTTTAAAAGGCCACGACGACACTACCGGAACCATAGCATGTTTTGCTTTTAAACTTACTGGCGCATGACGTTGACATTCGTCGCATTTCACCAGTTCGTTTGTCACAGTTTTGTTCATCCCTGGCCAGTAATAACCTAGCCCAACCAACTTAGTTACAACCAGCCGCACACCCATGTGACTCCCACAATTTCCTCGATGCACTTCCTGCGTTACATACACTGCCTCTTCCAAAGTTAGACACCTCAGCAATGGTCCCAAAAAGGTTTTCCGATACAAAATACCATCTTGAAATTGATACTGAAATGAATTGACATATACTAGCCTGGCCTCGTCCTTCCCTTCCGGTAACACATTATCTCGAAGGTACAACAAAATAGGATCCATCCACGTACCTTGCGACAATTGCACATCCAATATAGGAGAAACTAAAATAGACGGCTGCTCCAAAACTTCCACCCGAATTTCCTTTGTCAAATGTTTGAACGCTGTTGATGCCAACTTACTTAACACATATAAAACCATAGTGGCCCCCTTTGCTTCGTAATCACTGTTTATCTGATTGGCCACAAGCAAAGAATCTACATGCGCTAACACCCTCTTAACTCCCAACTGCTTCGCAAGACGCAACCCTGCTTTCATAGAAACTTTTCCCGTAAATCGCAAAAGCCAAAACAATTTATATACAAGAAAAAAGGTTATAGTTTTTTAGGATTAACCAAAACCTGCCAGAAATGCCTCATACTCCACTTCATTATTAGAAGTAGCAAAATTAAATTTTTATGCGTGTGTCAATCATCACCTTCCAGACTTATTAACATCAACCCTGCTAATCAACAAACCTCTTTATCACATGCATATTTAGGCAAAGAAATACATGTTAAAATAACCAACATAACATACCTGCACCAGACCTTTCACTTCTAGAAGAACCATCCGTGTACAATTGCCACAATGGTATAACCTCCTTATCTTCCGTACAACAACTTTCCTCCTCACCCTGCGGTATTTCTGCCAAAAATTTTGCCACCACTTGCCCTTTTACAGCCACCCTGGGTTTAAACATTATATCATACTGCCCTAGCTCAATGGCCCATTTTACCAACCTACCCGACATTTCCGGCCTCTTCAATATATGATTGACAGGAAAAGAAGTAAATACTTCCACACAATGAGCCTGAAAATACCTCCTCAAACGCCTCGTCGCAACTACCAATGCCAACACCAACCTTTCCAAAGGAGGATACCGTGCCTCATAATCTTTCAATACCTTACTGACATAGTAGATAGGCACTTGCTTCTTAACCCTTTCTACCAACAAGACCGCACTCACACCCCCCCCCCCAAAGCGGAAATATACATCGGGAGCCCTTCCCCTGTTTTCGGGGCCGTCAAAGTCGGAAGTGTCATTAACACATCCTTTAGATTAGAAAACGCATCCTCTGCCTCTTGCGTCCAACAAAACTCTTGCCCCGCTAAACTTTCCTTTAACACTTTCATAAAAGGTAACGAAATATCTGCTGCCTTAGCCAAAACATGTGTAAAGCAACCATCCTTCCATTCAATATTTGCACTTCCTTTACAGAACTCGGAGACTTCATTCGTATAATTGCATCGACCTTATCACGACTTGCTTGTATACCCTCCTTAGAAACAAGCACTCCTAAAAACTTTCCCGATTCCATCCCAAAATAACACTTCTTCATATTTAACTTCATATTGATAGAACACAACCGATCGAATGTCTCCCTTATATTACACAACATTGCTTCCGCGGTTTTACTTTTAATAACTATGTCATCCACATAAGCTTCAAGGTCCCTTCCTACTTGAGGTTGGAAAGTTTTATCCATCAACGGTGGTACGTAGCACCCACATTTTTTAACCCAAAAGGCATTTTTTTGTAACAATAAGTATCCTCACGCGTAATAAATGTTGTTTTATCCTCATCTTCCACTGCCATTTGAATTTGGTGATAACCCTTATATGCATCCAAAAAGCACTTCCAATTATACCTCGCCAAAGCGTCAACCTTAGAGTCTATTTCAGGTAAAGGATAACAATCCTTTGGGCAAGTATTATTTAAATCCTTAAAATCTATACACATCCGCCAAGACCCATCTCCCTTTTTTTTTACCAAAACCGGATTCGCCAGCCACGCAGGATACTAAACCTCTCGCAGAATGCCTGCCTCTACCAGCTTATCCACTTCTTCTCTCACAACAGCTGCCCTCTGAGCATCCATTCCTCTTTTGTTGATGATACGACTTTCTATCCGGGAATACGTTTAAACAATGCTCAGACAAATCTCGTGGAACACCAGTCATATCCGATGCTTCCCAAGCAAAAACATGTGCACTTCCTCTCAGCAATGCAAACAATCTCTTCCTCATATCCCCTTTTACTGCTGATCCCACCTGTATTTTTTGAACCGGAAACTTTCTGTTAACCACCCACTTATCAGACAAAATTTCATCCATATTATCCAATTGACCTTCCTTTTCTGAGGTAACATCACTATCCTTTGCAATCCGCACATCCATTATACTTGTATATGCATCGGACACAAGCGTCGCCACTCCCAAGGGTATAAGAAATCGCAACATGCCATGCACCACCGAAATTACTGCTCCCAACTTTCGCAAAGCTGGCCTCCCCAAAATCAGATTATGCACTGATGTTGCCCTTACTACCAAAAATGTTACCTCCATTGACCTAGAACAACTTCCTTGACCCAAAGTGACCGGCAATGTAATTTCTCTTATTGGCCTTACAACCTCTCCCGCAAAACCAATCAAAGGAGTTCTAGATACCGTTAATTGACTCTTCACACTTTCCTCCAACTATCTGAAACAGGATTCATACATAATCTCCGAAGCACTTCCACAATCGACATACACCCTTCAAACCTCATAACCCGTAATTTGCACAGTGACAACTACTGGCTCATCCGTCGCTATATCTTGCCTTATTGGTGGAAAAGTAATTTCCTGACACATCCAACCAGGTATTTCCGAAACTTTTCCCCTTACATTTCTACCCAAATGAGCATCTCTCTGCCTATGCACCATATGTATTACCGGCATTGCCTTATCATCTTGCTTCCCTCATTGTATTACTTTAACTAAATGCCCTAACTTCCCAGATTGCACAGCCTTATCAATTTCTCTCTTTAAAACAAAACAACTATCAGTTGTGTGCCCCTTATCACGATGATACACACAATATTTATCAAAAATTTTATTCGAGGAAGGGCGCTACCTCACAGGAACCGGAAGATCCACCTTTTCTGTTGCCAAAATGTCATTGGGCGTCTTTATCAACTCCACATATTTACCGTTACGGAAATCGTTATATCCTCCCTTGTGTTGAGAACCAAAAGAACTATCCCTTCCTCCAACAGGATTAGACCACCTATTCCAAGTGCTTCCTCTTTGATTGTTACGAATGGGACCAACTCTTCCAGGTTGAAACATCGTTATGCCTTTCCCTTGTACCTTCCTTTGCTCCACATCTAACATGTTGGTACAAGCATTTTTACCCCTAACAAAGGCCCGCACTCTATCCATCCAACGATTTCATAGATGTAGGAAAATCCTCATGCAACTTCTCAACTAATTGTGCATTCCGAACCCCACGGAAAAAAACAGAAATTCGCAACCGGTCCCCTGCACCAACGATCCTCATACTTTCCTTATTGAATCGGAAAACAAAGTCTTCAATAGACTCGTTATCTCTCCGCCCAATGTTATGTACTTCCGTGGTATCCTTTACACACCTGTTCTACTGATTAAACTGTCTCAAAAACTTAACACGCAAATCCTCAAAACTTGATATTCCTCCCGACGGAAGTGCATCAAACCATATCCGAGATATTCCTGTAAACGTTTGCACAAACATATGGCACCACGTTTCCTTTGACCAACCTTCTAACTGAGCTGCCGTATAAAATTCAAACACGTGATCATCCGGATCGGCCATACCCCCATATTTACTAATTGTAGACGGTATTTTTATTTTTTTTGGAAAAGTAGCCTCAGCGATCCAAGCGGCAAATTTAGACTGTGAAGTCATAGAGGTTGGCTTATATGGAACTACCAAATCTGTCAATCATCAGCAGCTAATCATAGATAATCATAATCATAAATAGTTTCTTATAACAACCTACCAGAACAACCTTAGCAAGTTATAAACATGAAATTTTCCCATTCCATACCTTGAGACCGATTTCCCCCCAAAAACGTTATTGACAGGAACATAACTGTCCCGAAAGCACTCTACATCATCCTTCCGAGCGTCTAATGGCTTTGCCTTACTTGACTCCTCCAAAAGCAACACACTTGAATCCTTTTTGGCCAATTATTGACCCGCCAATTCCATTTCAGTTTGACTAGTACGACTAATAATGAGCTTACCAGAATCCTGTTGCCTTTTCAACGAGCGTAACAGCTCACGATTCCGATACAGAAATTCCCGATCTAATTTATCAACACTATTGAGACTAACAGAAACATCTTTACTCCTCTTCGTCGTTCGTGCAGACTTATCAAAATGACCAGCTGAAAACAAAAATTTAGATTTCGGAGTTTTTAGAATCACCAAACTTCGATCCTGCAACGGAAAACGAAGGAACGGCACTTTTCAATTGAAATTCTGCCTCATTCTCAGAATTATTTGTCTTATTAGCATGAACAACATCGTCGGCGTCTTTTAACTCGTTAACTTTCTCCGATTGCGACTCCATTCAAATCACCAGATTAATACGAATCCACTAACGGATGGCGCCAATGATGAACTAAAAAGTTTCGCTCAAATGATAACAAAGTGATTATGAACAAAGCTTAGAATGAATCAGAGATTCAAATGAGAGATAGACGAAAGAGGGATTTTATTAAGGAATATCACATGCGATTACACATAGTTAAAGTGTAAAAATGACAACATCCCTATCTCAGCTAATTAATCGCCTATTTATAGGAGTTAAGCGTCTTCAAATCCATTTGCGCCCATCCAGCCCTTGCTCCGCAAGTGCTATTCACATACCCATATAACATCCTCACTACTTGTGCCACAGTACCTGCAATATTTGACTAGGATGGGACTTAATTATGGCGGCGTCGGATGGGAAACACATCCGACACCTATAAACTATCATCAGCATATGAAGTAATGAAGCTTAAACTGCCACTTGCAGATGATGCTATAATGTTGAACTTAGAATTTGGCCACACATATGCACACCTACAGGACCTACACAGTAATAATATAATCTATTTGCAATATCTTTTTGCCTTTTCCATGTTTGGTCTCATAAAGAAAACCAATGTCAACATAACCATGAACCTAGTCAGCAATATCCTTTAAAACCAATGTAACAAACTGGAGTCCCCAATTTGTTTTTCTTTCTTTTTCAAAATATCTGATCGTGAACTATGCTGCCTGCTAAATTCAGTAAATAGAGACCTAGAAAATGACCTCATACTCTATTTTAATATCTCTCTAATCTTCTCCCTAATTTCTAGGCTATTTCATCCCATTTCAACCCACATCATTCACTCAAAAAAAAAAAAAGAGATAGAGAGAGTTCAAGTTATCAAGGATCATTAGTACACTTAACAACACAATGTGATAGATACCATACTTAAAACCTTGTTATACATTAATCATAACCAACAATACCCCTTACCAGCGATTACAGGTCGATGACTCGAATCCTCCACCAAAACAACCCAAATCAAGAGCTTGCAATATCCATATTCAAGCAACCTCGAACCAATACAAAACAGTCTCACAGCTTGCTTCAAGGAACCAAAAACACATCACATCTGTTGCCTAAGGCCTGCAATCAATAAATAAAAAAACGCTCATCAAATCCAAAAAGAATAGATAACAAACACATCTTATCTATGAACTACTTTTGATTTCTTTTTTTATTCGTCTCTTAATTACACAAAATGTTCTTCACTATCATCTTCAAACTACAACACACCTTAAGTCAGTGGCCAAATGATGCTCAGTTTGTTACATGAAGAAATACAAATTAATTTAAAGTCTCTGAAGAGAAAAGTCAATCAAAGTTGGAAGCAAAATAAAACTTGTATGGAATATGGTAGTTTGTCTTCCTGATTTGAGAACAATTCAAAGTATCTTCATCATGTCAATTGTGAACCTAATATACATGTCGTACATCTGAGCTGACCAAACATAGATTAGTTAACTGAGAATAGCAAACTTTTTAATTCTCCTTTTTTTGCATCATGGGAAAAAAAATCTACACTAAACTTTCCCTGCAATCTTTATCAAAGTAAATCCTCTTTGCTCCTTTAACCACCATCAATTTCTTCATCAAACGCTGCTTCCTTCTCCACAACACCCAACAAATTCTTAGCTTTTAGCACAATTGCTTCAAAACTAAACAGAAAATACAGAAATCACAACCTTATTATAAGTTTATAGTATAGAATTCTAAAGCTCCTTCGGATTCAACAGTTAGGGACCACTAATTACGTTACAAAAAACCCATTTAATGTAAATTTATTTCATGAATTTTGGAAAGGAGGGCATAATAGAAAGAAAAAGCAAAATACTTGAATCGGAGAAGTTAGAGGACTGATGAACATCAGAGGAGAAAATAAGATAGATTACGACATCAACTTTCTTTCAATAGTTGAGGATGCTCAACATTCGAATCGTCACTTCAGCGATATGTGTGCGTAATCGTAAATCCTATAAACAAATGACTCAAATCAGCAAACAAAATCGAAAATCAAATTTACAAGAACATGAACTGGAAGGAGAAAGGAAGAGAGGTGAAACCTGTAATTACAAATGAAGAGATGCATCTTAATTTATAGCGGAGCAAAATCTGTTTCAGCGCGTTCAATTTTGAACGATCCTCGATATTGGCCTTCCAATCAGTAATCAGCTTCAATTGCTGCCAGCGAAGCTGGTCCATCCCAACCAAGGAAGAAGCGAAGAGAAATAAACAGAGAACGTGAAAAAGGTGATGTGGGTTTGTTCAATGACTATTTTGCTGAGAAACCTGTGTATCATGAAGGCCTCTTTAGAAGGCGATACAGAATGACCCGTCGCCTTTATAACCGCATTGCTGCCGATATTACTACAGAAGGTATGTCTGTTAACTGGCGATACTTTACACAACGTCGTGATGCTGCTGGCAGACTAGGCCTTTCAACAAACCAAAAAATCACATGTGCCCTTCGCCAGCTAGCATATGGTGCTTCAGCTGATCAATGCGATGAATACATACGCATTGGTGAGAGTACTGCCATCAAATGTCTACACAACTTTTGTAGATCTATTGTGGAGATCTATAGGGACAAGTACCTAAGAAGGCCAACCCAAGAAGATGTTGATCGATTAACAGCCTTCCATGAGGAGAAGCATGGCTTCCCAGGGATGCTTGGTAGCATTGATTGTATGCATTGGGGTTGGAGGAATTGTCCAACTGCTTGGAAGGGGCACTATACTCGTGGTGACCATGGTTATCCAACAATCATGCTTGAGGCTGTTGCTTCACAAGACTTGTGGATATGGCATGCTTTCTTTGGTGTTGCCGGATCAAACAATGACATCAATGTGATCAACCAATCTCCGTTGTTTAACGAGATCTTGCAGGGGCAAGCGCCTAGATGTGACTTCCATGTGAATGGGAATGTCTATAGGAAAGGTTACTATCTTGCAGATGGTATCTATCCTGCATGGTCAACACTTGTGAAGAGTTTCACATATCCCCCTGAGAACAACTTGAAGATGAGGTACTTTAAGCGTCGACAAGAGTCTGCCAGGAAAGATGTTGAGAGGGCATTTGGTGTTCTCCAGTCTAGGTGGGGAATAATTAGAGGACCATCAAGGTCAATGGATCTACCAAATATTGGTGATATTATGTTGGCTTGCATCATCCTACACAATATGATTGTGGAAGACGAAGGACGTGATGTGTTGAATTGGACTCCTGAGGATGGTGCACCTCCTCCACCTCCATATAATCATGGGGCACCTCAAGCATTTGTCCATAACCTTGAGAGGTTCATAGACTTGCGTGCTAAGGATCAGCATACGGCTCTAAGAAACGATTTAGTTGAGCATCTTTGGGCAAACAAGCCGGTGTGGGATGAAGATTAGTTGTGTTTAAGTTAAACTTTTAGGATTTGTTGTGTTGTTTAAATTTGGTTTGCTTTAATAAAAGTAATGTAGGATTTCCATGTTTAATTTTTTTTATTAAATATAAAAAATTTTAAATTTTAAATAAAATAGCCGTTAACATTTAATAATAATTTAATATTAAATTATTTTTTTAATAAAAATATAGCCGTTATAAATAAATAAAGATTAAATAAAATGGTGATGTGGAAATAAAAGGTGGTATGTGGGGAAGTACTTGATGTGGAAAAAAAGTGGGTTTTGTGGTATGTGGTAAGTACGTGACGTGGCATGCTGACTGGACCAAAAAGGTGGTATTTAGTGGTATTTAGTGTGGTATTGATGTGGGTGGTCTTAGTGGTAATACTAGCATATTTGAGAACTTATGGGACATGAATGACACTTTTAATCATTATACACAAATTTTGAGTTAATTACATAAACATTATCTAAAAATAAGATTTTAGTCATGTTACACAAAACTCTTGATACAAGTTTGTATTAAATGCAAACTCGTTACAAGATAGAAACCCGCCATAACCCAAAGATGTGACGTTTTAAATCTTAAAGAGATGTTGATAGTTGGTTTGGTTTGGTTTGATTGTAGAAGAAGCCCGCCCAATCTACACGTGGGCCTAAACATGGGCTGCCATCCGTACAGATCCAACTGGTGACAAGTTGTTGAGCTCCTGCTGCTTATCCGATCCACAAACACAAACCGAAGGAAAACAAACAGTAAAGAAGGCATCGTTGCCCTCCTTCTTCCCACCAATTCAGCTCCATGGTGAGCATCACATTCACCTACGCCCTCGTCAGAAATCCGGTCATCGTTTCTGTTTCTCCGAGCAATTGCGCTCTTACCACCAACACTATTAGCTTCTCCTCCAACAGAAGACGACGACAACCACACCATTATTGTCAATGCACCGTTGACGCCAATTCCGCCGTCACCACCGGCGCCGGTGACGACATGTTTTCCGTTAATACTAACGCGGACGACTGCGATTATCTCGGCCAGAGCACCAAAGGCGACTTGAATCTCAGATACGGTAGCCTCCTGCAGTTTCCCTATTTTTTTTTTTTTTATATATATTACTGAAACATGACCAACTCTGTATGTTAAATGTCGGTGGTTTGGATTGGATGGCTACATCATGTTTTGTTGACTTTTAATCTGTTTTCTTATATGTGTATTGAATGTTGATTGTTGAAGCAGATATAAATGGTCAGGCAGATATTGCTATGAAAGGTCCAATAGAGGAGGTTGCCAGGCTTCAAGCAATAGAAGCTGAGGGCTTGCTTAGTGACCTAGGGATAAAGGTTTTTGTTGCTGCTGATTTCCTTTCTCCTTTGCTTTGTTTCTGTGCTGAGTGACCTTATTTCGTATGTTTTGCTACCCTCTTAGTGATCACAATTATGGATCCATGGACAATCTTAAGCAACGGGCACAAAGCTTGAACATGATATTTGTATCCTCAATTTTCAGTTTTTTGACATGTTCTCATTTGCACTGTTTCCTGATGGGTGCCATATAACGACTCCTCTGCAGGATCCATCTTCTTCGAGGCATTCTCCACGTGGAATATTTTGTACTCGCACATTGAATCTTCGGTCAATTAGTGCAATTGGATATGACATGGATTACACTTTAATGCACTACAATGTCATGGTAATTGGTACTTCATACCAAGACTGTATTAACGTAGCTTTAATGTTCAAGTGACAATGAAAGAAATCAACCGTCTTATTATATTTTTCAATTTCTTTCGTATCTAACTTCCATTTATGAACTTGAAGGCTTGGGAAGGGCGAGCTTATGACTATTGTATGGAGAATCTAAAAAAAGTTGGCTTTCCTGTTGATGGACTTGCTTTTGACCCGGAATTGGTAGTTCCATATAAAATTTCTCGAGCTAAAGTAGTGATTATAATATTCTTCTTTTGAAATTTTCTCTATCTGTTCTAATAGGTTATTAGAGGCCTTGTTATAGATAAAGAGAAAGGAAACTTGGTTAAGGCTGACCGATTTGGCTATGTGAAGAGGGCTATGCATGGCACAAAACTGCTATCTACCCAAGCTGTCAGGTGGTGCCTTTAACCTTATCATTATGTAGTTTATTACAACAATATAAGAGCTGAAAAGGTTATTGTATTTAGGTAGAATATATCATTTACAATTGATACAATTATATTTTTCATTTCTAGTATCAAGTGGAAAATTATATGTTGATTCAACTATTATAAATTGTTTGTTCATATCATCACATTTATCTTAGCTGGACTAATTTCTTTTTGTTGTACTTGTTAATTTTGTTTGCATGAAAAGTGAGATTTACGGGAGAGAACTAGTGGACCTGAGGAAAGAAAGTAAATGGGAGTTTCTCAATACATTATTTTCTGTTTCAGAAGCAGTGGCGTATATGCAGGTAGGCTGTTCCGTTTATCTGAGGTATTTTTTCCCACTATTCCTTAGTGGTGAAGGCATAAAAAATGTAGTGTTTGGGTGATCCATTTTTGTTGTATTTCAGATGGTTGATAGATTGGATGAAGGGATTATTTCACCAGATCTTGGTCCACTTGATTACAAGGGCCTTTACAAGGCAAGAAAAGATGCCTGTTTATGTTTCAGCTCAAATTTGTTTTTGTTAACTTCCACCAATCTATGAATCTTTCGTTTGTTTCAGGCTGTTGGTAAGGCCCTCTTTAGGGCTCACGTGGAAGGTCAACTAAAGGTAAATGTATAATTTATTTATGTCTTGATGGTGGGACCCAAATTCATCAACTTTTTCATGGACTATGTGCAGAGTGAGATAATGTCGAAGCCAGAACTGTTTGTAGAGCCTGATCCAGAGCTACCTTTAGCACTTCTTGACCAAAAGGAGGTACTTTCTGTTAATCCCCTTTTTTGATGGAAAAGATTCAATCGGAGCATATAGATCTGTAAATGAATTTGTATGTATAATTTAAGTCGTGTTTGTCGTTTCTTGAAAGTATCTTTTTTTTTTCTTCTTCTTCTGGGAACATGTTCAACCAGAAATTCTTATGTTTGTGATTCTTCATCCACTGGTGCAGAAAGTGCTCCAGTTTCAGACTTGGTACAACCCAAGGTCATCATTCCCTTTGGTTTGCACAACCAAAAAATTATTCTGAGGGTCTGCAAGAAGATCAAAAAAAAAGAAATTATATCAAGAATTATGTATAAAAAATCGATTTGTATTGTCCTTTCTATTTTATTATCTTTATATAATAGATTTCATTTAATTTATTTCTATAAAAATGTCCATTTGTCTCTTTTATTAGTGATTTAGAATAGAACAAGTAGTCAAATGTATTTCTTTAGAATAGATGGCTATATTACTTTTATTAGAATCCAGTCATATATTACTTTATATTAGAATCCAAACCCAATGTAGGATTTTCTATCAAAAGAGAAGACTAGGTCTAAGGAAAGATTCTCGTAACCACTTTACAAGATAGTTTCTAAAATGTTTTATGTTTTCATTTCACCAGGCTGGTAAAAAGTTATTGCTGATTACGAACTCGGATGCCATCTATACAGACAAGATGATGCGACATTCTTTTAATAGATTTCTTCCAAATGATATGAACTGGCGAGATTTATTTGAGATGGTTAGTCATGCTTCTTGCAATCCACCTTTTAACTTTCTTAATTATTTTACAAAAGTTTTATTCCACATAATTCCAGGAGTATTTGCGGAAACTGTAAAACCTGATAAAATCTGGACTTCTCATTTGAGATTAATCAGTTGACTGAATTAATCAGTTGAGAGGGCTATTAAGTTATAACCAAAAATACTTGTACATGTTTGAGTTTGTGAGACGTGTTTGTTTAATGTAGGTTATTGTCTCAGCTAGGAAACCTGAGTTCTTTCAGATGTCACACCCTTTATATGAAGTGGTTACAAGTGAGGGCCTGATGCGGCCTTGTTTCAAGGCTAGTCCAGGTGAGTAAATTACAAAATCACGCCTCGACCATTGCAAAACCTGCACCTTTAATTAAACTTATTTTAATTTTTCTCCAAATCAGTCTATCAATCTCTATTCCCATCACTGTTAGTTTAATTCATTTAAAGCAATCATGTTTTTTCTCGATTCTAAACATATATTGTTTCTGTTCATTGTTGAGTTATATTCTGGGAGTTCTGTAATTTTGGATTTTTTTAACTGGCAAAAATTTAAGATCATATCAGCTCTAGTTTGTTAATGGTAAGGGTATATATTACTTTATTCATTTGTTGGTTTTAGGGGGCTTGTACTCTGGAGGAAGTGCTCAGATGGTTGAAAATTCATTAGGCATTCATGGAGATGAGATATTGTATGTTGGTGATCATATCTATACAGATGTAAGCGTTTCTAAAGTACATCTTCGTTGGCGGACAGCATTAATTTGTCGAGAATTGGAAGAAGAGGTGAGCTATATGAATTACTAATGCAAAAATTGTGCTAACATAAATACCAATTAACAAGTCCTTAAAAGGAAAGAAAATGTTGAGTTCCATCTGCAGTCAGGACTAACTTCAATAATTGTGAAGAACTGTGTGATATGGTCTTATATCAATAAATATAAAAGATGGCATGCATTGATCTATGTGATATCTGTGTTTATTTTCCCTTTATGATTCATTTTTTATGAACAATTGTTAGCTAAATTGTTTATGGTGGTGCAGTATAAAGCTCTAATTCATGGTCGCGAACACCGCGCTATGCTTGTAGAGCTGATAAATCAGAAGGAGGTAGTTGGTGATCTCTTTAATCAACTCCGTTTGGCTTTTCAGAGGAGAAACGAGGGTCGCCCTGCTCAAGTAATTATTTTGTTATATTATTTCTATATCTTTTTTATGCTCACCGACAGTGGACGAAGAATATTTTACTATTTATGCAGTTAAAACAACAGTTAAGTGTTAATAGATTATTTTTATCAGATTATTGTGGTTCTATATAATAACTTCACCATTTATTTTTTAGACCATGGCTGCTACTCATATGGATGATAAAGAGCTCACTGAGAGCGTCCAAAGGCTACTTATTGTAATGCAACGGCTGGATGAAAAAATTGCACCAATGTTGGAAGAGGACGGTGAACACTTTAGTAAAAGGTTAGTCATTGTCAGAACACTATTAGGCCCTTTAATTCCACCACCGTATAAATTATGCCTGACTAAATTATGATTTGTCGTCCATGAATAAAGTTACATAACATCATTAGACATAGCAATCATGACTTGACCTCTAATAAATGGGTTGATTGGTCCAAATTCTTCACGCCTATAAAACTAGTGAACTTCAAATGTGCCCAAACTGTCTGCCACCACCATCTAGTGGTCACCGCTGACGAGACCACCATCATCGCTGCCACCTTACCACCGTTGCTACTGGCTTCCATGAAAATGAATAGTGGGTGGGTTTTTTTTTTGTATTATCATTTTTCTAAAACGACCCGTTTTAACCCAAGACCATTTTTGGTGAGAGCCCGTTTGATATTTTTTAAAAAAAAAAACTGACTGTTCTAACCTGAACCCTGTTTGACCTGTTAGCTGACCCAACTCGCCCATTTTGCCAGGCTTAAATATCATATTATATTTATTATTGTGCAAGCTTTATAACTTCACCGATGATACATTTGTTGTTAGGTGGGGATATCTGTCACGTGCAGGTTTGTGGGACAAGAGCCACCTGATGCGACAAATTGAGAAGTACATATTTCTGATTTTCCATAAATTTAGTAACTTACAATTATGGATAGTTCATGTGTTGTAATTATATTCACTTGTTAATCCTCCAAACTGCAGGTATGCTGATATTTATACCTCAAGAGTGTCAAATTTCCTTCATTATACACCTTTCATGTATTTCCGGTCACAGGAGCAGGTATTTAATCATATGGCCGCCTCCTTAAATTATTAATAAAACTAGAGTTGTCGGTTTTGGATTTTGTTCTAACATCTTAAAAAATGTGTTCACGTTGCAGACTCTTGCCCATGATTCATATTCATTTCACCAATCTGAAATCAACCCGTGAGTGAGTCGATAAATATGGCAGATTGATTATGTGAGCCTAATAATGCCTCATGTCTCATGATGGCAATGTTGTTGAAGCTACTTTTGTTCCCTCCTTTACCATGAAGTTGCTATTAGTTCATGTTAAAGCCCTATGTCGCAATGATCGAACCATAAACCCTAGGTACATTGTAACTCGCATTTGCAAAATCTCAGGCTGCAGTTTCATCAAAAGGCGGAGGAGCAGTTTCGTCGATGTTGTATGTAAGGTATTCTACTTTGCCCTTTCCTTGGGCTGTACAAGTAAAAGTAGTCTTCATAGGAAGGAAAGACGCGTGTGTTCATCTTGCTTGTAGAAACAGGTGATTTGAGGGAGTTTGGTTTAAAAAACTGTAATATGCGGATCGGAATGAAATCGAATCTAATGTATATTCTAATTGTGGGGAGACTAAGTTAAGTTTTTTGTAGTATGGCTTTGCAGTGACATTGAAGTACCAAGATAGTTTGTTTTATTTATGTTTTTTATTTATTTATTATATATTTCGGTTGACTCGAAATATTCTAGATTCTCGAAGGTGAGAGGCGCCATATAAAAGTGTTCAGTATCTTGAAAAACAAGTGGCATATCAATTACAATCAGGCACGAATTTGGTCACAAACTAAAAAATTGGGAATGTTATGTATGATTGTCTAGTTTTGAGTTTTGCATAATATGATTTAGAATCCGCTGTTATAATGAAGCGGAAATGGAGCGAGTGTTTGTAGAACTTACTGAGGAGGAAAGTAAGCAAACTCTTTTGAGATGCACAATTGAAAAACTATATAACCAACTTAAAGGGGATTCGATTCTACATGTTTACGAGAGTTCAGCCGTTCACTAGCATAGTTTGTTTAGGTCTTTTTATAGGCCTGTAAACGAACTGAATGTACAGTGAACAGTTCGACGAGAAGTTCGTTTATGTCTGTTTATTTAATAAATGAAC
This sequence comes from Deinandra increscens subsp. villosa, assembly GCA_039602395.1. Lineage (NCBI taxonomy): Eukaryota > Viridiplantae > Streptophyta > Magnoliopsida > Asterales > Asteraceae > Deinandra > Deinandra increscens. The sequence goes on along the minus strand of JBCNJP010000003.1, from coordinate 61,438,830 downwards.
GAACATGAACATTATTTCTTGTTCATTTAATTAAATGAATGAACATGAACAAATGTCACGTTCACTCATTTATGTTTGTGAACGTTCATTTACATTCATTTATTTATGTCCGTGTATATGTGTTTGTTTATGTTCATTTACGTTTGTTTGATTTTATTAATATAGTATATAAATAATTTTATTAATAAAATACTTAAATTAAGATTGTTTTATAGTTTTGATGGATTTTGGAATAAATTATGAACATTTAAACCATTCATTTAGATGTTTTTATTGATTACTAATATTGTTGGAAACAAGATGTGCTTGGTTATTGTTTTGGCTAAAAATTACTAAAGTAGAATTAGCAAGATTTGAACCAAATTTGAATGTGTGGTTTGATGCTTAAATTTAAGGTTTGAAAAGTACTTGCATAAATCCTGGGGCAATAATTGAATTTCCGGGTCAAAAGTCCAAATCCTGGGTACAGAACCCTGGATTAGTTTGCCAATTGTATGTAAAAACTCAGTAACACAAATGAATACTCAAATGCAGGCGAAAACACCGAGATTTTGACTAGGGAAAAGCCCTTAGTCCTTAGATGTCTCTAAGGAACCGCCGGCACAAAAACCCCGGGCAGCGATAACACACGCTACCAGTTTATTGATCACCAAAAATGTCGAATACAACGAGTTTGCAGAGAAAATAATACGAGAATACAATTAGTGAAGCTTCAATGAGCTGAAAAATGAATCTAAGGGTCCTATTTATGCTCTAGGGTCTTCAATTACTTCTCCGATATTCCAGGGATCTCCTCTTCAACGTCTCTTTCTGTTAGTTGACCGAGTTTCCAGCTAACTGACATTGACCACGTGCGAATAAAGCCTTCTCCTTGTTTCGTGTGACCGTTAGAAGACTTTGTCAACCTGTTTCCACTTAAACAAAAGTGCAAGATACGTTAGTAACGATATCCTAGCATGCAGGGTCATTCCCACATGCCGGGTCATATGAGAATAAAGCGACCCTGGGTTAAACACATCCTGGGTCATCATAACACATAACCAAAACAAATAGAACAAACATGTATTTCCCTGGAATTACGAGAAATCCTGGGACATTACCTTACCCTCTATTTATTCAGGGTCACTTTGTACTTTACCTGTTTAATTCCGGGTCATGCGATTCCTGGGTAATACCTGCCCCTGGATTATTAGCCGAGAATTCAGGGTATAACAATTGCCCCCAAATTTTCGCGAGTTGTGGATAGAACTTACAGCTGTGAAAATTTGAATTTTTGGGTCACACCATCCCTCGTCTTAATCGTGGCCGTTAAAATCGCATCCATGATGCCACGTCTCAAGAGACTTCCCATCACCTCTGTAACTCCTCTTTCTCTTTAAATACAGCCTTTAACCTCCTCTTTCTTCACACAATCTTCTTCGAGAGCAAAAGGTTTCCGGCGACGCTTTCAGCTTCCGATTCCCTTCTTCCAGGTAAATTCTCCGATCTTGCCTTTTCCTTCATTAGCTCCGACCATGACTCGGAAAAAGATCCGGTCGGAAACCTTAACTAAAAAGACTGGGATAGAGGATTTCCTCGACCAGCGTTACCTCCAAAATCGAGAGCTCGAGACCTGCACTTTTACCGACGGCGACATCGCTGCATTGCTGTCGTCGGGTCTTTTCCCTGAATCCGCTGAGGTCAGGCCTTTTGATGCAAGGCTCCGATCAGATTTCTGCTCGGAGACCTGGGTTTGTTTTCCTTTCACTCCTTTCTCCATGGGTCTCTCTTACCCTTTCTCCGGCCTCCTGGCTGAGTTTTTCGAGGCTACCGGTCTTGCCTACGCCCAAACACTTCCTATCATCTGGAGGATCTTGGGTACCATCGATCGTTTGAACAACGAGTTCGATTCCCTGGTTGGTCTACCTGAGTTGGCCCTGGGTTACGAACTCAAATCCCATGGCAACAATCGATTCCTGTTCAAAGCCCTGAGCAAAGAGGTTCAGATGATTCCTCGGGCTTCGTTTTATGAGGAATGGAAAGGGAAGTTTTTCTTTGTCAAGAGGTCCACTATTCCAGGAGGGATGAGCCTTCCAATTAGGTGGAGAGTAGATGGTAGGTTTTTACCTGCATTAGGAATTAGGATTATATTTTATTCAAATACTTACCCTGGATTTGTGTTTTGCAGTTCCCAGCCTGAGCTCCGTTGGTCCTGCAAATTCAGGGACACTCGAAAGATTTGAGGCCTTCCTGACCGTTAGTGAAATTGATAGAGAATTCAGAACCGATCTCCACCAAGCTGCTTCCTCCACCTCGCATACTATGTCAAGTTGTAAGTACCCTGCATTTTTCTACCTTGGATTTTATCGATTTCTGACACTTTTGCTTTTTTAGCTGCTGCCACTCCCATCAACCTGGAAAACATTGATCTGGACGACCTTCTGCTAGGCGAATCCGAACAGGACCTGCAAGTCACTTCCTCTGTGAAGACCGAACCTATGACTGCTCCCAAAGCTCCTTCTTCAAGGACTTCTGGTACCAAGCGCAAGACCAGGGCCACTGCCACCGCTCCTGCCCCCGTCGTGCAATCTCTAGAGAACCTGGATGCTGCAGAGCTCCGTGCCCATGCCGAGGCCTCTTCCCGCCAAGTAAGTTAATCCTGGGTACCTCTGAATTTTCTACACGGTAAACAATTCAAGGTCATAAATGTTAATAGAATTACATTTTCTTGCAGATTGCTAGCCGATTCGTGGAGATGGTCTGGGCTGCTGAGAAGCGAGCCCAGGATGCTGAGGCTGCTGCCAAGAAGGAGGTTGCTGCCCTGACCAAGGAGCTGAACTCGCTCAGGATAGCAGCCAACAAAAACCTGGGTCTAGTGCATGATCTTGAGAAGAAGGCAGTGGAGGCACGGGCTGCGCATGAGTCTGCTTTAGCCGCTAAGGGCGATGAAGGCAGGCTCATCGCTCGCATCTCCCTTTTCCAGTGCAGGCTGAAAATGGCGAAGGAGGCAAGGGATCTCGGGTTTCAGAACCCTAAGTGGGATGTGACCGGATGGGCCACCAAACTGCGCGAACTAGGCGCAACCATCCCCGCTGGGTGTGACCCTGATGCTGGCCCTGGGTCTAGCAAGGGTACCCCGTCCAAGGATTCCGCCGGCCACGCCATGGAGATCGACCAGCCGAAGGGAGCGGAGCAGCCAGCCCAGGGGTCTGAGGCAGCGGAGGAGGTTCCTGTTGATGAAGCAAAGGAGGTGCCCCAGGATGAAGCTTGAAGAATAGGGGTCACCTTCTTGTCTTTTGGTTCATGTTTTAGAAACAATTTTATTTTTATGCATGTGATGTTGTCACACCCCCAAATAACCACTAACGGAGTTTATACCGTTAAGGGGTGCGAGCAAACCAGGACCACAACCATTAGTTACAAATACTAAACGAATCAGAGTAAAGTCCAAAACATTCATTTCAAAACAGTTTCAAAAGTTACGCAGCGGAATAAAGGCATAAGTATCTTAGCACTAACCACGTGCTTTACAAATCTTTGTTTCAAATTCAAATTCCCAAATTTAGTTTAATAAAAGTAAATATCTTCTTGTGCCATGCCAACCTCCAGTGGATACTCTTCAACGATCTGCAAAAGTGAAAACCACACAAGTGTCAACCTAACTGTGACATCCGAGAATTTCAAGGTTTACTTCCGTTAGACATTTCCGTTAGTAACGTTATAAGTGTTAACTTAGTAACTAATACTTAACTAGGCCGAATACGTCCACGTCCTTTGGTTGATCACCGAACCCGCCCATATGTGCTATGTGTTCATTTATTGATTGTCATTATGTGCAATG
>JBCNJP010000003.1:61412352-61434510 GCA_039602395.1 Deinandra increscens subsp. villosa | reverse complement strand
TTAACTCCTCCAATTCTAAGAGGAGTATAAATGGCCTTTTCTTGAATGGAATTTGGGTTACTAACCCTTCTGTTATTAAAGATTCGGCGGCTAACCATTTTGCGGATCGGTTTTTTGACCCCCTACCTATTCGACATTCTATGCCCTCCGATGGGTTTAATTCCCTAACTCAGGAGGAAGCCTCCTCTATTACGGCTCCCTTCTCGCTAGAGGAAAGTAAAGCCGTCGTGTGGGAGTGTTCGGGGGATAAAAGCACGGGTCCGGACAGTTTCAACTTTCGGTTTATCAAGCGCTTTTGGCACCTTTTCCATGAAGACTTAAAGCATGTGTTCGATGATTTTTTTGTCTCCGGCTCCATTAGCCACGGTTGTAATAGCTCTTTCATTGCCCTTATCCCCAAATTCCATGACCCGCTTAACCTCGATGATTTCCGGCCTATTAGCCTCATTGGCTCCTTATACAAGATTTTGGCTAAAGTGTTGGCCAATCGATTACGCGGGGTTATTGAGTCCTTGATTATCTTCATCAAGGATCGCCAAATTCTTGAAGGCCCTCTCATTCTCAACGAGATTTTTGATTGGCTTAAGCATACTAAAGGTGATGCTTGTTTTTTCAAAATCGACTTTGCCAAAGCTTTTGATTCGGACAATTGGGCTTTCCTCCTTAGCTTATTGAGCACCATGGGCTTCCCGAATAAGTGGTGTAATTGGATCCGTGGGTGCCTCGTCTCCGGGAGATCTTCCGTCCTAACTAATGGTTCTCCCTCCAAAGAATTCTCTTTCTCTTGGGGGCTTCACCAAGGTGACCTGCTATCGCCTTTTTATTTTATTATAGTGATGGAGGCTTTGCATGTCCTCTTGGTCAAAGCTAAAGGGTTGGGCCTTATCAAAGGCATCCAACTCCCAAATAATGGCCCTAACATCTCCCACCTATTTTTTGCCGACGACGCCATTTTCTTAGCGACTCTTCGAGATCGTCGCTTTTAAACCTTAAAGGGGTGATTAATTGGTTCAATTTCACTTCGGGATTGTCAATTAATCTCCATAAAAGCAAGCTTTATGGTATGGGAATTGATGGTATTCGCCTTAACTTTTTGGCCTCTTCCATTCATTGCCAACCGGGGAACTTTCCTTTCATGCACTTGGGTCTCCCCATTGGTCTAAACATGAATCGTATTCGCAATTGGGATAGGGTCACCGAAAAAATAAAAAAGAGATTATCCTCTTGGAAGGAAAAAATGCTTTCCTTTGGACGTCGGTCCACTCTTATTAAATCGGTTCTTGGCTCCTTACCGATCTATTATCTTTCACTCTTGTGTGCCCCCTTGCTCTCCTGGAGGTCGATGGAATCCTCTCGCCATAAATTTTGTTGGGGCGGTGAAAAGAAAATATCATGGGTCTCTTGGCGGGTTATGTGTGCCTCGAAGAAAAAGGGGGGATGGGTTTTGGCTCTCTCCAGGCCATGAACATTGGCTTACTCTCGAAATGGTTATTCAAGTTTTAAGCCGAAAGCTCTAAACTTTAGGTCAAGGTGATAAAGGCCATCCACTTTTCCAACCGCGATTGGAGTGTCTTTCCTTGTAAACGTTCTATCGTGAGGCCGTGGAAAAATATTGTCAAAGTCTCCTCTTATCTCAAAAGCTTGGGTGTTGATGTTGAAAAACGAATTCGTTGTTGGGTTGGATCGGGCACTTCGGTTCGCTTTTGGACGGATAATTGGACCGGGCTGGGCCTCCTAAAGGATCGCTTCCCTATTTTGTTCCTCCTCGAGTTTGAAAAAAAATTGCTCGGTGGCTTCCCGGTTGCCTCTCCCTAACTCCGCTATGTTTCGCTAGGCTTGGATAGGCCCATCTCAGCCCACGGTTGCGATCCCACTGATTCAAGATTGTGAACGTCTCTTAGCCCCCTTCTCCTGCTCTTTCGAATCGAATTTTTGGGGCTGGGATACGGGGACGCGGAATGATTTTACGGTGAAGGAGGTTCGCAAAGAGGTAGAAGGATCGATGCTCGGCTCTTCAAATTTTCATTTTCATTGGTCTAATTGGCTCCCGGTGAAAGTCAACGCTTTTGCGTGGCGTGCAGGGATGGATAAAATCCCGTCGAAGGTAAATCTCTCCCATAGGGGCATCGACTTGGTTACGTCTTGTGAAGGATGCTCTATCTCCCAAGAGACTACGGATCACCTCCTTCTCCGTTGTCCTAGGGTGAATCGGATTTGGGGTCAAAATTAGGGGAAAATGTTCGTTACTCGATTGGTCGAGTTGGTGTAATTTCTCTTTCACTTTGTAATTCTTGTCTAGCTACTTGCTAGTTTTTATAATACAAGCCGTTCAAAAAAAAGTTATTAGTTAGTTAATGGCCATACATAATAAATAATCAATCGTCATTCATCTTGGACTTGCTTGTTGGAGGTTCTCTTTCGTTTAACAGGGATAAAACGGAGTTTTTTTTAGGGCAATTTAGTCATTTACTAGTAAATTGGAAGACTATTCCTTAATCAAAATTCATGGCTCACAAATTGGGCCGCTTCTCTACGGTACCAGTTGTTGCTTCATTGAATTTGCGTCACTAATAGGCTTACAATTCGACTTTGATCGTTATGGACTACACTTAGAACAACTTTATAATTTACTAATAAAACACGACTTGTAAAAAACACCCTATATCAAATTCTTTATCCTTATAAAAACCCATATTTGTGTAATGGATTGGTATATTTACCAATCTATTATATTTATCCCTTAAAATTTAAGGATAAGTATAAGTATAAAGATGCTGATGTAGGACAAAAAGTCAAAAAATATATATTTCTTATATTTTTCTTAAATTTTAAGGATAAGATCTATATAATACTGAAAGTTGAGCAATGTCCCAATTTTGAACCCATCATAAATACAAAATCATAAATACGAGTCCAACAAACAAAGCATAATGTATTGCATGGTGAAGCATGATGTCATAAATACAAATACACCATATTGAAATAACACCATCATCATACACCATCATCATCATATAAAATCATAAATATAGTTAAATTTTATTTTAATACAATGAAATTTCTTGATTAATAGTATTCTTTTTCTTTGTTGTAAATTGACCACACATTTTCTTTCTTTCTTGCAAATTGACCACATGTTTTTTGGTTATTAACAGTTCTGGTCCCTGGTCATCATTTACTCCTTATTTATTTATTATCAAGAGGTGAAGCTTTCTGATAGGCGTATATTGTCGGTGGGCAATTCTAATTGGGCCTTCATACGTGTTCAGTCTCTCTCTTTCTCTTAAATATATCTCACGCCACACACAAATGACACAATTACCTCTCTCTCTCTCTCTCTCTTCAGGCATACATCTCTCTCTCTCTCTCTCACTCTCGAAACCCAGATTAACAAACATCTCCCTCTCCTACTCTCTCTTTAATCCGAAAATTCTTCTGAGATGTTGTCGGCTTCATGGCCGTCGGCCCCTCCGGTATACCGCCGTCACCGTGCGGCTGTCTTTGTACGATTCTTTTTCCGGCGATGGGCGGCGCGCGTATCCAGGTTTCTGTTCTTCCGTTCTTCGATCGTGTCTTGCTTTTGTTTCGTTTACATCCAGATCTGAACGTTCTAGATCTTTAAATCGATTTAGCAGTGCGATTGTTGATGTTGTAGACGATGGTCAATGATTTTGATGGGTTCATTTAGGGTTTGGTTACGGTGGCGGTTGGTTATTCGGTTGCTTTCTCGGTGGCTACAATCATTCTTTTGATTTGTTTACTTATTGTGTGTTGTTTTTGTAGCCGTAGGTTCATCTTGCTTGGTGTGTTGCCGGTTTTCGTCAGAGGTAAACTCAGTTGCATTTTTGTCTTTGTGCGATTTGCTTTCAATTGCAGTTGGTATTAATTGGGTTTTGATTGTTTATATCCGTTTTCCAATTTCTTTGATTTTGAGGGTTTCGATTTGGGTCGAATTGAAGTCGGTGTGTTATGTCTATGTGATGCGTGTTCATTTAGTGCCTTTTTACAGTAAAATAAGGTTGGTCATGATTCTGATTTGTGCTCTTTGTGTAAGTAAGAATGTGCCTTTTTGGATTGGCACCTCTTAAACTCTATCTTATAGATACATAATTTTAATTGTCATTTCTTCTCTAAATTGTTGGTTATATTGAATTTGTGACATAATTTTATGAGATGGAGTTTGAATTTGAATGTACAACTGTTAAGTAGGTAGAATGGGTAGCCTTTTGACTAAACAGGTCTTTATTCGTTCTGATTTCGTTTTCCATCCTTTGTGTATGTAGTTGTCCAGGAGTTTTCAGTACCTTTCGTTGTTTTGTGAATTGGCCTTTGAAGGTTAGTTTAGTTTTTTTTGCTTTCAGTGAATTTTGTGTTCAGTTTCACCAGTTGGTAGTCTCTTTAGTAATGTTATGTGTAGTTTGCCCAGGTCTGAGATTTGTACTACTGGTTTGTAATGGGTGTGAATGTTTGCTACAAATTGTTGGCTATTGTTTCTGTTGCTACATAGGCCGTTGCTTACTTTAGTTGTTATCATATGAATCTTTATTTTTTTAGTATTTTAGTTTTGTTTGGATATATAGCGGGTGTTTGCATGCCGATATTGTCCCTTATCAATCGCTTAACATGCTTCAGTCATCACTATTTAAGGGAGATTGTGCTTTAGTTCAAGCTTATTTTGTGCTATTTTCAGTCCGTCGCCGCCTCGCCGGTAAATTTCGTTTCCTATGTCATTTGTTCCGACTGAAATTCCGATAGTTATTTTCGGTTTCTAACTTTGTTTTCCTTTTCGTTTGCAGCTGATACGGTTACAATTTCATCTGCTTAGCTTTCGCAGGTTTGTTAATTTCTCAATTTTTGAGTTATTTGTTCGATTTCTTAGTTGCATGTTCGTCTTATGATTTCTATCTGTTTGGTTGTGTGATTTTTCTTATGAAAGTCATAATCTTAGGTGTTAGATGTTCGTCTTATGATTTTTATCTGTTTGGTTGTGTGTTTTCAAATTTTAGATTACCAAAATCGTAAGTTGTTATATTTTTCTTATGAAATTCATAATCTTAACTATTAGATTTTGCTTATGAAATTTTGGTACATGCATGCTCATCATTCATTTGTCAAAACGCCTCCGTGATTTTATTCTCTGTAACGCAACCTTTAACAAGAAATTTTGGTCTATGCATGTTGACCATTTGCTTCCTAAATTTACTTGAATTTGGTTCACTATAGGGCACATGCATGATGAATTTTGATAAGGAAGCATTATTCGATGAGTTTTACTAGCAAGATTTTGTTCTTAGAAAGAAAAAAATGATTCTTTATCATTTGCTTCCTAAATTTACTTGACCCTGATTTCACTAGGGCACATGCATGATGAATTTTGATGAGGAACCATTATCTGGCGAGTTTTACTAGCAAGATTTTGTTTTTAGAAAGTAAAAAAGATTCTTTAAGTGCATTACTATTATTGATTTTTGTGAGGGTAATAGTCCAGAGGTGGATAAGAAAATTTGACCATCAACTAGAAGTATGTCATCTGTCAAAGGTGTGCAGAAAGAGTTTTGTGAATGTTAGTTTCTTTATCTTTACTACTATTTTTTGTTGACTTCATTTTTTTACAAGCATAATTCAGACCAGTTGTGTTTATGGTTTCAGGAGAAATGGGGAGAATTTGACCAGAATAAATCATATATTATCTTATAATGAGAGACAACTTGATGATGAAATTGGTGCAACAGAGTCACTTTGAGCATGGATACCCATGTCCAATAAATGTATCCCAACTTTGTTTGATAATTAGGGGTCTTAAATGCAGAAAAGAAACATGTTTAGCACCCCTGTTAGCTGTCATGTTCTTTAGCAAATGGACAATTGAAAACCTCCATGATAGAATCTCACTTTGATCTAACAAATAAATTAAACGTGATAACGGTCGCCCGCCGCAACGCGCGGACGGGTCACCATCTTGTTCTAAAACAATTGCAAATAACGACATCAAAGTTGAATAGGTTAGAATTTAGGTTGGTCTTGATTTTGAAAGTTGTTGTGAGGGACGAGATTTTAAGGAAAATAAAATTAATTCGGATCATTATGTAATAGGAATTTCTTGAAAAGCTCATGATCTCGTTGTTAACTGCTATCGAATGTGCTCCACGTTCTTTTATTTGGCGCAATTTGATTTTTAAGGTTCACAATTTTACCCTTTTGAGCAGTTAACACAAAGAACAAAAAATTATAATAAAAAAATCTTGTGGTTAATATTGGTTCTCGCAAAATATTTAGTTCTCGTGAAATATTTGGTTCTCGTTTGAACGCGTATATATATATATATATATATATATATATATATATATATATATATATATATATATATAGGGTTATGTTCAAATGAGAACTTTTTGTTTGAGAACTTTTGAGAACCAATTTGGGCCACTAATTTTCAAGGGAGAGCATTCAAATTCATGGTGGGTTTTCCATATATATAAACTAGTGGCTAAGATTAGCTCTTTTTAGATCTCAAATCAAATTGGTTCTCATATGATCCTCTCCATATATATATATATATATCTATATCTATATCTATATATATAATAAAAGAAAAGTTTTTGGCATCACAATTTGCCATGTGGCACCACCACATTCATGCTCAACAATTTTTCCCGCCAATTCTCCTAATTATGGAAGTGATTTGTATTTCTAATTTTTTATTTATTGCATTCTGAATTATTTAATAACCAATTATTTAATTACTAAAGATATAAAAATACATAATTGTCGTAGATTATGATTAAAATACATAATTGTCGTAGACTATGATTGTATTTATAGTTTTGTTTTTAAAGTCACCCGTGTAACACACGGGGATAAATCTATATCTATATCTATATCTATATCTATATGTATATCTATATCTATATCTATATATATAATAAAAGAAAAGTTTTTGGCATCACAATTTGCCATGTGGCACTGGTTGAACTCAAGAAGATGGCTGAAAATTGATTTTGAAACTGATCTTCTAAACAGCGACGACACATGATCGAGAATCGAAATCTCTGATACCAGTTATTAGGTATCGATGGACATCAAATCAACCAAACTTTCTATTGGCACTACACACACATGAAGGAAAAACCAAACGGAAGCAAAGACACACGATTTATAATGGTTCTGTCTAATCTAAGTTACGTCCACTCTACAACTAGCGTTTTTTTATTTCTTTATGCTTATCTAAGTTATGTCTACTCTACAATTAGCGCTTTTTTATTTCTTTATGCTCAACCTGAATTACAATAAAATGCATCATATAGTTTTTGGCATCACAATTTGCCATGTGGCACCACCACATTCATCCTCAACAATTTTTTCCCGCCAATTATTCTAATTATGGAAGTGATTTGTATTTCTAATTTTTTATTTATTGCATTCTGAATTATTTAATAACTAATTATTTAATTATTAAAGATATAAAAATACATAATTGTCGTAGATTATGATTGTACTTATAGTTTTTTTTAAAGTCACCCGTGTAACACACGGGGATAAAAAACTAGTATATAATAAAAGAAAAGTTTTTGGCACCACAATTTGCCATGTGGTATCATCATATTCATCCTCAATAATTTTTCCCGCCAATAGACATTCACACTCCTAATTATGGAAGTGATTCGTATTTCTATTAAAAAAAATTATGGATATATATATCCAACTTTTTATTTATTGCCTTCTAAATTATTTAACAATCAATTATTTAATTACTAAAGATATAAAAATACATAATTGTCGTAGATTGTGATTGTATTTATAATTTTTTTTTAAAAAGTCAACCGTGTAACACACGGGGATATAAAACTAGTATATATATATATATATATATATATAGAGAGAGAGAGAGAGAGAGAGTTGGGTTATAATACAAAGTACTTTTTACGTGAGAAGTGTGAGAAGTGATTGATGTGTTAATTTTTAATGCATGATATTGTCTTTTTATTATATTTTTGGTAAATATATGACAATCCTAAAATAAATACACCATCCATTGGATTCCAAACACTACCAAACACCATTTATTAAAAATTATTAAAAGAGCATTGTGTTAGGATATTATTACACTGTGTTTATATTGTGTTATCCTTTAACTCTAATTTTGATAAACATATGACATTCTAATATGGAAAAAAACAATGTATAGTGTTATATATTTACCAAAAACATAACTAAAAGATAACACAATTAATTAAAATCTAACACATCATCCACTTCTCACACTTCTCACGCAAAAAGTACTTTGTATTATAACTCTACCCTATATATATATATATATATATGGAGAGGATCATATGAGAACCAATTTGATTTGAGATCTAAAAAGAACTAATTTGAGCCACATGTTTATTACATGTATCCCCCCTCCCATGAATTGTAGTGGTCCCCCCCTGAAATTTGTGGTTGAGATTTAGTTCTCAAAAGTTCTCAAAATAAAAAGTTCTCATTTGAACCTAACCCTATATATATATATATATATATATATAGGGAGAGGATCATTTGAGAACTAATTGGGTTTGAGAACTAAAAAGAACTAATCTTAGCCACTAGTTTATATATATGGAAAACCCCCCCATGAATTTGAATGCTCCCCTCTTGAAAATTAGTGGCCCAAATTGGTTCTCAAAAGTTCTCAAAAGAAAAAGTTCTCATTAGAACCTAACCCTATATATATATATATATATATATATATATATATATATATATATATATATAGTGAAAAGTTCATTGTAGACACCCCCATAAGTGTAGACAGGTAGACATCCTTTTTCACCATTAGATCTCTTGATCTAATGGTTGTGATTAATTTTCCTTTTTCTTTTTTTCTTTTTTCTCATTAATTAAAAACTTTCACATGTGAAAAAGAGCTATTTCACATGCGAAAGTGTCTACAATGAACCTCACCCTATATATATATATATATATATATATATATATATATATATATATATATATATATATATATATATAGGGTTAGGTTCAAATGAGAACTTTTGAGAACCATTCTCAGCCACTAATTTTCAGGGGGGAAGCATTCAAATTCATGGTGGGGGGGGATTTCCATATATATAAACTAGTGGCTTAGAATGGTTCTCAAAAGTTCTCAAATCAAATTGGTTCTCAATGATCCTCTCCCTATATATATATATATATATATATATATATATATATATATATATATATATATATATAGGGTTAGGTTCAAATGAGAACTTTTTATTTTGAGAACTTTTGAGAACTAAATCTCAACCACACATTTCAGGGGGAACCACTACAATTCATGGGAGAGGGATACATGTAAATAAACTTGTGGCTCAAATTAGTTCTTTTTAGTTCTCAAACCCAATTGGTTCTCAAATGATCCTCTCCCATATATATATATATATATATATATATATATATATATATATATATATATATATATATATATAGGGTTAGGTTCAAATGAGAACTTTTTCTTTTGAGAACTTTTGAGAACCAATTTGGGCCACTAATTTTCAAGGGGGAGCATTCAAATTCATGGGGGGTTTTTCATATATATAAACTAGTGGCTAAGATTAGTTCTTTTTAGTTCTCAAACCCAATTAGTTCTCAAATGATCCTCTTCCTATATATATATATATATATATATATATATATATATATATATATATATATATATAGGGTTAGGTTCAAATGAGAACTTTTTATTTTGAGAACTTTTGAGAACTAAATCTCCACCACTAATTTCAGTTGGGGACCACTACAATTCATGGGAGGGGGATACATGTAATAAACTTGTGGCTCAAATTAGTTCTTTTTAGTTCTCAAACCCAATTGGTTCTCAAATGATCCTCTCCCTATATATATATATATATATATATATATAGGGTTAGGTTCAAATGAGAACTTTTTCTTTTAATAACTTTTGAGAGTGATTACTAAAAATGAATTATTACAGGCCAACCTTCAAAAAAATGAGATTATATAAAGGAAAATTGGATTTTAATAATACGAATTATCACTCATTGGCCGATAATAATACGAATTATCACTTTGGCACACAATAATACCAATTAACCATTTCGGTCTCTAGAATGATACACCGTTAGTTTTTCATTAACATCGTTAGTCTCTTGCTGACGTGGAACCCTCCAAATCAAGCCACGTCAGCAAACTAATAGGCCACGTCAGGTTCCACGTCAGCAAGAGATTAACACCGTTAGTGAAAAACTAACGGTGTATCATTCTAGAGACCAGAATGATTAATTGATATTATTGTGTGACACGGTGATAATTCGTATTATTATCGGCCAATGAGTAATCATTCGTATTATTAAAATCCAATTTTCCTTATATAAATTCAATTTTCCTAAAAAAGTTTAGGCCTCTTTAAAAATATGGGTCATATGCAATCATCCATTATGCACAACCCTCACTTAGAGACGATCGTGTTCTTTACTTGCTTCTTGGGTTATCTTTGGAATATTTTCAGGAAGGAGTGAGAGAGAATGCTTTTGCAACATCATCAACTCTCCCCTAGCCTATCTACATTTGAACCACAAGTGAAGTGCCCTGGTGAGTATTAATTTGAGAGAGTGAGTTAGGATTTGGTTTTGGTCAGTTCCCCACATCCGAAGAAAAACATAAAACATCAGTTATAGTATTCAACCAAATCAAATGATCTTTGAGAATAAATGTCCAATTTTTCATCAAGAACAACATATAAACAGAAAGTTAGATTCACTGATTTAAACATCTGGCTAAGACTGTATGATCAGACCGTTTGTTTTCATCCATTTTATGATTGATTACCTAATCCAAGATCATCGTCTCTTGTATCGACTTGATGTTGATAACGACTCTCTTAACATTCTTCCTGCGGGCAGAGTCATCTATCTATCTATCTATCATCCCCTTAACCTCACTCATTTGTTACCAAAATCAAACTGCTTCTGTTATTCATCCATCTGAATTGACAACACTTCAGGAGTTGACGATTCTTCATGTGTCTCCACTGCCGCCTCTCTGTACAACACATTCAGATAACCAAATCGAAAAATATAAATAGATAAATAACGATAATAAACTAAAGAAGAAAAAAAACTAGGATAAAACCATACTTGCAAGTCTTTTTATTGTGACCTAGACCCTTGCATTTGCTACACTGCATTTGTCTTCTAATCAGCTCCAGTGACCCAGCCTGCTTTAACTTAGCTCGCCTACCTGGCTTCCCCGGAGGCCGTTTAGCAGGAGGTGGCGTAACAATTACCGAAATGTCCTCGCCGTCGTCTAATGCACCCTCAACATCAGGTATCGGGTAAATCGACTCCGCATATGTTTTCCTGTAACTCTCGGCTGTAAAATATCTAGAGCAATAATCATAGACGTTTCTACCGATGCACTCACATACAGCGATGGCGTGACAGCATGGCAGTCCAGTCAGCTGCCACCCTTTGCAGCTACAATCCCATTGGCTAACGTCAACCCTCTCGACACTTTCTCCGTGAACCTCAAATATACCGATCTGTGAGGGCAACACTTGAAACGATTGAGCTTTTGAAGCTTCGGTTTTAAGCTTTTCTTCCATTGTCGGTGTTAAAGTCGTAGTCCATCTGTTAGAATCGACCCGTCTTGTGTAAACTAGCTCCATTAGTTTACCTCTTAATACATCAACCATGTGAGTTATCGGTAACTCAACTGCATCCGATACCCAATTATAAAACAAGTGTCCGAAATTAGACGTCATATGATTATATCGCGTACCATCGAAGAACACATTTGCCCAGTGTTGCGGCTCACTGTTGACCACCCAATCATATGCTTCGGGTGAAATCGCTTTGATATCTTGAGCATATTGTTCGAAACCTTCAAGCTTTGGTGCATGTGCAGCAGCGTAAAGATCTTGAACCATGAGTCGTCTCGCTTCATGTGAAAACCGACCCTTCAAATCATTATTAAGTTTTTCGGCAATATATCTTAAACAGTAAGCGTGAAAACACTCCCCACCAAATACATTAGCAATCGAGTCTTTTAACCCTTTTATGAAATTTGCAACGAATGTAATCGGTTGAGATATCGGGGCGGCTGATTTCAGTTTGGATAAGAACCAGAACCAGTTATCGTCGTCGGTTTCATCATCAACTACAGCAAAAGCCAACGGAAACACACCATCATCGCCATCGGCAGCAGTGGCTATCAACAAAGTCCCTTGGTACTTTGTATCTAAAGGGATATCATCCAAAAAGATTAAAGGACGACAGCCTTGTTGAAACCCCGAAATAGAGGCATGAAACGAAACAAAAAACCGATGGAAACTTGAATCCTCTTTCGTATCAAACGTAGCTAAACTTCCAGGATTCGTTTCCATTATTTTCTGACAAAATAACGGCAACTGAGAATAAGCTTCTTTGTACGAACCTTGAAGTTGTTCTTTCGCAATTCCTTTTGCGCGCCATGCTTGCGAGTAATTCAATTGGACACCATATTCCCGTTTTATGTCAGCAACGATATCCTTCGGTCTGTAATTCGGGGAAGCCCGTAACTTCTCCTTTATAATATTCCCGACCCAACCCTTTGTGGCCCGATAACCCGCTTTTGTAGCAACTCCATTACAAGTATGTTCGGGATTCATTTTCTTAATCCGAATTAAATGGGTGGTTGGTAATCTCGAAACATATACTCTCCATGGACAACCTTCTGCTTTGCATTTAACACTAACACGATGACTGTCACTTTTTTTATATTTGTAACGAAAACCATGAGCGATTGAGAATTTATGTAGAGCTTCACGAAACTCGGCAAAACTAGCAAACCTTTGTTCCACACCAGTGATCGTGTTTTCCCACTGTACTGCGGCTTTATTATTATGTTGCTTTTCCCAATTTGAACCGTGTGCAAATGATAACGGTACGACTTCATTCTGTATAACAATATCAAGTGAACCAGTTTCATTTGTATTCGGGTGGTTATCTGTTTGGCTTGTTCCAACAGGGCTAGATACAAGAACAACTGCTTCAGATACCGTTGTCATGCTCGACCTGCAGTTAGGGTTTTATTAGACTATAGGAAAGGAAGCAGCCAAAATGAGGTGGTGTTTATGAAACCGATTGTGTTTGGATGTGCTGTTGTGTTCGAGTGTTGACAATTCTGATCAAAATAGATAAGAAGTAGTGTAGCTTACTCTTAAAAAATCAAAATAGATAAGAAGTACCACTTTTAGTAGTTTTAGACATGTTCTGGGCTAGTTTAGGTTGTTCAGATGATTTTTTGCCGTAATTTAGCCGGAACTCTGCCTGAAAATAGGGCTTTTGAAGCGAGGCGACAACTCTGCACTGGGTGTGCGCCTGCCTAACGCCTTGTTGGCTTTTGACAATTTCAGAGTCTAGAATATGACAACTAACTTCACCCAACCATAATAATATTTCTTATAAATTACTTGTTAATAAAATCCCTCCCTAGACACTACAAATAGCTCTACTATGAGTGGGAGTGGGATTATACTGTTTGCGTGTTTGTTTACTTGTTAATAACCGTATCATCTAAGGCTTCGGCAAACACCATTTTCAAGGACAAATGAATAAGGAAAGAACAGTGGAAATACCTACTAGCAGGCGCGTTTGAGACATTTGGAGCTCGCATTCCACCATCATGTGGCATGACAAATACATCCACTTGATCAGCATTTGCAAAGAAGTTAATCATCCGTTTAAGGTCTTTATCTTTAGATATCATGATAAGAGTCTTCTTGTTACCGGGGAGGAAGTACTTAATCAACATATCATCAACATTATATCCAAACGTCTCCGACAAATCTTGTTTAAAATCGACCACTTTCGTCTCCGTATCAAGATCAACAGCGTAAGCCTCCCCGCCACTATATGACATGGAACCATCGATTTCGGTCCGAAACTCGCCGCCCGACTGGCATACAGCTATAAGTTTCTTTTCAGACATCTCAAGAAAACAAATATACCAAATTACAAAGCTTCAGCTTGTACTGCAAGAAATCAATTTACAATCACACTAGAGAAAATATCTATAGTTCTGATTCTGAATGAAAAACTCAACTACAATCCATAAGAAACTGTACATAATCACATTCATGCTATATAAAAATCTTCAAACTAATGATGCAATTGAGAGAATCAAACTCCACAAAATATATCTCAAAGACGACAAAAGTTGAAAAATTAGAACTTTGAGAGGCGAAAACGAAAATTTTGAAAAGAAAGGGGGCAAAATCGATAACCCAATCGCAAAGTTTTTGAATTTCTGAAAGGGGGTTAACATGATCAAAAACCACAGCGTAACGAGGATATTCAATGAAACCTAGATTTGAGGATGAAAAACGATACAAACATTCGATAATTAACGGAAAACATGTCGTGAATTGAAATAACAAAGTCATGAAAAGTAGAAAAGAAGATGGGATTACCTAGGGTTTTTAACAAAAGCAAGACAAGAATTATTCAAAGTGATGAAGAATAAGAAGGGATTGATGAAGCTGCTACTGCTCCCCCTTGTGTTGTTTTTGCATCTTGACAACCTAGTTTTGTGTTTTTCAACTATTGCCCACAAATCTTTCGGTTCTTCCTCATTTACTTTTGTGAAACCGAATAGGAATTAGGAAATTGGTTTTGGGTTTGTGTCTTTTGGCTCGGGTTATGCCCAACCCGAAATAATTTTAATTTCAAATTCAATTTTAAAATTACCCGATCGGTTTGACTTAATCTTTTGAGCAATGTTTTAAAAACCCGGTTGAACCGGTGACCGGTGGGTGTACCGGTTCGGTTGAGGGCGGTTTTTAGTATTTTCGGATAAAAAAATGAACCGGCGGATTTTTAAAACAATGAAAAAAGATAGGGTCGTATGGTTTTTCAATATTTTCTTAATTGAAGTTAACTGATTGGGCGAAAACAAATCGTCACTTCGTCACTTGCCGCTAGAGATTCTAAAACAACCCATCCATCGAAGACAACTGAAAGTCTGATATTTTTTTTATAAATATAACTTGATTAGAACTTATATTGATGTTATTTGGATAATTGTAACTTGTTTTAAACTTTATTAAAGTTTCTTAACGACATTTGTTGCGGTTGAATGTTTATAAAATGTATATTGTAATTTACATGTTTGAATAGTCAATCTGGTTCGACCGTTCGGGTCAACCCGGATCAACCAGATGAACCGTTTTTTACATAAGGTCGGTCCGGTTTAAAAATCCGGTTTTAAAACATTGTTTTTGAGTGAACTACATTTTTTGTTGGGTTGTGCGTTGTTGCAGCGAACTGCGATTAAATCAAATAAATAAATTATAAAAATGTCATATATTAAATAAAATCTATATTGCAACGTTGATAATAGTAGAACAAAAGTAACAAAGATTGAACAAAACCAACCTATACAAAACATGGCGACACACATGAAACGCTAAAAAAGAACGTGATGAAAGTTTGTGTTACAAAATGCAAATGAAAACAAATTGGTATGAAACTAGTCGGTAGGCCCGTGCGAAGCACGGGCAGAACCACTGGCTGCTAATATTTAAACGGTTGTTTAATCGAAGGAGGAAATGAGCATCGAAGTAGTGACGTTACAGTTTTTGGTGTGAGTAAGTCAGCATCCAAGTAGTGTTATTTAATGCAAACACATATCGATTAGCATAGGTGTGCGTTGTTGTATAAACTCACATGCAAGGTAAATGTAATAAATCATATTCAAAGATGACACACAATAATAAAGTAACAGAATCAAGAACACAATCAATAATAAAGTCACCCATATTCATTAAATATTAGAAGTTTTAAGTTTTAGGTTTGCCAAGCACCAAGTTAATAGAAGAAGACTACAACAAAGGATCACATATTGGGTGGGAAGTTGGACTAAATGCGGTCGTCAATGTCACGCGCAGCTGCCTCAGCATCCCTGCGTAGAGACTGAATCCTGCGCAGTGCCTATTTCGTACGAAGCGTATCAGTTAGCATGGATGCAGCAGCATAACGGAGGGGTGAGGCATCCAACCTGAGCACAGTGTCCAAAACTTGTCTGTTTTCTGCTATCCGTCGTTCAACCACCAATATCACGACAGATAGTTCACTGATGATGTCATTATGGCTTGCGATGAAAAAGTTTTTCACGTAGTCCTCCATTACCTAAGCACCAATAGCATACATAAAGTAATTAGCAAATATGTTTATATTAGAAGATATTTGTTTTCAGTTTGGGTTATCTGATTGGTTGTTCTTGGGCTGTCAAGATATCTTTATAATTTTCTGTTAACTTATATTAGCAAATATGTTTATATTGGATAATAAAGTAATTAGCAAATATGTTTATATTAGAAGATATAATTTTCTAGTTAATTTTCCCGTTGGAGCGCCTGTGTGCAGAAAGATGTGCCTGCAAGAATGAAACCCAGATTGTTATTTTGTTCGTAACCAGTAAGTGCAGAAAAACGATGAAGAAATAATGTATGCCTTACGTTTTTCCGGTGAGAGGAATGTTGTGGATGCCTGACGGTTGTGTAGAGGGGAGTTATAGATGGAGACTTAAAGGCTGATTTTTCAAGGTCGTTGTCGTTTGAGTTTCCCTCCAACCGTTAGTTTGCCCCCACCGTGTGATAACTGAAATTTTATTTTTGTGAGCCTAGCAAACGAGCAGTGATCTTAATTTTCGGGACGAAAATTCCTTAACAAAAGGATGATGTGACACCCGACATTTTCAGGTTAACCCTGGCTAACACAACGCATACTGTTACGAGCAAACATTAATATCACGTACATGATTTTCAAGCAAATCAAATGTACATGCATTCATACATTTAATAGGGTTGTTAGATGTGTCATCGAGTACACGAGCATTCACACACGAGTCGGTCTTGAACGTTGGGTGACTAATTAACAAAACATTAATCGAACATGCATAAATTAGGCAATATATGATTTTGTGACACTATGTGACTTTGCATGCTAAATGGGTTATGTGAGCATTATTCCATGTGACGCTATGTATTACTAGAGTTACGTTTCGTGACTTTATAAAGGATACATACAATACGTATTAGCTACCATTAAGCCGACGAATTAAAATAGCAATTGTGAACCATGACCAAACTAGCTTGCAAAAAAAAAAAGAATATCCGATATCCCAAGTCTTGAGGGGGGTCTAGTTGAAAATTTGTGAAGGTTATCCAATTAATTTAAATTTCAAGTAGGAGGCTTGCTCCTCTCCCTCATCCACGTACAACATAACCTCCTCCCCCTAATCTCCTTTTAATCAGCCGCTATATATACCTTTCCCCGCTTTCTTTCGACGGTATTCATCTATTTCACCTCTCCATCAAGAATCACGATGATATCTCCCTCTACCTCTTCACATCAGCCTTCCAACGGTCACCCTCTCCCTTTGTGGATCAGATTTCGTGGTGGCCAAGGTCTTCCTACAACTCGTCACATCATAGCAGCCCTAGAAGTAGAAGCAACCGAAAGTCGGTCGAGGTAGCCATCTCCCTTTTTGTTTCTTTCGGTTATTCCTTGTTCTCGAAAACCCTACATGGGTTATAAATCTGATGTATCCTTGTGCTCTTGTTCACCATGGAGTGTTACTTGATGTTATTAATTCTTTCGAAGCAAATTTGTCGAACCTGTTAACTTGTGTACTCGCTTTGCATGAAGTAGTGTTAAGTTGTGTGATTAACTCGGTGATGCATGAACCGGTTCCTTGAACCTTGAAATTTTATGCAAACCCGTGAAGATTTTCGAAACCTACAAGCTATTAATCCGGTGGCCCTACATGCACTTCTGTTCACAATCGATCCCTATCTTAGGGTGGCTATGTGTTAGTTATTATAGGAAATTAATATGGTGCACTAGGTGGTAGCATCGTGATGTTTGCATGTTTTGATATTATGATTGTTGAGGTTTAAAATCTGGGTTATTATTGAAATGGGTTTTTGAAAGGGGAAGTAACAATCCATATGAGTTTTAGAACTCATGCTAGTAATCAAAATAATTTTTAAGAAAACTTATGTGCAACTCGTTTTTGGACAGCTTGCTGTCATGTTTTTGGGTCAACTTCGGGACACCATAATTCACTCAATTCTTAACGGAATTGAGTGATTCTTTTTCCAGAATAAACCTTAAGGTGTTAGCTTTCAAGCCCAGGTGGTAGCACTCAATTTCATGGAGATTTCGACCTCCATTCTGCCCTCACAAAATCAGTGCGCATCAGCTCCATTTTTCTGAAACATGTTAATGAAATAAATTATTTGACTTTTATAAATTAATGGTATGGTTGAGATTTTTTGGGGTGGTTGATCACAACTCATGTGGATTACTGTAGTTAAATTTTGGGGCCTTAACTAATGTGAAAAACTATAAACCTGGAAATTTTAGGAACCATGTTGGTGAATGTGGTTCATGGTGGTGTTGTCTTTAGAAGTTCATTCTTAAACTATAAATATTTACATGAAACTTATATGATCCATTATTAGGCATGTTTAACATGAGGTGTATGACTATATATGAAATATGGATGTTACTTGAGCTATTTGATAAACTTAGGACTACGTCGTTTGGCGAATACCATGACTTAAGTGTATGCTAGAATTCGGGTAACATGTTCTTACTTGATTTTATTTGATAACTTGCTATACATGGAAATATACTACTTAGGAAAACCTACAATATATAGGAACATGCTTGCTATAGAAACCTTCCATAAATAGAATTTGGAATGAAGCAAAATTGAGTCACCAATGTGTCGTCAGGATCGATTGAGTCAGTCTAAGTGTTCATACACTGTTATCTCACACGCATTTTTAATTAGGTCGTTCTTAGGAGGTCATCTGTTTACATTTTTGGTTTCAACTCTTACCGAGCACTCTAAGGTGAGTTCACTGTCCCGCTTTTTTAGTATCTCCTTTGGGGGAGAAAACATGCTTACGAACATGCTTACAAACATACATACAAACATGCTTACACACATTGAGATCTGGTAATTCAGTTATACTCTCTTTCCACTGATGTGCTTACATAACACGCTTGAAAGTCCTTAACATATCAGACCGTTAATATATGGATTATAGCGAGGAGGTATTGAGTAGTACTACTGGGTCTGACAAACCCCGCCCGAGTTAGTCGCTCTAACTTGACTGGAGGTCAAACGGGTGTAATATTTGTCCTAATCAATGTCCTTGTTCGTGTTAGACAAGGAGGAAAGGCAACAAACACAAACAGTCACGCTTCGGTTGCGAACGCATAGTGGTATTGAAACACAACCTAGCTAGCTAACAATATAACTGTCATTACATTTCTGCAAACTCTTGAACTTACATCTTGTTGAAACCTTTGAACTCACCAACCTTTGTGTTGACACACTTTAGCATGTTTTCTCAGGTATCTAAATTCGGAGCACGATTAGGACGCATGCATCTCATATGGGTCTAATAATCGGTTTAAACCATTTTGAGCTATTTACTTTCGTTAAGCTTTTGGGCACGTGTTTTGCGCAACGTATTTACTTATCTTTATTTATGCTTCCGCGTGTGTTAAAAACTATTTTATTGTATGGTTTAGTATGGCTAATGACTCAGGTCCTGGTTTGTCACACGCCTCGCGGTCATACTCCGCAGGTGGATTTTGAGGGTGTGACAGATTGGTATCAGAGCCATTGGTTATAGTGAACTAGGTCTTGCATGTAGGCCAACTATAGCCTTAGAGTTGCATTAGTCATACACATACGCACACACATTTTCTTGTTATTTTAGCATTTCATTACATATATGTATTTATACATACTATATTACAAACATGTCGATATCCCCTACATCATCCCGAGCGGGTAAGAAACCTGCTAGTCCATTGAACGTCTGAACTGAAGGAACGTTGAATGAAGTTGAATAACTACACTAACGCTCATGAGGAGCAAACTCACATAACGTACTACCGCAGCACGTTCGGGTTGGGTGGACCGCGAGCTGCGAGAGGTGCATAATAGAGCAATAACGATCACAATATTACTAAAGATCGAGAAGGATCTTTGAGTCCTTACGAGCAAATTTTGCTACGACATCGAGGTAGCTGATATGAACCACACTGATTCTCGCATAGAGCTAGAGAAGCATCTGTTCGCATATAAAACTATAAGTTGGGGACGCTGAGGCCTGAGTGGCCGCAACAAGATTTAGAAACATGAAGGCGAGTGACACGGGTAGGGACAGCCGAGGCACAGATCGTGGTTTTCGCGTATGCGATAACCTAAGCACTTCACACCCAGGAGGGTGAAGAAGAACCCGAGGAGAAGGTCGTGGTTACACTAACATGACTACAATCCAACGGAAAACATCAAACAATCAACACCTAATGACAGCATTAGCAGTTCATGCTCATGAGTAAGGGCAAGGAGGTCAAGGACCCTACATTTTTAGGAACTTTAAGGGTTGTAAGGCTCACGCATTCAACGGAACCGAAGGGGCAGCTAGTTCGCTCGGACATATTAAGATGAAAAAAATAGACATTAGGGATATGTGATTTCCCTTAGCCAAAAGAACTAAGAAAGTGATAGGAACATTCAAGGGACCCGCACTCACCTGGTGGAATACCCAGGTATTGGAAGGAAATTCACCACATTCACCAAGAAAGGAGTAAAGTTTCAGAAATGTTGCTTAGAGACTAGAGAGCAAGCTACGGAATCTCGGGATGGAGAATTCTAAAAATGGAACTTATATAACTATATCCAATGAATGGACTCTTTTGCGTCCTCACACAATGAAACCGGTTTACAAGCAAATAGAACTTCCCTTGGCTAGGTTGGCCATCAGACTCAGAGCATGGTTAGCCTGTGGGATTATCGACCAGGCTGTACCTCAAAGTACCCTTCTTGAGGAAGCTTGTTATGGGTACTTCAGGACTCAAGAGAAAGTAGGACGAGACAGGTGAATATTTTTTTCTTTCTAGAATCGAGCTTCATATGCCACCTAACGACAACAATAGAGTCACAAGCATATAAACTCAACAAGTAACTTCTTCATCTAGCAGAGCAATCATGACCAAAAAGTTAGGGCCGAAGCGGGTGCATTGGGAAGTACCTTAAAGTGTAACGAGTGTAACTACCAACACACCAACACGTGTGGAAAGCATTGTTGCCAGAGCCGCGAACGGATGAGTCGCATGACTAGAGATTGTAGGAATTGAAGGTCAGAACAACCAATTCAAGGCTACTGAAGCCGTCACTGATTGTTTAAGGTAACAGGAACACCTTGAGAGAAATTGCCCATAGAACAAATGATCGGGTGTTCGTGCTTGGTTCATGCAAAGCTAGAAATGATCCAAGCGCCATTAGCTTTCTGCATTAGAAGAGAGACATCCAAACCTCAGTAGAGGCTAGGCATGCACTGGAATTAGCAAATGAAAGAATTGAGTGGAAACAAGAAATTCTGCCAAGAGATGTAACTGGAACCAACAGGCCCATGGCTAATCACTCTAAGTAGATCCGACGGGATTTGTCGGAATGGATTGGTTGTCCAAGCATCGAGCCTAGACTCTTTATCAGGTGAAGAATCGTATGCATTCTCTTTCCTAGTGGGAAGGTCCTGTCAAGTTTATGGACAGAGGAATGGGCCATTTCAAGCAACATATAACATTTAAGGACACGAAGGTGTCTGCGGAGGGATCACATTGCTATTCTACCTCATATTGATGAGAAACTTACGTGGTATAGGAAGGTCAAGAATTTTCCTGTCATTCACTATCTTCGAGAAATATTCACCAAAGACCTACCTTGTCTTCCACCTCATAGTCAAGTTGAACCTCGGATTGACCTTGCACCCGGAGCAGTGTCTATTGCCCGAGCACTATACCAACTCGCACCAGAAAAACTACAGTAGTCATACACCAGCTTCATAGGTATTTAGATAAAGGATTTATCAAGTCAAGATTATCGTCATAGGGAGCTCCAGTTATTTTGTTAAGAAGAAGGATGAGACCTTTTGAATGTGCAACGGTTTTCGCGAAACGAACAAGGCTAACGTGAAGACTCGTTATTCTCTACCTAACACTTATGATTTATTCGACCGGGTACAGGAATCGAGTTACTGTTCTCAGACTAGTTTAAGATCAGGTTACCATCAGCTAAGAGAGT
>JBCNJP010000003.1:61394807-61411852 GCA_039602395.1 Deinandra increscens subsp. villosa | reverse complement strand
CTCAATTGAGCTACATTTCAACTTACTATACACACTGGACTACCAGAGCAAACCCGAGACACTAAACTCGAGGCATAGTGACAAGCTAACGTAGAGATGGGGTCTCTACGAGTAACGTACAAGCGCTTTGAAGTCAAATCAGATAAGAGCCGCCACCATTTCGGGACGAACATGGGTATCCCGGTATGGGGATCTAAGAGAGATGGTAAAGGATAGAGCTCACAGTTCTCGATGATCTGCTCATCCTGGTTCAGATACGCAATACAAACATTTGAAAGCACTCTACTGATGACTGAACTCGAAAGTCGAAATGTGAAACCTATGTGAGCAAGTGCTTGACTTGCTTTACAATTAAAACTGTATATCAGGAACCATCTAGACAATTACTACAACTGGAAACATTGCTATGTGAAGTAGAGACAAATCACTATGGACTCTACCACCAAAATACCTTGAGAATCAAGCAAATGAGATACGATCTCAGTGATCGTTGGTCAAAGGACCAAACCTACACACTTTCCAATGATCGAAAGTACTGGCAGGAGGGAGAAGTTATTTCAGCTCTGCAGGTAAAAGATCCTCTCACGGCATGAGGTGCCACTTCAACCATATCGGGTCGCGATATTCAATTTACATCTCATTTCAGAAAGCATTCCAGAAGGCGTTGGAAACACGCCTAGACACGAGCGCTATGTATCACTCTCAAACCTATGAGTGGTGTGAACGAACCCACACATATCATCAGAAAACCTGCCTAGGGCATGTTCGATGGATTTCAACAACAACTGAGAAACGCTTCTGACACTTGGCAGAGTTCGTTACGACAACAATTAACACACTAGCATTTAAAATGCACCATTTGATGCAATCCTACGGGAAAAAAAAGTGTAGGTCACCTCCCTAGTGGGCAGTGGTTGGTGATACTCAGCTCACAGATCCTAAGTGGTAAATACTGGAGAGGATCATACAAACTTGGGACTGTATGGCAGCGTCTTGCAAGCATCATAGGAGTTATGCCGACAAACATCCTATTGAAGGTGTTACCCTGGTAGGGGTCATCCGTTTTGGAAAGCAGGGCAAATAGAATTACTCCGGTAGCATGAGAGTAGAACCTACCGGGAGGTTGTAAATGTACACGTAATATAAGCCATGTCTTTCCTGCATCAAATCATAAGAGTGGTTATCACACGAAACACTCACCATTTCACTTGAGGAGTTGAAACTCGATGAACAATCATAACTCACTTGAAACCAGTGAAAACAATGAGCCGAATCGGAAAACTGCGCGAATATATAAATGTATCAAACTTCAAGGTTCGTTGGAAAATTAAGGCAAAGATCGGAGATCACAATGAAACATGACGATCGGAGTATAGGAAAAGTATACACAGTTATTTGAACAGACAAACGCCGGCCAACGGATGTAACACTTAAATTTCAGGGACGAAATTTCTTTCAACAAAGGGATAATGTGATAACTGAAATTTTATTTTTGTGAGCCTAGCAAACGAGCAGTGATCTTAATTTTCGTCCCGAAAATTCCTTAACAAAGGGATGATGTGACACCCGGCATTTTTCAGGTTAACCCTGGCTAACACAACGCATACTGTTACGAGCAAACATTAATATCACGTACATGATTTTCAAGCAAATCAATGTACATGCATTCATACATTTAATAGGGTTGTTAGATGTGTCATCGAGTACACGAGCATTCACACACGAGTCGGTCTTGAACGTTGGGTGACTAATTAACAAAACATTAATCGAACATGCATAAATTAGGCAATATGTGATTTTGTGACACTATGTGACTTTGCATGCTAAATGGGTTATGTGAGCATTATTCCATGTGACGCTATGTATTACTAGAGTTACGTTTCGTGACTTTATAAAGGATACATACAATACGTATTTGCTACCATTAAACCGACGAATTAAAATAGCAATTGTGAACCATGACCAAACTAGCTTGCAAAAAAAAAAATATATCCGATATCCCAAGTCTTGAGGGGGGTCTAGTTGAAAATTTGTGAAGGTTATCCAATTAATTTAAATTTCAAGTAGGAGGCTTTCTCCTCTCCCTCATCCACGTACAACATAACCTCCTCCCCCTAATCTCCTTTTAATCAGCCGCTATATATACCTTTCCCCGCTTTCTTTTGACGGTATTCATCTATTTCACCTCTCCATCAAGAATCACGATGATATCTCCCTCTACCTCTTCACATCAGCCTTCCAACGGTCACCCTCTCCCTTTGTGGATCAGATTTCGTGGTGGCCAAGGTCTTCCTACAACTCGTCACATCATAGCAGCCCTAGAAGTAGAAGCAACCGAAAGTCGGTCGAGGTAGCCATCTCCCTTTTTGTTTCTTTCGGTTATTCCTTGTTCTCGAAAACCCTACATGGGTTATAAATCTGATGTATCCTTGTGCTCCTGTTCACCATGGAGTGTTACTTGATGTTATTAATTCTTTCGAAGCAAATTGGTCGAACCTGTTAACTTGTGTACTCGCTTTGCATGAAGTAGTGTTAAGTTGTGTGATTAACTCGGTGATGCATGAACCGGTTCCTTGAACCTTGAAATTTTATGCAAACCCGTGAAGATTTCGAAACCTACAAGCTATTAATCCGGTGGCCCTCCATGCACTTCTGTTCACAATCGATCCCTATCTTAGGGTGGCTATGTGTTAGTTATTATAGGAAATTAATATGGTGCACTAGGTGGTAGCATCGTGATGTTTGCATGTTTTGATATTATGATTGTTGAGGTTTAAAATCTGGGTTATTATTGAAATGGGTTTTTGAAAGGGGAAGTAACAATCCATATGAGTTTTAGAACTCATGCTAGTAATCAAAATAATTTTTAAGAAAACATATGTGCAACTCGTTTTTGGACAGCTTGCTGTCATGTTTTTGGGTCAACTTCGGGACACCATAATTCACTCAATTCTTAACGGAATTGAGTGATTCTTTTTCCAGAATAAACCTTAAGGTGTTAGCTTTCAAGCCCAGGTGGTAGCACTCAATTTCATGGAGATTTCGACCTCCATTCTGCCCTCACAAAATCAGTGCGCATCAGCTCCATTTTTCTGAAACATGTTAATGAAATAAATTATTTGACTTTTATAAATTAATGGTATGGTTGAGATTTTTTGGGGTGGTTGATCACAACTCATGTGGATTACTGTAGTTAAATTTTGGGGCCTTAACTAATGTGAAAAACTATAAACCTGGAAATTTTAGGAACCATGTTGGTGAATGTGGTTCATGGTGGTGTTGTGTTTAGAAGTTCATTCTTAAACTATAAATATTTACATGAAACTTATATGATCCATTATTAGGCATGTTTAACATGAGGTGTATGACTATATATGAAATATGGATGTTACTTGAGCTATTTGATAAACTTAGGACTACGTCGTTTGGCGAATACCATGACTTAAGTGTATGCTAGAATTCGGGTAACATGTTCTTACTTGATTTTATTTGATAACTTGCTATACATGGAAATATACTACTTAGGAAAACCTACAATATATAGGAACATGCTTGCTATAGAAACCTTCCATAAATAGAATTTGGAATGAAGCAAAATTGAGTCACCAACGTGTCGTCAAGATCGATTGAGTCAGTCTAAGTGTTCATACACTGTTATCTCACACGCATTTTTAATTAGGTCGTTCTTAGGAGGTCATCTGTTTACATTTTTGGTTTCAACTCTTACCGAGCACTCTAAGGTGAGTTCACTGTCCCGCTTTTTAAGTATCTCCTTTGGGGGAGAAAACATGCTTACGAACATGCTTACAAACATACATACAAACATGCTTACACACATTGAGATCTGGTAATTCAGTTATACTCTCTTTCCACTGATGTGCTTACATAACACGCTTGAAAGTCCTTAACATATCGGACCGTTAATATATGGTTTATAGCGAGGAGGTATTGAGTAGTACTACTGGGTCTGACAAACCCCGCCCGAGTTAGTCGCTCTAACTTGACTGGAGGTCAAACGGGTGTAATATTTGTCCTAATCAATGTCCTTGTTCGTGTTAGACAAGGAGGAAAGGCAACAAACACAAACAGTCACGCTTCGGTTGCGAACGCATAGTGGTATTGAAACACAGCCTAGCTAGCTAACAATATAACTGTCATTACATTTCTGCAAACTCTTGAACTTACATCTTGTTGAAACCTTTGAACTCACCAACCTTTGTGTTGACACACTTTAGCATGTTTTCTCAGGTATCTAGATTCGGAGCACGATTAGGACGCATGCATCTCATATGGGTCTAATAATCGGTTTAAACCATTTTGAGCTATTTACTTTCGTTAAGCTTTTGGGCGCGTGTTTTGCGCAACGTATTTACTTATCTTTATTTATGCTTCCGCGTGTGTTAAAAACTATTTTATTGTATGGTTTAGTATGGCTAATGACTCAGGTCCTGGTTTGTCACACGCCTCGCGGTCATACTCCGCAGGTGGATTTTGAGGGTGTGACACACCGTTTTTAGGACCAATCGGATTAAAACCCAATGTGTATATGGGCTTAAGAACGGTGCTAAAATTTATAGGGCCTGGGCCTGGCCTTTTTTAAGATCTTGAGAGGGACAATTCCAGACTCGGTTTTAGAACACTCGTTAAAAAACAATCCAGCCCGTTATTTAATAAGCTAACACAATATGTAGCAGACATATGACCACTGTAATAGCAAGTCTCCGTATGGTACTTTAGAAAAACAATTGATGTTAAAATTATATTATGATATTGTGTATATTGTGTATTATATTTGTAAGATAAGATAATAAAATAAAATTTTAGAAAACAAATTAACAGTAACAGTGTTCTAATGTTTAATTTTTTATGATTAATAGTCATAAGTCACTAATGTTTTTTGTGTAAGTGATTGATAATTATTCATTAGTTTTCATTAGTATTACTCTGGTTAAAATTAATCAAAAAATTAGGGAAATTTGTTTGGATTATTATTATGATTGTTCTTATTGTTAGTATTATTATTGTTTGATGCCTGTTAAATATAACCCATCGGTACCACACAAACCTGTTTGGATACATGGCCATGGATAAACATTAGGCTACCGTTTTGCAATAAGTTAACAAATTGAGATATAAAGGGTATTCCTTAATGAGTTATATTAGAATTACGTAGTAGACTCAAATGACCGCAAAAGACCGTGGTGGTTGTTATACAATGCTAATTCAAAATAGTTCTTCATTGTGCTAAAATATGCAATTTGTTTAGATGCATGGTTATGGATAAACATTAGCCCACCTTTTTATGTCTAAACCATTAAACATCATACGTGAAGGTCCAATATTTAAATTTGATAAACAATAGCACGTGACCAACAAAAATTAGTAATTGATTTCTAATACAGGGCATCGACCAAATTTAGCAACTTACTATATACATGGTATTAGTATGAACCTAAATGGTTTAAAGTAAGAAATAGATTGCAGTTAAAATGATTATCGGTTTAAAACCAATTAGACTATTTGTCTTCATTAACGATATCACCACAAAAGTAAGCTAGAAGTTGTTTTAAGTTTCACAAAATTGGCTGGTTTAACGGTGGAAACATAACAAACACTAATGTAGGATCGTTATAAGTTAGAGTTAAACTTAAACCAAGCCCTTTACTTGCAAATATAACGCTTCGGAATTACAGTTATATTTCACTTTACTTAAGCAATATAGGGTTCTTGTGTATAATCTAAAAGCTTGATTTGCAGAATTATAGTAACAACGAAGTATCAAATACTCGGCACTATTTGCATTAACTCAAAGCTACACTATTACAAGTTGTTCAAGAACTGTGTACTCGTACATGTGTGAAACTATGAGCTAACTAATGCTATATATAGTGCTAATGAGATCAATGACAGCCATTGATCTCATGCGATCTAATCTAGACCGTAAACTAAAAAGTCAAATACAAACTACCAAAAGAATAAACATCGGCAATTGGAATATCTTGCGTGTTTGCAGCACCATACTACTTTAGGAGAGCGGCTTGAATCAGATATAGAAGCATACGAGAAGCTTTTGCAGGATTGGACTTGCTGAAAAGACATCTCAGGAAAAGTCCGGTTGAACTCATTATCTGGTGGATAATCGAGTTCACCCGGAATATTCGCTAAAGGACAAAACTGCTTCTTTCCGCATGAACTGCCAGTTCCGCTTGAAGTGAGAATTCCGCTTCAACTTCAACTTCAGCCGAAACATAGTAAAATTGGCATTCAGCTGGAAATCTTCCAAGCGCAATATTCCTTACAACTAACAAACATAAAAGATGGTGGTACCACCCGTCTGGGCACGATCCTCGTCAAGTTGGAACCGTAACAGTTTGTGGCGTGGTAGCCCCGTTAGCTGGAAGAATAGTGCCCAATCTCCTTTCATTCTTAGTCGAGGGTGCATGCCATCATGCCCCATCCATACGATTTTACCGGGAAGTCCACCAGCCCAAACTTAACAATCGCTTCATTGTCAGGTGGATGTTGTGCTGCTAGAACAGTGCTTTCGGGATTGACTGCAAGAACAAATTATTATTGTAACGTTTAACCAAACTGTGAATCTGGATTAAAAACACAACAAAGTAGTTTTCCCCTTAGTAATAGTACCAGTAGCTGGCTATCCACGTTATATGTTGACAGTTGCTTGAAGTAATAGGGAGCATCATCATTATGACCGTGTGTGGGCTTGGACAGTGGGCAGCAATGCTCCGGCTCCTCATACAGCGCCATACCCCATGTCTTGAACACAGTAACTCCACAGTTTCAACTATGGTGGTGGTCACTTCCATGGTCTGTAAAAATCACCCATCCTTTGCTGATCACATTTAGACATGGAAAAATTCAAAACACCTACCGACTCATCTTGCACAGTTCTACCAGTTCAAACCCAGCTTCTGTTAATCATGGAAGGAAAAAAAATATAGGTCGTATTATGCTAACTAACTAGTTCGGCACAGTGTCATCCTTTGCTTATCCGGGAAAAAAATATATTAACGATTCAACTTTTTGTCCCTATTAAATTATGATAGCGGTAATCCTAACCGGAAATTAGTCGTTGAAATTTTGAACAACTTAACCATTAATTCTTGCGGGTTCGATATGACAAACGCATACGGGTCAAATGCAACAAACGTGTCAGAAAACTTGAGTCCTAAATTGGGTCGGGTGGAGCTAGATGATTACGGTTGAAACCAAAAGAGGAAGAGGTCTTGCAGCCCCACCACGTCGCCACCACCTTTTAATTCTACATGTTTTTTTTTCTTTATGTATTCAACTGCAGTTTTCTTTCATGCTTTCTTAGTTGTTTCCTAAGCTTAACATGTAGTACTTAGTCTGTCATATTTGTAGGAAAGTATTACGTGGGTAGTTTGGCTAAATATCCTATATGTATGCTAGTTTTTATCATTAATGAAGTTAGTGAATTTGAGTTTAAAAAAATATCGTGTGTGTTTCTCTAATTTGTGAGATATCATATGCTTCCATTGCTAATCCGAGTTTAGCATCTTGGGTGGTGATCTTTGGATCCATATTTGTGATAGGTGGTGTGACTGTATCCTATTACAAATTGTGGCTTGCTCTTCGGTTCGATTCGGGTGGTGAATCTGTATCCCGGTTGATCCGTTGTCTATCTTTTTCAATTTGTTTTCCCGAACCCGACCGTTCTCTAACCGGATATACAACATCTGGTATCAGAGCCGAAACGACCCGTTTCGACTCATCGTCGTGCTACACCAACCCGTCTCACTAGTTACTTCGTTCAACAACATTCCATTTTTTTTCTTCATTTAAAATGGAAGCAAGGTTTATGGAGCAACAGATCGAGAAATTGCAACAACAACTTCATGAGTTAACAATTATCATGAACAAACAGAGAGACTGTGGACTCGACAATGATGATCATGGCAAGCCAAGCGATGCGAAAAACTGGGATGTCGAACCTCGTTATGATGACGATGGATTTGTTCCCGATGAAAACGAATGCCTATTTGTAAAATGGGTACTTTACGGTTTTACCAAACAAGAATACGAATCGCCCCCAATACAAAACTTACAAAATCAACACCATGTGGGAAATCATATGTCAAAGGCAATCTACACCCATGTTGAACAGAAGTTAGCAACGGGCATGCAACAGCCTACTACTTACGATCTAAGTCCCTTAAAAAATGGGGTTCCCACCACTGATACTGTTCTCACGTATTACCGTATCAATAACCCACAATTAGAGCTCGGATCTTCAAGTTTAAGGACAAACTTTTCTGAAGATCGAGAGGATGATAGCGGTAATCCTAACCGGAAATTAGTCGTTGAAATTTCGAACAACTTAACCATTAATTCTTGCGGGTTCGATATGACAAACGCATACGGGTCAAATGCAACAAACGGGTCAGAAAACTTGAGTCCTAAATTGGGTTGGGTGGAGCTAGATGATTACGGTTGAAACCAAAAGAGGAAGAGGTCTTGCAGCCCCACCACGTCGCCACCACCTTTTAATTCTACATGTTTTTTTTTTCTTTATTTATTCAACTGCAGTTTTCTTTCATGCTTTCTTAGTTGTTTCCTAAGCTTAACATGTAGTACTTAGTCTGTCATATTTGTAGGAAAGTATTACGTGGGTAGTTTGGCTAAATATCCTATATGTATGCTAGTTTTTATTATTAATGAAGTTAGTGAATTTGAGTTTAAAAAAATATCGTGTGTGTTTCTCTAATTTGTGAGATATCATATGCTTCCATTGCTAATCCGAGTTTAGCATCTTGGGTGGTGATCTTTGGATCCATATTTGTGATAGGTGGTGTGACTGTATCCTATTACAAATTGTGGCTTGCTCTTCGGTTCGATTCGGGTGGTGAATCTGTATCCCGGTTGATCCGTTGTCTATCTTTTTCAATTTGTTTTCCCGAACCCGACCGTTCTCTAACCGGATATACAACAAATTATGACTCTTTAAATAAGTTTCTAGTTTTCAACATTGTTAAAATATAGGTTCTACCCATACAGTTTCCGTAGTGGAGTTCAAGATCAGGGCCAAATACAGTAAAACTTCAGGCGGCGAAACAGGATGCGGTGGTCAGTGTAGTTTTAGAAGCCGACCCACAAACACAGTAATAGCTTCCAGCAGCATTTGGTGGTCGAACCACTTGCATGACCGCAATGAGCTCGGCGATGATAT
This sequence comes from Deinandra increscens subsp. villosa, assembly GCA_039602395.1. Classification (NCBI taxonomy): domain Eukaryota; kingdom Viridiplantae; phylum Streptophyta; class Magnoliopsida; order Asterales; family Asteraceae; genus Deinandra; species Deinandra increscens. Next base: position 61,402,641 of record JBCNJP010000003.1, on the reverse strand, counting down.
CGTTATTGCTGGTTGGTACGAAATTACGGACGTAGTCTTCCATTGTGGTTTCTTGTTCCTAAGCACTAACAATGGGTATAAAATAGTAAGGGCCTGTTTGTTTTATAAAAAAAACCTCTTAATTCCTCTTATGTCTGATTCGGTAAGAGGTTAATAGAAAAAATTGTGTTTGTTTTTTACATCTTATTAAGAGGATAAATGTCTTATTAACCTCTTACCGAAAAAGAGATAATTTATCCTCTTATTTAGAAAAATCTCGGTCAGACAAACCTCCTCCCCAACAAAATTACGATGCATACATCCAAACCCTAAAGGCGCCTATCTCCATCTCCATCTCCAGTTTCTCGCCGATCTTCATCTCCACCAGTCTTGCCGATCTCCATCTCCACCAGTCTGCTCACGTCGATCTCCATCTACCCTAGCATATTGTCTCTCTTCGATCTCCATCTCCTCCAGGGCTACTCTCTCTCTTGCGTTCCTCCTCCAGGCTGCTGTGACAACCGGCAAATTCAGGTGGTCCTCTAGACGAACACGAACAATTATTTATATCAAACACGCATGCATTCATACATCTAATAGGGTTATTAGATGCGTCGTTGAGTCCACAAACACGCACACACACATGAGTCGGTCAGTCCTGATTGTTGGAGGCAAATTAACAATACGATAATTGAACGAACGAACGTAATTTATGCAACCTATGATGACATGATTTTATGTGAGCTCATTGTCTAAGTATTTCGTGCATGTAGGATTCGATACGAGATTAAGTGTACATTTTATGTGGCTTTAGTTGTTAACAACTTTCGGTTCTCTTGTACTATATATATTTATTTGTTTAAAAAAAATAATAATAAAAAAAGGGATAATTGTGTACGTAAGGAATGGATAAAAGATTTGGAAATTTGAAATTTGTGATGAGCCGAATCCGGAACCGCCTCTCGTATTCGTTAAAAAAAACCCTTAACAAACACCCTAATCTTATCAAGTTCTCCACAAATCCACAAACCCTATTATTCTCCCGATCGAAAACAGTAGAAGAACCTCCTCCCATCTCTTGAATTTGGCTTCTCCACGAGTACAGTGGCAGCCACGAACGGAGGGGAAACCCGCAGCAAGGATCGGAAGCAACAAAGACGCGCGCGTAATTACTCGAACGTACGAATCGAAGGTACTAATTTACAAAAACCCAGTTGCCTTCAAAACGTTTTTTTGTAGTCAACCTCGCATGGGGATCATATGTTTTTCGCGAACCTGCAAATCAATTGTGTATATATAAGTTTGATTATGGGGTTGACGGGTTAGGTATGTTATGGGGAAATGATCCCAGTTCTGCGCATGTTTAAAGTTGTTAAGGACTGGTATATAACACAAATCGGAATGTGGCCTGGTGGGTTGGGTTTAAGCTGGTGACTCAAGGGTCACGGGTTCTAACCATGTGCACAACGACCTTATTCTCCTTTTTATTATTTACGTTTCTCTAGTTGGAAGATGATACCTGAATACAAGTTAAATAAATTAGGAACTGAGTAAACAACAAACTAGAAACTGGCCTGGTGGTTAAGGCCCTGGGTTGCGACTGGGTTGTCCCAGGTTCGAACCACGCGCTCTGCAACTTTTATTTCTTTTTCAGTTCTGTTTCATTAACATGGTTATGACTCCAGAATTGAGAAGGCATAAATATGTTAGGGACTGGATTAGATCAATAAAACGGAAACTGGTCTAGTGGTTAGGATGCTTGTGTGGGGCTGAAGGGTCGCGGGTTCAAACCCGACGCCCGACAGTTTTGCACCTTTATTTATTTTCTACATGTTTTTAGCCAATAAGTGCATGTATTACCAAGTGTTGTAAATTAGTGAAATTTATGACACACAAAGCATAAAACTACACTTTTAGACCTAAACATTGATATACTTATTATACTAAATGACTTAATGGAATTACAAATTTATGACACACAAAGCATAAAACTACACTTTTAGACCTAAACATTGATATACTTATTATACTAAATGACTTAATGGAATTACAACATATTCTGCATGTTAATAAGAGTATGTGATTTTTCTTTTGGAATCGTATTAAGTTAGTAAGATCGTTAGAATTTCCGTGCATATCTGATATGTTTAAATTGGGAATATTTACATGGAACATGATTGGCGCGAAATTAAAATTGACTAACATGTGTACTTGGTTAGCGTAATTATTTAAACGTGAAAACATTGTGTGCTTCTTGTTACCGCTTTGAGATGACTAGGAGGCATGCTAGAAACGTTTGACATCTGCTTACCTGCTACAATTGGATGCTTTAACTAAACAAACAAACACAACTGTTCTAAGTCACCAACGTGTCGTCAGGGTCGATTGAGTCAGTCTCGTTGTTCATTCACTGTAGTCTTACACGTTCACAAACATATAGGTGATTCGTAGGAATTCATCAAACTCTTTCATTTAACTTTCTTGCCGAGCTCCCAAAGGTGAGTTCTTGAACATTTTCTCTAAGTATTTCAGTTAGAGAAAGGAACATGCTTCAAACAGTTTTTGGTAATATAATTGTACAGCTGATCATGTATGTGCGAACATATAACACGAATTACAAGTCCTTACATTTCGAACCGTTAGTTTATGAGAAAGCGAGGTAATCTTTGGTAGTACTACTGGGTTTGACAAACCCCACCCGCGTTAGTCGCTCTAACTCGACTGGATGTCGAACGGGTGTAATATTAGCCGAGACAGTATCATCATCGTCCGTGTTAGGCGATGGTGGAAGGCACTACAAACACAAACATTCACGCTTCGGTTGCGAACCACATAGTGATAGCATTATTGGCCTTGCTAGCTACAATTACGATTATGATTACCATGTTACAAACATTTTACAAACATCTTTACAAACTATTACTTTTCGTACATTGATATTATGAACTCACTAGCCTTGCGCTGACCCACATAGCATGTCTTTCGCAGGTCATTGAGGTACGAGCACGCTAGGATGCATATCACATGACAGTTTAAACATTTTGAGTTGCATTTCAACTTTTACGTTGGGTTTATTATCTTTTGTGTTTGGTTTGAGGCCGCGTGTTTTGCGCGACACTTTTACTTACATTTTTACGCTTCCGCATTTCTTAAACTATTTTGGTGTGTTTGCATGGTTTGGTATGACTAATGACTCGGATCCTGGTTTGTCACACGCCTCGCGGTATAAACCCCGCACGTGGAAATTTGAGGGTGTGACAGCTGCTTTCTCTCTGGTTCGTAACCCTCAGGTTCCATCTTCCCCGCAGGCTGAATAGCAAGGTCTCTTTCTTCTCTCAGGTACGTCTTCCCCAACTCTGATTTTGTACAGTTTCTATATTTTTTCTGCATCAATTTTGTGTTTGTATATGAAGCTGACCTTTGATTTTTTGTTTGTATATAGAATGAATTTGTGTATGTGTATGTGGTTGTATGTATTTCTGCATCAATTTTGTGTTTGTATATATTTTTGTATGTCTATATGCATCAATTTTGTGGATGTGTATGTTATGAATCAATCATTTTCTATCTTTTTGTGTTTGTATATATTCCTCCATTAATTTTGTGTATGTGTATGTGTGAAATTGCAATTAAATATGAACTTGACCTCAAATCTACTATTTTTTCTATCTATGATTATGCGTATGTGAAATTGTATATGTGGGCATCGATTTCGTATATGTGTATGTGTGTGAAATTGTTAATTTTTCTATCATTTTTGTATGTGTGTCCATTAGTTATATACAAATGTTTATTCATAAAGTGGTGGTAAATTATCAGGCATGACTGACAAGAGGCTGAATGTCACACCCCCAGATAACCACTAACGGAGTTTATACCGTCAGGGGGTGCGAGCAAACCAGGACCACAACCATTAGTTACAAATACTAAACGAATCAGAGTTAGTCCAAATATAGATCATAAATTTAAAGTCTCAATATACGCAGCGGAACAAAATATCATCTTAGCACTAACCACGTGCTTTACAAATCAGTGTTTTAAATCCCCAATTAAGTTTAATCAAAATAAAAGTCTTCATGTGCCATGCCAACCCGCTCCGGATACTCCTCAGCGATCTGCAAAAGTTTAAACCACGCAAGTGTCAACCTAACGGTTGGTGAGTTCAGAGTGGGCTTGTCACGCAGTGGCCCGGTCTCATAATCATAATCGTATCACCATATACTTGTGAAGTAGTTATTTGTGAAAAGCAATGCTTAGTGATATCCATAATCATAGTATTGTGGTTTAGTAAAAGTAATGTCCGTAACATACGTTATCGGGTATGTACTAGTTTTGTATAATTAAAGTGCTCAACCGATATCGCGGGTAGCTAATCCGTTGTTCCATGCACTAAGGAAGTTTGTACCAAAGCTGACTAATATTGTAGTGGCAGCGCCATCATTTATTTTGTTTTGCGGACCTACGTCATCGCGGATTTGCCTCCCCCGTGTCCTCTCGGGATCACGGTCAGATAGGCTGATATTGTACCTCCGTGCACCTCCAGTGCCACGGGGCGTAGTTTGTCAAACTCCAGTAGATCTACCCAACATCCCCTCGCTTTACAATTAATTATACAATTAAGTTGAGGACTTTTTCAGTTATAAAGCAATCCTTAGAAATCATGTGATATCATGTGGTTTAGACTTTAACCTACACTAGCCATATTAAAACGGTTTACTTTGGGTTCTCAGGAATCCCGAAAACATTTTCAGTTTTGTTTTAGAAATAGTCGTTTACTTGTTTCACAAGTGTCTCCCATAAAACACTTCAAGTTCATCAGGTGGGTGCCAAGCACTCCTAGGTTCTCAAGTTCATCAAGAGGTGCATAGCACTCATAAGGTTGTCAGCATTGTTTTTCATTAAGTTATTCTGTGTGACCCGAACGGGTTCACGGTAAATGGGTTAGTGACACTCACCTTGGGTTGCACTGCTACACTTGCTATGTAATCCAAATATTTTTTTGATTATCGAAGACCTAATGAACACGTTTAGGTCTTAAGTATTAGTTTTGTGTCTAATCTTTAACTTACGTCACTATGGCCCATAACATAGCACGTTGGAACTATGACTCGACATACCGACACACGACACCGATGGTTGATCATAAACAAGGGTTCACATATTACAGAAATCATAGCATGTTTCATCATAGCATAATCATGTAAGTCATAGCATAACATTCAAATAAGTTGCACAAGTTTGGGTTTAGGTCTGGTCACAGTTTCGCTAGCAGTTTCGCTAGGCAGTTTCGCTGTGTGCACGGGCAGCACTTTCGCTAGGCAATACCCGATGACACAGTTTCGCTAGGCTAGTTTCGCTCGAAACTGTTAGCACAGTTTCGCTAGCCTAGTTTCGCCCGAAACTGGTTTGAACTTTCGTTCAGGGAATTTCGCTCGGTAGTTTCGTTCGGACAGGTCTGGTTGGTTTACCCGGCGACACTACAGTTTCGCTACATAGTGTCGCTGGATGAAGATATACATAATTTCGCTACATAATTTCGCCCAGAGAACACGCAGTGTCGCTGGTCGCGAAAAACTCACAAATCAGCCTAAAAATCAACCTAACAGCTTCCATACTTCATGTGATTCAATATTTAGCATACATGATCATTTACCAATATCATAGAAGCAGTTTTAACACCTTAAACATGGATGATCATCATCAAATCACCAAAAACACATTTTAAACCTAAAATGACTAAAATGGCATAAATCTTCATTATGGATGGATTTCAAACGTAAAGTTGCAGACTTTATAACAGATCTAGCATCCTTAAACATTATCTCAGAAGCATACACGATTTCATGAAGGTTTGGTCATGCTTTAAAGTAAAACACATAGAAAACACATAGAAATGGTTTATGGGACTCACGGTTTGATCAAGGATGGATGGATGATCTTCACCAACAGAAGTGATGGCTGATCTTAGTGTGTCTTGGGGCTGGTCCAGAGATTCAGGAGAGTGTGGGTGTTTTTGGAGAAAAGGTGCAAGAAATGGGGCTTCTAGGGTTTTATGTCCTTATATAACAGGGGCTAGTTTCGCTGGCAGTTTCGCTGGCCAAGCGAAACTGGCTCTGTAAGTCCATGGTTTGGCTACCGGGCGACACTATAGTTTCGCCCGTAGTTTCGCTGGAAACCAAAAGTGACCAGTTTACATTTTTAAGCAAGATAAGCACGGTTCATGAATTGTCACGCTATTCACAATACTAAATCATGTATTTAAATCACATTGCACATAATGACAATAAATAATTAAACACATAACACATATGGACGGGTTCGGTGATCAACCAAAGGTCGTGGACGTATTCGGCCTAGTTAAGCATTAGTTACTAAGTTAACACTTATAACGTAACTAACGGAATTGCCTAACGGAAGTTAACCTTGAAATTCTCGGATGTCACACTGAAACTTACGAATGAGCAAGAAAAACTGTTTTTAGAAACATGTGTAGAAGAAACCGTTAGGGTGGGTTACATGGGCGTAAGCTTACAGAGGGAGTCTTGGGCTTCCCGAAGGGCTTCATCATCTCAATATTTTATTATTCCAACACTTCATATTGATAATGGTCAATTTGAGAGTCAAGCTGATGAAAACACATATGATGAAACTGGTTATGAAACTGGTTTTGAAGGTGATTCCTCAATTACTGAACACCCAAGTGTTCCTGAACACACAAGTGGTCTTGAACACCCAAGTGTTCCTAAACAAACAAGTGTTCCTGTTGTTGATCGAGGTAGGGCCAAGAAGAAGGCTCGAAACACCGTTGAATTGAGTGATTTAGAGGTAGATATGAGAAAGGTGATTGCTAATCTATCTGAAAACATCGGGCCTACGATGAGTGACTGTCATGATAAGTTGAAGGTGCTTGGGTTGGAAGGCACGGATCCACTTTACATAGCAGCATTTTGTATCTTCAGCCAACCTTCAAGCAGCTTTAGAGATGCATGGATGACACTACCAACGGATCCGGAGATCTTAAAAACCTGGATCTTAAAAAATGTTATATATATATATATATATATAAGTTTTATATTTTTTATAAACTTTTATAATGGAGGGACTAGTTTTATATAATTATAAAAGTGTTTTAATCTAAAAAATAATAATTCTAATTACTTATCCCTTTTACCCACCCCTGATCGCACCGACCTAAAAAAAGAACTTTCAGTCCCTTCCGTTTGTCCTTGTGTGACCAACAACTTCAAAGACTAACCAAGCTGTGAAGCCACCACCGTCCACCCACCAAGCTGTGACAACGCGAATGTCGATCGCCACCGCATGGAATCGTTAGTAGTCATCCCATATTCTTTCAATCTTTTAGGGTTTTAAAAAGTGAAAATTTGGGGGTAATTACTAATTAGATAATTTCTATGATCTTGGTGTTTAATTTTATGTTTTTATCAATTAATTATACATTAGATAGTTTCTAATTTAGACTTACTAATTTAAGGTTCTTGTGTTTATTTGAAATTTATCATTAATTTTGGTTCAAACTTCAAACTAGTGAGTTTTCTTATATTGTTAGGTTTAATTCATTTCAGATTATGCCTCACGGTTTGTTTAGCTATTTAAAACATAACTTTAAACGAACACAAATTTAAGTGAACATAACTGTTATACCCTGAATTCTCGGCTAATAATCCAGGGGCAGGTATTACCCAGGAATCGCATGACTCGGAATTAAACAGGTAAAGTACAAAGTGACCCTGAATAAATAGAGGGTAAGGTAATGTCCCAGGATTTCTCGTAATTCCAGGGGAATACATGTTTGTTCTATTTGTTTTGGTTATGTGTTATGATGACCCAGGATGTG
>JBCNJP010000003.1:61357786-61394307 GCA_039602395.1 Deinandra increscens subsp. villosa | reverse complement strand
GAAGTCCATCTTTACTTTATTAATTTTGGTTATACGTTATTATGACCCAGGATGAATCTAATCCAGGGTCACCCTTATTTTACAAATGACCCAGCATGTGGAAATGACCCTGCATGCTAGGACATTGTTACTAACGCGTTTTGTGCCTATATCTGATCAAGGACAGGTTGACAGAGTCCACCAACGGTCGAATAAAAGAAGCTGGAGACTTATTTCGCACGTGGTCAAAGGCTGTTAGCTGGAAACTCAGTCAACTAACTGAAAAAGACGTTGGAGAAGAGATCCCTGGAATATCGGAGAAGTTGTTGAAGATCTAGGAGTATAAATAAGACACTTAGTCGTTTATTTTCAGCTCATTCGAGCTTTACTCATTGTATTCTCGTACTTTATTCTCTGCATACTCACTGTACTGAAACGTTTACGTGATCAATAAATTGGTAGCGTGTGTTATCGCTACCCGGGGTTTTTATGCCGGCGGCGCCTTAGAGACATCTAAGGGCTAAGGGCTTTTCCCTAGTAAAATTCTTGGTGTTCCTACTTGCATTCAAGGCCTCATTTGTGTTATTAGCTTTCTTAATCGATTTCGCAACTAAACTTACATTTTTACCCAGGATTTTGTTTTTTGTCCCTGGAATCCAGTTATCGTCCCAGGATTTTTACAAACAGTTTTCGTATCTTAATCCTAGGCACCAAACCTCACAATTTTATTTGGTTCAAGTTTTACTAAATTTGCTTAAGTAATTTTTAGCCAAAACACATTCCACGTGGCTAATCTGAGAAAATGTTTAGCTGACGAGGCTGCCAATGTGCCTTTGGATGACATCGTGATTGATGACAAGCTGAATTATGTGGAAAGACCGATTGAAATTCTTGACCGCAAGACTAAGCGGCTAAGAAACAGAGAATTTGACCAAGTAAAGGTGAAATGGGAGCATAGGAAGGGATCGGACACCACGTGGGAGTCCGAGGAGGAAATGCGGAGATACTACCCCTACTTATTCCGGTATGTACTTCTACTTTCGGGGACGAAACTCCCTTTAAGGGGGGTGGAGCTGTAACATCCCGAATTTCATAATAAATTGGGCGTTTAACTCTAATTATGATTTACTTGGGTTTTAGAGTACTAAGTGGGTTTAGAAGGTTAACCGGTTTATTTAATGGGGATTCTTAGTTAAAAAGTTAACTTTATTAATAGATGTTAAAACTAAAGGAAAGTTGGAGGATTAATTGTGTAAATGAGGGTTTTGGCTAAATTTTTATAAAACATGATATTAGAGGGACCATAGCTAAAAATTTAGAGGAGAAAACAAACTGGGATTACCCCAGACTTAGAAATCGCGACCAGGAGGGGAGGAGAGGGAGAAAAACCCTAACTCTTGAGAAATACTCAAATTGGAGCTTGTGTTTTGGATATTTGGGAAGGGGAAGTCGAATTTGGGCTTGGGAGACCTTCTACATCTCGATTTCTACCTTAGATTGCTGAGTATCTTGTCAAGTAAGTGAAAACTAAGTAGGTTGATCTTATGAGCTTTAGCTAGATGTCAAATTGATGCATGAAATCAGTAGTACATGTGTTAGTGAACATGGATTATACTTAATTTCATCTTGCATGACTGATTTTTGTGTGTAATTAGTAGAAATTGTGGTGGGTTCAAGCCCCACCCTATGGAATTCGAAACCCATGGTGAATGGGTGATTTGGGTTGGTTAATTGTGGTCCATGCATGTTAATAGACTTGTTGAAAGTATTTGATTTAGTGTAAAAACTGAATTTCTTGTTGTGAAGTGATCTATGGGTAGAATGAACACATGAAAGCTTCTAAACATTTAGAACACCAATTATGCATATAAGGTGTTCAATGAAATGCTCGAATGAAATTGATTATGTGTATGAGCTGGATTTTTGATGAATTAAGTAGTGATGGAATGTAGAATATATATATATATATATATATATATATATATATATATATATATGATGATTGTGTGAACCAAAGATGTGTATGGTAATCTTAACAAGATAATGTCATTAGGTGATGCAGGAGGAAGCACAAGTCATCAACGTGAAGGCAAGAACAAAGCTTAAAAGGTAACATGTAGTAGCTAGTGGTTGGCGTTAAATAGTTGGTTATAATTTGATGTTAAAGCGGAATTTGATGAACTATATGTGTTGAGGGTAATGGGAAATCAAATTGAGAAGTTGGTTATGAAAATGACTAACTAGGACTGCAGTATATGACCCAATTTGGGTTGAGCTGGATGTTGTGGCAAGACGAGAAACCATGAGAGTTTTGGGATCTCGGATTGTCCCAACATCAAATTTAATGGATTAGCACAATGTGTGTGTGCTAAGGGGAATTATAATGAAGGAAATTCTAATTGGAATCATAATCCTAAGTTGGTTTTGTGACTAGTGTGTTAGCGGGTCAAAACGGGTCGGGTAAGAAGTTGCCATTATCTTTATCGGAATAATGAAATCGGATATGAAATTTGTGATCTTGGGTGAAGTCTTCATATTGCAGGTAACTATGAGTTCATGATGCTAAAAATTCAGGTTTGATAGTTTGGGGGTAGACCAAGCTGAAAAATGGCTAAGTATGGCAAAATTGGCCTGGAGCCCTGGAAATCAGGCTCCAGGCGTGTCGCCTGGAAGTCCAGGAGCTCCAAGCGATACGCTTGGAGCTGCTTTCCAGATTTTTTGTTTTGTTTTCTTGAATTTAAATGATGTATTGTGTTGATTGTTGTTATGTGCCATTAATACTAACGTGTTGCTAGTGTTCTTGGCAGGTAATCGATAGTTGACGGGTCGGGATCGAATCGAAGACTTTTGGAACCGAACATCATGTATTTTGGGATTTTAATTTATATGTTTGCAGTAGTAAATGTTTGTAAGTAAACTATCATGTAGTTAACGGCGTTAAACGCATGATTTTTATAAATATTGCTTATGTGATGGATGAAGGTCTAAGTATAAGATGAAATTTCCAAACTCTGATTTTTGAAACGATGTTAATACATCAAAATGGGATTGGGGCCTTACACGAATCCAGCCCTTAATGCCAAACTTTAGCCACTTTAATTTAGCTATCAGCCTTTTGTCAGCATTGCCTTCAAAACTGAACGAACCTGCACGCTCCTCCACCATTTTGGTAAAGCCAGGAATACGTAACCATGAGTTAAAAAACCTGAAAGCCTTAGGACCATAGTCCATAGGATCCACAGTTACCAGTGGACTGTGATCCGACCTTTCTTTTGGAAAAGCCACTAGCGCAGCTTCTGGCCAGCGGTCTAAGAACTCTTGCGACACCACCACACTATCACTTTTACTCATTTTGTCACCCCTTTTCGAAGCATATGTAAATTTACAACCCCCCATAACATACTATATAGCTCTGCATCAAAAATAAAGAAATTCAAATCAGATGCCATATTTCGGTCAAAAATTGAGTTCATTATTTCCTCCTTAGAACAAACAACGTTAAAGTCCCCCATGACAATAAACAGTCCAACCGAAGCAAGCTTAATCTGTAGAAGCTGGATTCAAGTTTTGAGGATGACATCTTAATTATGTTTTTTTTTGGAAAAATGATAATATGAAGACGGGGAACGTCTAGCAAGACATCTGAATTATGTTGATGTTATTAATTTTATAATAGATATTTTGGAAGTTTTTAAAAAATAAAATAGTGGGCAAAATCAATATACTTATAAAAAAATCAAACAATAATAAAATATAATAAGAAGAAACTTATAACAATATACTTGGTTTTTTGAAAAAAGGAAAGCAAAAGGAAGTACATATATAATATTTGAAACCAACTCACTTTTGACAAAAATGAATATATATGTCGAAATGTATATTTGATAAAAAAACAATAGTATTGTTTCAAATGTTTTTTTTTTCTAAAACATACCCCAAATCCCTAGTGGTAATACAATGTCTTGTCTGATATGAGCAAAGTAAAATTAGGTTTGTTAACGGACTCTAATGTCTCTCGGTCTATTGGTGAAGCTCCTTTAGTTATGTTTAGATTGTGATTATCATAATTGAAGTATCACTGTTGAAGTATCACTGGGTTTGCAATCTACCATGCAGTTTGGATTAACAAGTCGAGTATATATATTTCTTTTCGGAAATTAATACCTCTTCTCTTGATTAAAGGATTTCAATCCCTAGAAACATTTAGTCTAAGGTTTTTAATCTCAAACTAGATTTATTATCTGCTTGTTGGCCTGGGGATTAAGTGGTACACAAAACAATTGCATTATTTCAACACAACCTAAATAAAATGGAAATACAAAAAGATCGCATAACAACGTTAAAAGTAGAAGGTAAACGCCCAAATTATCAAGCATATACCCTAAAGTTATTGTTATACCCTGGATTTCGATTTACACTTTCGGTATCTTTTACTTGATTTATATCCCAGGATGTCATACATCCAGGGACTATCTAGTTATTTTACCCGATCCCAGCATGCACGGTAGTCCAGCATGCTAGGGCAACGATACTAAAGTTTTCCTTGATTTTATGTGATTAAGCCAGGTACGTACGTGTGGATAACGGTCATATGGACTTAGTCAAAGTCTGGTATAAACATGTGGAAGAAGACCCGCCGTTAAACTCAATCTTTGACGATCAAATGCCGTTGGAAGGAAGATCCCAAGAATATCGGGATGTTAGTTAGGTTTCTCATGTATTTATACGCGGCTTAGGACTTATTTTTGACACTTATGATCACTTGTATTCTCACTCACTCACTTAGAAAATAGCCACAAACAATTATACTCGAACCAATTTATTGTGAATTAAACGGGCAACGTGTGTTATCATTGCCAAGGGGTTTTTTGTGTCAGCGCCTCTTGGAGACATCCAGGGGTTAAGGGCTTTTTCCCTTAAAAATCTTGGTGTTTTTACTTGCATCCAGGGAATTCTTCGATTGTGTTTGCATCTAATCAATTTTATCCTAGGATTCAAACCGTTTTTATCGACTTAATACATTTTACATCCAGGGCACCTAACCTCACAAACTAATTTGGTAACGAAATTGTTCTTAGAAATTTTTAGCCAAAACAATTTGGCGCCACCGTGGAGCAACTGGTGTCAATTTTCTTCCAAACTTTTCTAAGGTTTGTTCTAAACTTGATTTTTATAAAAAATCTATCAAAAAATGGCAACACAATTAAATTCCTCGAACGCGTCTGCTCCTGCGAACACTTCTTCATCAACCAACACTGCCCTTCCTCCACCACCTCCAAGGTTCAGTACATCATCAACAAGCGTCGTGAATCGCAGCACAAGCCCGTCAGTCAGCTATGGTGTCACGGGATCTAGACGTGGTGTGGAGATTCCAATAATGGTCTTAAATGACGACTTCCTCACCATGTTTGCCAAAATGCAGCACTACATGGAACAACAATAAAAAGTAAATGAAGATATGATGGGAGAAGTGGCAAGGTTGAGGTCGGAAGTGACAGATAGGGATCGGACTCCTATGTCTCCAATTCGTCCCACTGCATTGAACTTTAACACCCCCATAAACGGATCTAATCCTCCAGAGGATGTCATCCAACTGGATCAGGTAATTACGGCTTCGGCTCTAGCCAACATGCCCAGAATGTCAACTGTCATAGAGTCGGTTGTGAATTCTGGGGGCACTACTACCCAGGATGTTGGTAACATCCTAAGAAACTCAAACTTTAATCTCAATACTAACGAATCTGTGCAGGATACAGGTGTTAGCTCGGCAGTATCCAAGGAACTTCAGAGGCTTAAAGAGATGATCTCGAGTGTGCCTGGGGTGGTTCAGCCCATCCTGGAAGTGGCACCATCGAGTCATAGGCTTTCAAGATTTGCACCCCCCATAGGCGATACTAAAATTCCAGAAAGATTTCAAACACCCAACATGAAACTCTATGACGGTACGACGGACCCTGAGGAGCATGTGGCACAATACAGGGAAAGAATGGAAGTTATCTACATGCCTCCTGAAATTAAAGAGGCATGCATGTGTAAAGGGTTTGGATCCACGCTCACAGTATCAACCTTAAAATGGCTCCTCAGCATCCCACCTTTCTCCATTACATCTTTTTTTGCATTTAATTAACTTATTTAACAACCAATTTTCTTGTAGTCGCAGATTTGAAAAACTGACGAGTGACCTATACAGGGTAACCCGGGATGCAACTGAGTCTCTCAGGAATTATGTGAACAGGTTTGGCAGAGAGGCCCTGGATATCCCCAACATGGATATGGCTACGGTAGTTCAGGCGTTCAAGATGGGCCTAAAGAAAGACTCCTCATTCTATCAAGATCTGGTGATGAACCTGTGCCAGAAGCTGGACGAAGTCAGGCACAGGCAGTTGTGCTTTATCAGACTTGAAGAGGATCATAAAATCCAAGAGAAGATTGATGCCTCCCCAGGATATGGAACCTCTAGCAGGAAATGAGACTCGTGGCATCCTAGGTCCCAAATACCCAAATCATACTCCAGATCCGATAATCCTCGGGTTAACGGGGTGGACCAGGGTGAAGAAGAGGAGGAAGAGTATCCTACATTTACTGAATTTTGTTTTAGTACTGACGTTCCAGGTGTAATAAATGCCATGCAGGACCTGGGGGATAAAGAGAGATGGCCCAGGAAGAATGACAAATCCACATCCTGGAAAGACAATTCTAAGTGGTGTGCATACCATGAGGATTTCGGTCACTTGACCGAGGATTGCATAGCCATGCGAAAAGAGATTAGCTACTTGTTGAGCAAAGGTTACTTGAAAGAGCTCTTAGGCAGAACGAAAGACAAATCCAAGAGCATGGAGCAAAACACAAAATCCAGGGGTAACTACCAAACCCAGGATGTTGACTGGCCACAGGGACATCCTGAGTGAGCTGCATCCCCATCTCCAGACGCAAAGGTAATACACTTTATTTCTGGTGGTTCTGACATCTGTGGTACTTTTTATTCTGCAGCTAAGAGGCATGCAAGGGAAACTAAGTCGGATACACCAAGAAGACCAGCCAAATCCTCGATTCAATCGGACGTAAAGGACATGACATTCGGGGAAGATGACAGGAATGACGTGCTAGATCCCCACCATGATGGACTGGTGATTACACTCTACATTGCCAATCATTTTGTCAAAAGAATCCTGATAAGCGGAGGCAGTTCGACCAACATCATACAACTAGAAGCCTTCACCGAGATGGGAATACCCCATGAGGAGATCATAGCCAAATCCACAGTGCTCGTAGGTTTCAGTGGGGAAACCAAGAACACCCTGGGAGAGGTCAAGCTCCCAGTATATGTGGAAGGTGTAAACTCGATGCAGCGCTTCTGTGTCATGAACGCACCTTCAGGGTACAACATCATCATGGGCAGACCTTGGATTCACGACATAAAAGTCATCCCTTCAACCTACCACCAGTGTGTGAAACTACCAACACCCTGGGGAGTAGCCACTATCCGTAGTGACCAACAGGAGGCAAATGATTGCTACACGTCATCCATGAAGATCTCAGCAAAAAGTCACCAAGGATAACAATTACAGAAGAATCCAGGGATACCTTGGAAGCAAGGGAGCAGGATGTCACACCCCCAAAGTTCCCACGCATGGTAATGCACCGCAGGGAGCATGACAAACCAGGATCGCCGTTCATTAGTTACACCAAACGACCAATAATTAATAAAAACGTTTCATATTTCATTAAAATATAAATTCAGAATTTTACAAATACGGAAGCGTAGATACAAATAAAAATCTAAGTAAAAACATCGTCACCTAAGGTGACGTGACTTGTCCAAGGAAACTAAATGTGTTTCAAAGACTCATGCATGCGTACTCGTGATACTTGAACATCCGCAACCTGTGAAATAACATGCTAAAAAGTGTCAACACAAAGGTTGGTGAGTTCACAGGTTTATCAGTTCAAAAACAGTTCAAGTTGAGTTTAAGATTAACTGTTCAACAACAGTCAAGTTGATTTTAAGACTGACTGTTCAACAACAGTCAAGTTGAGTTTAAGATTGACTGTTCAACAACAGTCAAGTTGTAAGAGCATAATCACTAATATATATCAAATAGCTAGCTAGGCTATATACATGAAACTTCGCACGTTGATGGTCACCGAAGCTAACAGTTGTTTATAGTTTTACTTGTTGTGTTTAGGACGAATATAAAACCCGTTCGATATCCAATCGTGCCAGCGGGACTGACCCGGGTGGGGTTTGTCAGACCCAGTAGTACTACAATATATTTCCCGCTATCATCGTTAAATATTATAAATCTAAAAACGAGTCAATGAAATCAATTTTCCAGAATCATGATGATTATGAAAGACCGATGAAAAGTATATTACTAAACAATAATATTCGTCCATGAAATCGTTTAATGAAATATATATGTATATATGTATATAAATATATATATACATAACCAAATATATAACTATATCAATAACGTGTACTTATATGTTTATATATATTTTTATATGTTTCTATAATTAAATAATTATAACGATTAGAGGGTTTATATCGCACGATTCAACAAAATGCATTTTTTTGATACATAGATCTTTATATAAATATAAGGGTTATTAAAACGTTCATTTTATATTTTCTACATACGTATGTTTATATATATATATATATATATATGTTTATATATATATATATATATATATATATATTTATTTATTTATTTAAATGTGCATTCTTTTATAAATCACCGTTAAATAACCAAATATTTTATATAAAAATTCAATTTATATAAACCAGTGGGATAACGAGCAAGATAACGACGATTCGAAAATTCTACAGGTCCAAAACAATGTCAAAAATAATGGATGGTTGGTTTTAAGTCAAGAAAAGTCCCAAAAAATTCTTTAACAAAACAAAACAGCAAAATCGGGGGTCACGAGGTTCGAACCTGTGACCTCTAGTTCCAGTCCTAACGATTTAACCACCAGGGCAGCGTCTCATATGTGTTTAATTTCCGACCAGAATACTTTTATATGCAAGAGAGGCAGAAAATCGGGTTTTAAAAGAAAACAGAAAAAGGTTTGGGTTGGCTAGGGTTCGAACTCGCAAACTCATGGGTAGAAATAGCGTGCTCTAGCCATTGCGCTACATCGCTAGTATGTTTTTAATATAGAAAACAGATTATTTATTTTATAGCGGCTGTTTTGGTCAAAAATTATGTAAGTAAATCAAGTAACCAAATTCGTTTGTGAGGTATGGTGCCCTGGATGTATAGTATGATAAAACGATTTAAACAATTTGTATTCAAGGGAAAAGTTTGTTAAAAGTAAACACAACCGAAAGAATCCCTGGATGCAGGTAAGAACACCAAGATTTATAAGGGGAAAAGCCCTTAACCCCTGGATGTCTCCAAGAGCCGCCGGCACAAAAAACCCCTTGGCAACGATAACACACGTTGCCCATTTTGCACACAAAAATATGTTCGATTACAGAGGTTTGCAGCTGTTTTCTATGTGAGTTAGTGCGAGTACAGGTGAACGTAAGTGAAAAAGTAGACCCTAAGCTGCCTTTAAATACAAGATAATCCCTAACAATAACTCCGAGATTCTTGGGATTGCCCTTCCAACGACTTCTGGCCGTTATTTGACTGAACTTGGCAGCGAGTCTTCATTTCCACACGTGTTCCAGGTTTGACTGAGTCCATATGACCATTATGCATTCTTTCATACCTGAGTTTATCACATGGAGTCAAAGAAAAGATTAGTAACATTTCCCTAGCATGCTGGGTATCCGTGCATGCTGGGATCAGATAGTACAGATAAATAAACCCTGGATTCATTACATCCTAGGACAATAATTAAATAAAGAATAATATAAATATGAGAATCCTGGGTCCCAATAAGTCTAATGCGCAGTCCCTGGATATTCGACATCCAGGGGTCCAGACCTGTCAAAGGGCATTAGTGAAATTAGAGCCGGAATTCAGGGTATAACAATTGCCCCGAAGAGTTCTTTCAGGAAGCCTTTGCTCAGCAGATAACTGGTTTCCTTGCGCATAGCTATACAATCCTCGGTTAAATGACCAAAGTCCTCATGGTATTCACACCATTTGGACTTATCGTTCCACGATGCTTGTTTGTCTATCTTCTTGGGTCACCTTGCTCTGTCCCCCAAGTCCTGCATATCATTAATCACACCTGCAATGTCAGTAGCAAAGCAAAATTCATTAAAAGTAGGATATTCTTCGTCATCCTCGTCTTCACCCTGATCAAACCTATTAACCCTTGGATTATCGGGTTTGGAATAGGGTTTAGGCCTCTGAGACCTTGGATGTGTTGACTCGGATTTCCTGTTGGAAGAGCCGTATCTTGGGGCAACGTCAGCTTTCTCCTGTATCTTCTTGTCCTCTTCAAGTCTGATGAATCGCAGGGCTTTATGCCTTACTTCATCAAGCCTGTGACAGGGGTTCATTACGAGATCTTGATAGAAAGTTGAATCTTTCTTGAGTCCAATCTTGAATGCCTGGACGGCTGTGGCCATATCCATGTTGGGGATATCCAGGGTCTCCTTGCTATACCTGTTCACATAATCTCTTATAGACTCATTAGCATTCTGGGTTACCCTGTAAAGATCACTCGTTAGTTTCTCAAAGCTGTGACTACAAGAGAATTGGTTATTAAACAAGTTAATAAATGAGAGAAAGATGGGATAGAAAAGGGTGTAATACTCAGCAGCCACTTTAGCGCTGAACCTGTGAGCGTGGAACCAAAACCATTACATAAGCATGCATCCTTGATATCAGGGGGCATGTAGATCACCTCCATTCTTTCAATATACTGAGCCACGTGTTCCTCCGGATCTGTTGTGCCGTCGTATAATCTCATACTAGGAGTCTGGAACCTCTTGGGTATTTCCACGTCACATATCAGGGGGGCGGACCTTGAAAGTCGGTGACTCGATGGTGCTACTTCAGGGATAGGCTGAACTACTCCTGCCACACTCGAGATCATCTCCTTTAATTTCTTGAGTTCATTGGCCACTGCCGGGCTTACACCTGCATCCTACACAGATTTGTTAGTACGGGCATTAAGGTTGGGAGTTTCAAGGATGTTACCAGTATCCTGGGTAGTTGTTCCCCCAGGATTCACACCAGAGTCCCTGAATGTAGACATCATGGGCCTGTCGGCCATGGTAGTATAAGCAACAAGTGTGGATATCGGTTCTATTGTTTGAACGTCGTCTGCCAAGCTAGACCCATTTTCAGGGCTGTTGTATTGTAGCCTTCTGGCCTGGACAGGAGATACAGGTGTATGATCCGCCCTATTGATTTCTGACCTTAGCCTGGCTACCTCTCCGTACATATCCTGGTTCACTTTCTATTGTTGCTCCATATATTGTTGTACTTTTGCGAACATGGCAAGGAGTTCATTGCTGGAAGCCATTATTGGGATCTCTCCAGCACGTCCTGATCCTGTGATCCCTTGAGTGGTGGTTCTGCTAGTGTTGCGGTTCACAGGATCGGTTGTTGTCAAGGTAACTCATGGTGGTGGAGGAGGTAGCGTAGTGTTGGTTGTGGTAGAAGTGCTTGCAGGGGTAGTCACATTTGAGGTACTCGGTTGTGTTGCCATTTTTTGATAGATCTTTATAAAAATCAAATTAAAGATAAATCTAGCAAGAGTTTGGAAAAATATTGACACCAATTGCCCCACGGTGGGCGCCAAATTGTTTTGGTCAAAAATTATGTAAGTAAATCAAGTAACCAAATTCGTTTGTGAGGTATGGTGCCCTGGATGTATAGTATGATAAAACGATTTAAACAGTTTGTATTCAAGGGAAAAGTTTGTTAAAAGTAAACACAACCGAAAGAATCCCTGGATGCAGGTAAGAACACCAAGATTTATAAGGGGAAAAAGCCCTTAACCCCTGGATGTCTCCAAGAGCCACCGGCACAAATAATCCCTTGGCAACGGTAACACACGTTGCCCGTTTATTGCACACAAAAATATGTTCGATTACAGAGGTTTGCAGTTGTTTTCTAAGTGAGTGAGTGCGAGTACAGGTGAACGTAAGTGAAAAAGTAGACCCTAATCTGCCTTTAAATACAAGATAATCCCTAACTATAACTCCGAGATTCTTGGGATTGCCCTTCCAACGACTTCTGGCCGTTATTTGACCGAACTTGGCGGCGAGTCTTCATTTCCACACGTGTTCCAGGTTTGACTGAGTACATACGACCGTTATGCATTCTTTCGTACCTGACTTGATCACATGGAGTCAAAGAAAAGATTAGTAACATTGCCCTAGCATGCTGGGTATCCGTGCATGCTGGGATCAGATAGTACAGATAAATAAACCCTGGATTCATTACATCCTAGGACAGTAATTAAATAAAGAATAATATAAATATGAGAATCCTAGGTCCCAATAAGTCTAATGTGTAGTCCCTGGATATTCGACATCCAGGGGTCCAGACCTGTCAAAGAGCATTAGTGAAATTAGAGCCGGAATTCAGGGTATAACAGCGGCGCAGAGTCATCTTCTCCGCAGAAAACCCTAATCTCGCTGGAGTTTGCTCCAGTCATCGGAAAATCGCAAAACACCAAAAACGAGACCCATAGAACATACGACTAACATAGTGGAGTGATTACCTCGAATCAGAGATGGCTTGCGAAGTGTTTTTGACGTCGAACTCGAACCCGAAACTCGAATGCGAACACCGAGCACGGACGTGATTCGAACTTCTGATGACTCGTGGTTGTTTTTCGGGTTTTCACGATCCTAATGATGTGATCTCTCGTGGTCGATTAAGGTGTGGGTGGCCGGAAAACGCTCTGGCGCCAATTGGGATGTTTGCGGCGGTCTGGAAAAGAAACGAGATAGACAAATCGAGAGTTAAGGAATTTGCTAGAATGCTCTTTACAATGATCAGAATAGAGATTGGACTAAGGATGGTTAACGATTCAATCTTGTAACTGACAGAGGAGTAAATGGGTGCGTAAAGACGGTGGTTACCTGACGAACGTGGTTTCATATGTTTGAAATCGAGTTTGGTGAAATGGCAACAAAAGTCGTCCATCGATTTACATAATCAGGAAGCAGGTTTCAGAAATGATAGTTATAGTCCCTCCAAGTTGGGTTGGTTTAAAATAGTTTAGGGATTGGCAAAGTTAGTCCTCCAAGGTTTAGAAATGGTTAATAAGACTAACGAGGTTAAAGAAGAACGTAAACGATGACTAACTTAGCATGTGTCAAAACATATAACGTATAATGTTTATAAAATATAAACCTTGATTCGTCTACATAAAATCATAAATAATAGTCCACAATTATTTGTTTATATCCACATAAAATCATAGGCAATAACCCACATAAAATCATAGAGTAACATGTGAATATATATATATATAGGGAGAGGATCATTTGAGAACTAATTGGGTTTGAGAACTAAAAAGAACTAATCTTAGCCACTAGTTTATATATATGGAAAACCCCCCCATGAATTTGAATGCTCCCCCCTTGAAAATTAATGGCCCAAATTGGTTCTCAAAAGTTCTCAAAAGAAAAAGTTCTCATTTGAACCTAACCCATATATATATATATATATATATATATATATATATATATATATATATATATATATATAAATATTTCACATAAATGACAAAACGTTCACATGAAACCATAATGTATGATTTACTTAAAATCATAAAATATCAGATGTCTAGACTTAAGTGCATGCTCGTATAGTGATGGTTACGCAAACCATAATTGTTAAGGTCAACACCAGTCAATTACATAAATGTTCACACAACATTTATATCAGTTAAAGTAAATGTTCTCACGGCATTTATATCAGTTTAAGTTTATTTAAATCAAGAAAGACATGAAAAGACGGATTGTCACACAGGATGTGAAGGAAATAGTGCTCGACCCCTTGCATCCTGGGAAAAAAGTCCTAATAGGCACATGTATCCCTGGATACGTTGAAGATGAGCTAGTAGAATTGCTCAGATCCAGAATGTCAACATTTTCATGGAGCCACGAAGACATGACAGGTATTTTTTTTAAACTGTTATTACACATAAAATTGGAACAAATTCTTCTTTCAGGCCTATACATCAGAAAAGGAGGAAGTATGCCCCAGAAAAGAACATAATAATCCATGAAGAGGTGGGTCGCCTACTAAAAATGACATGATAAGGGAAGTAAAATTCCCAAGATGGCTCGCAAATGTGGTGGCGGTGCAGAAGAAAAACGGCAAGTGGAGGGTTTGTGTGGATTACACTGACCTCAACCGAGCATGCCCCAAGGATCATTTTCCCTTACAGCACATAGACTCAATGGTAGACGCTACAGCAGGGCATGAAATGCTGACATTCATGGATGCAACCTTAGGATTTCAACAAATCCCAATGGAGCCTGGTGATCAAGAGGATACTGCATTCATCACCCCCCACAGGTATTTATTGTTATATTGTTATGCCTTTCGGACTGAAAAATGCAGGTGCAACTTACCAGAGGTTAGAGAACATGATGTTCAAAGAGAAGCTGGGGGACACCATGGAGGTATACGTCGATGATATGGTGGTCATATCCGTTAAAACAAGCAACCATGTCCAGGATGTAAAATAATCCTTCGACATCCTGGACAAGTACAACATGAAGCTCAATCCTGAGAAATGTCATTTTGGAGTGGGTGCTGGCAAATTCCTGGGTTACATGGTGACCAAAAGGGGAATTAAAGCCAGCCCTGAATAGATACGAGCAATAATAAACCTGAAGTCGCCAGAGTCGTCCAAGGATGTTCAAAGGCTAACAGGCAGGGTCGCCGCCTTGAACAGATTCATTTCGAAATCCTCGGAAAGGTGCCGTGAATTCTACGAGATCCTGAGAAAGAATAAAAAATTTGAATGGATGACCCAACATGAAAAAACCTTCCAGGACCTCAAAACATACCTATCCTCGGCACCACTCCTAATGAACCCGGAACCAAGAGAACCACTATCATTATACCTTGCAGTCTCGAAAAACATAGTAAGCGTGGTGCTGACCAAGGATGAAGAAGGTCAGCAACACCCAGTATGCTATGTAAGTAAAAGTCTGCTTGACGCTGAATCCAGGTATTCTCATTTAGAAAAACTTATTTTAGCTTTAAATATGACTTCCACTAAACTTAGACATTATTTTGAAACTCATACTATACATGTAAAAAACTAATTACCAGAGATGTCAGGAAGGATGGCAAGGTGGTCAATTAAATTAAGTACCTACGACTTAGTCTACGAAGCAAGAACAACCATAAAATCCCAAGCTCTAATAGACTTTGTGGCAGATTTTAGTGATGATATACTAAAAGAGGCTGACCAAGAATTCCAACACTTGCAAGAAGAAGAAACCTAAGGATATTGGATACTGTTTACAGATGGAGCATCTAACGTCAAGGGGACAGGTTTAGGAATCATACTGAAATCGCCACAGGGGGGACATGATACCCAAGGCTGTAAGGTGTGGATTCCAAGCAACTAATAACAAAGCAGAATATGAGGCCCTGATTTCTGGATTGCAATTGGCTCTACAACTCGGAATACAACACATCCAAGTATACGTTGACTCCCTGCTTTTGACTAACCACTTTAATGGATCTTATGCAGTGAAAGGGGAAAAGTTAGTCAAATATTTGGAGATAGTAAAGTCCATATCCCAGGATTTTCAAACTTTCAACATACAACAAGTACCCAGAGAAGAGAACGCTGAAGCAGATGCTTTAGCAAATTTAGAATCGGCATTCAAAGCATTGGAAGATACACATATCCCCATAATTCACATACTAAGCCCGACCATCAACCAAGACGAGGAACCAGATGACGCAAACCCTAGATGCAAGACCCTGGTATCCAGTACCCAGGATGTGCAACAGACTGATTCCATAGAGAACGCCACATCTTGGACCAGGCCAATAATTCACTATTTGCAAACTAGATCTATCCCAGCAGAGGAAAAAGACGCCAGGGCATTCAGAACCAGGACAACCAAGTACGTCCTCATTAAAGGAAAATTATACAAAAATTATGTCGCATGTACATACCTAAGATGCTTGGAAAAGGAGGAGGCCCAGGAAGTACTCAGGGATATACATGAAGGCGACTGTGGAAACCATACTGGGGGCAGGTCTCTAATGTCTAAGATCCTGAGAACAGGGTACTTTTGGCCAAACTTGAGAAAGGATTCCCAGGATTTCGCCTTCAAATGTGATGCATGCCAAAGACACGCCAACATTCCTCACCAACCAGCAGAACCCATGTATCATATTCCTGCAGCTTGGCCCTTTATGAAGTGGGGAATGGACATCGTGGGGAAGCTACCCAGGGCCCCAGGAGGAAAGGTTTTTATGTTGGCAATGACTGATTACTTCTCCAAATGGATAGAAGCTGAAGTTTATGTCCAAGTTAGAGAAAAACAAGTCATATAATCCTTACAAGATTTGGTATACCTGCTAAGATAGTTTGTGACAATGGATCACAATTCATTGGTAACAGAACTACTAGATTCTGTGAAGCTTGGGGGTATAAAGATGATAACCTCTACACCTGTGCATCCTCAAGCCAATGGCCAGGCTGAATCTAGCAATAAAATTATCATCAACAATTGAAAAAGAGACTTAAGGAGAAGAAGGGAAGATGGGTCGAAGACCTACCCTTGGCATTGTGAGCAGATAAAACAACCTCCAAGAATGCCACTGGCCAAACGCCCTTCTCTTTGGTCTTTGGTTCATAAGCATTCATCCCAACAGAGATGGTAGTTCCTACATTCAGGGTCACCAGTCAGACCCAGGATGTTAACGATGAATCCCTGACTGATGACCTAGATACCGTGGATGAGTTAGGAGAGCAAGCTACCTGGAGAATGGCTGCATATCAGCAAAGGATTTCGAAGACGTACAACAAACATGTGAGTATTCGAAGATTCAGAGTAGGGGATCTGGTCCTAAGAAAAGCATTCCAAAACACTACGAATCCTGGAGATGGGAAGTTGGCCCCTAAATGGGAAGGTCCTTACTTTATTGATTCAGAGGCAGGTAAGGGGGCATATTGGCTTGCCAACATGGAAGGTAAACTACTTCCAAGACAATGGAATGGAATCCACTTGAAAGCATGTTTCATGTAAGTCTATTGTCCCAGGATGTTGTATCCCAGGTATGTTTCTTGACTAATGAATTATTTAAGGTATTTATTGTAATTTGATTTATTATTATCCACTTTCTACTTTCTATCCATATTTGTTACTTTTTTAGAACCCACTAACATCTGTAATGAAGGCATTTTGAGATAAAAACATGTAATGAACCATGGATGCAAAAGCTAAGTATGATTTTCTCCTAAGTCAGAGATTGGCCATCTCTCCTCCGTTTTGGGTAATTACAAAATCCCCACTAAGGTTTGAAGATAATACGTCTTCCTTACGAGTTAGGCTTTGACGCCTCTCAAGTTGCGCACGATGACTTGGTATGACCCAAGATTATGGGATCGACCTGTGTTAACAGCATGGGCGACAACCTCATGATCTATGGACATATGCAAGTCCTTTAAGGTTTTTGATATCTACATATCAACTTAAGACACCCGAGACAAACCCCTAGATCGTCAATATGACATGAGGGTAGACCCTAGAATTCTCTAGCACGACAACAGGATTTACCCCAGTTCGCTGGATCGGCACCGGGCTTGACCCCAGGATTTATGAGCTTGACCCCAGGATTTATGGGCTTGATCCCAGGATTTGTGGGTTCAACCCCAATATCTTCAGATCTACCTCGAAGGGTTTTTGGATCCAATCCAGAAATTCATAGGATTACCGCAGGATTATGACCTAGGATGGCATTTGATGCCAAATCCTAGGTATTCGTTTTCGATTGTCTAATAACTTACGACATTTTTAAACATGCAGGAAATGAAACAAGCAACGACATTATTTTGTTTCAAAAAGTTAATTATCCAGGGTACACCCCAGGATGAAATAGGTGAGAACTTACCCCCTATAATTTGTACATTTTCTATATGTTTATCTATGCAGAATCATACAACACATAAACAAATGATTAAAGCAAGGCAGTTATATAATAAAACCACCCTAAGGTTGGAGCAAACGGTCGAACCACACTAGGGTGGGGTAAGTCAAAAGCCATGAGCATCTAGCTCATGGATGGAACAAGGAAGAAAGTAAAATACTGTGGACTATTAAACGGTATAAAAAAAAAGCTTCACACAAAACAAGGAAGAAAGTAAAAGACCATGGACTATTGAACAGTATCCATGGCTGCTGCATCCTCAGCTCCTTTACCGCCTTCCTTCGCTGCTTCCTCTCCTATATCCTTCTCCGCCCCAGCATCCTCGGCCCTTGGCTGCTCCACTTCATTCCCTGATCCGGATGCACCAACAGGAGGGGTCATCTTGGCACTCTAGGTCTCAACAGAATCGTATCCTAGGGGGACAAAGCCTCCCAAGACACGCAGTTGTTTTAACCATAGTTGCACACCTCAGTTAGGGTTGGTGTGACCCGCGTCCTTCGCCTCCTTGGCCATCTTTAGTTTGGTTTGCAGCACCGAAATCATGGCAGATTTCTTGGTCGTCTCCACATTCTCCTTCAGAGTTGTCTCATGTTGAAGTCGAGCCTTGACTGCCTTCTTTTCATTTTCAAGTATCGGTTTTTGGGCCTTGTCATGCAGGGCCTTGGCCTTGGCTGCTTCTTTGTTGGCTTGGGCGACCCTGGATTTGAGGGTCTCGGCCTCTGTAGTGCGCCTCTCGGCGGCTTCGAGTAGCTCTAGGAGACGGGAATTGGCCTACGAAAAGGTAAACACAAATTGAAGTCTACTTTATAACTAACAATAAAATGTATGTAGTGCAGAAATAACCAAAGGTTACCTGATGGGCGACGACCTCGACATGTTGCACAAGCTCCAGCTCAGACAGGGGATGTTGGGCGGTAGCGATGTTGGACCCTCGGGTTTTTCTTTTCATACCAGAGGCCCTCGACGTGGTGGCCCGGGATACTGGGGTAGGTTCGGTTTTGACGAAGCTTAAAATCACCAGATCCTGATCATCTCCTATCCTTAAAGAGAGGGCAACTTCGAGGTTATCAGCATCAAATGCATGGGCAACTTTAAAAAGAAGACATGGACCGGGATCTCAGCGGCCAGGGAAGAAAGAAACTAACGAAATACAGGGTTACTTACAACTGGACATGCTGACAATAGGCTGGCAGAAGACTGGATGCTCGGCAACTCTGAATTCATGCTCAGATACGGGAATTCCTAGGAATTTCTGCAAGTTTTCTTTTGTTCCCTCCTCCTCAGGACCAATTTAATTCAGGCTTTCACTGCAAAAGAGGAAATCATTTAAGGTCAGAATTTACGTTTCGAACTATAAAAACCTAATGTCTAATGTAGGTGTGCCTACCCTCTACAGCCCATCTTTCTGGAAGCTGGTCACCACCAGGGATGCTGGAATGTTTCACAAAAAAGAATTTACCCTTCCATTCATCATGATTGGTAGCCCGCAGAACAAGTTACATGTTCTTGGAAAGGGACTTGAATAGGAAACGGCTCGACCCGTGGGGTTTCAGCTCATAGGCAAGGGCTAGTTCAGGCAGTCCGATCAGGGGCTCGTAGGATCGGTCCAGACGATCCAGGGTTCCTAGGATGCGCTATACAATAGGAAGGGTTTGAGCGAAAGATAGGCCGATGGCTTAAAAAATTCAGCAACTAGGCCGGTGAAGGGGTAAGAAAGTCTGATACTGAAAGGAGCGTAAGGAAAACATACCCAAGTGTTGGAAGCAAAGTCGGACCTCAACCTAGGATCGAAGGCCCTAACAATGGCTGAGGGAGGAAGGAGCCCGGATGTCTTTAAAGTTGCAATTTCAGTGTTCGTGAAATTACATGTCTCCGGCCCAGAGTTCAGTAAGAACTTCTGATCAACGAAGTCCTCAACCCCGGATAGGGAAACTGAAGGCTCACGACGAGTTCGTCTTTTCACTACAAAAAAATGCCATTTAGTGACACAAAGTTTTAGTGACATTTACATTTTGTGCCACTAATATAGAGTCTTAGTATAGTTTTAGTGACACTTAGATTTTATGCTACTACTAATATAGGTTTTAGTGGCACTCACATTACCTATCTTATCCTTTTGTGGCCTTTAATCTTTTATAATATGCCGCTGATGTATTTCCTTGCCAATTAACTTGAGCGGCAAATAAAAATTCCAAATTCGCCAAAATACTAACCTAATTTAAGCAGCAAATCCTTGCAAAAACCTCTCAAAATCCCTCCAAAACAAGTCCTCTGGAACTAAAATCCCTCCGAATTGACTCTGCGATTTGGTTCTCGACAAAGGACTAGGTAATTTAGTTATCGAAAAAAAGGACTCGTCGATTTGGTTTGACAGCCGAGACTTCATCTCAAGTAAGCATATCACCCCTAATACTCTTTTCTCGAACGCTAGTTCTTTCTTCTTCTTCTTCAAAATCCCATCTGCACAAGACATACTAGCTTTCATTGCCTTCGCCGTTCATCATATGCAATATCTATCTTATTTCAGGTCGCTACTCTCCCTCTGCTCATTCCAACTTCAGCTATCAGACGCTTCTTTCAAAGGTTAGGGTTTGTTGTTTCTTGAAAAAATTCCTTCTATTGCTGCGATTACTTCTGTTACCTTTGATATCTACCTTTGTGTATGATTATTTAATGTTAAATTCTAGGTCGCCAGTGTCGATTTTTCCTTCATATCTGTTTATTTTGTATACATAGAGACCTTATTCATAGTAGCTCATCATTTGGATTTCTAATTCTTGACTTTCCATTCTGTTTGCAAGAAAGTTGTATTAGTTCGATCCTTTCACGAGTTGATAGTGGAATAATGTTTACGAGGCTTTTTCTTGTGATTTTTTGTGCATTATATGTTGAGTTGGTTTAAATGATGCTTCTGAATTTTAATATTTTATGATACCATTGGTAATCATTATTAAAATATACATACAAAAAGTCATGCTCCCAAAATTTGTCTTCAAATATGCAAATACTTTCTTTTCTCAGTTTCTGACCTCTTATGTTACAAATTTTAAATGAAATAGAATGCCATTCATGTTGAAAATATACATGTAAATTGAGCCCATACAAATTATTCGTCTCCCTAACATTTGCTTGAAATATGGTGCCAGGCTCTTTAGTTACAACCTCTATTACAAATATTCCCTCATTACCATTTTTCCATGCTTAAATCTTGACTGCACAACAACTATAGCACTATAGCACAGATATTGTTACCCTTCATTTACAAATTATTAACACACGGGGTTTTTTCTCGTTCCCTCTTTCTAAAGTCAGTAAAAAATGTGAGATTGGTTTATTTGTAGCAGTAGGATTATACCATCTGGTCTCTTCTCATCATTATTTTTTTTGTTGATGTTGATCTCCGGTTTCTGAGGTCTGCGTTATTTCTTCATAGCTTGTGTGCTTCTTCGAATTCTTCCCATTGTTGAGGCTTCTTTAATAGTTTCTTTGTTGTTGTTTGTGGTTCTTGATTGTGTAGATTTTGCTCTTTGCTGGGAATTTCTTTGTTGTTACGGGTATGTTGATTTTGGAATATTTGTTGTCTTTGGTATATGATACTTTTACTAGTTCAATATTTGAATTTTCTGTTAATAGTTGAAACTTTGATGGATTAGTAAACGTAGGGTTTAATCTCTACTGGCGAACCGGGTGGATTTAAATTTGGGGAGTACAACTAGGGGTGAGCATAAAATTGGGATGCATGTTATTTCTCAAAAACCCAACGGATAATACTTCAATTCTATAAGTTTAATCAATGAGACACATGGTCTTGCTAAAGTCTCTGCTTATGAAATGCACAAGAATTGTTAAGATTGTGAAAGTGGAATATGTCACGGGTGTATTTACAATAAAGTTAGGCTGATGACATACTAAAAAGTTATAATTTTTGTTCTCTATTAACAAGTAATCAAAGCTTTGAACAAATTTTACATAACAGTTAATTAAGGAGATAAAATGGTTGAAATTTCAAATCTAATTTTCATAACAATATCACAAGGCCACTACTACTGCATTTGCATAAGTTGTACGTGATTTGCTCAAAAGTTTGAGGATTAGAAAAACTAATATGCATATATTATCTTCATTGGCTTAATCACAACAGAAGTTAGGTTTAAAATGTACATAACGAGGTTCTACAACTATGTAGTGATTCAATATTTTCCCTAAGAAATTACCGTAGCTATATCTGAGAAGTTATTTGTTTCACAAGTACCTGTCATGTTTATGTTGGGTTAAACATCTTCAATTGGGTGTTGTATAACTTACAACTTGCTTCTTGTAATAAGATACCCAAATGACATTTACTTGATCTTACTCCTAGGTGCTACAACATTATGGCTGTGTATTGCTGAAAATATCGGCTAGGTGAACATGCTTATAGATGAGAGTGTCATTGACATCAATCAAGAGGTAATTCTTTCTACTTTGTTTTATAATGAACCTTACGCTTTGGGTATATATATATTCAAAAAAATGCTTATGTTATTGAAATTATCTATAGCCAATTAAAAAAAATGAGCTTATAGTAGTTGTTCTGATTATGATTCTTCTAATCATAATTAGTGGAAGTGATCTAATTTATTTGTAAATTGCTCTTTAGCTTATAACTGTGAGTTGTAATCTATCCATTTAGAAATATAGGTTTCAAGCTTATATCCATTTCACTTGCCTGAAGCTCAAATAAATATGAATCTGGTGTTGTATTTGTTTCATTTCCACACATATAATTATGTATACATATTGACTATAACAATATTCTTCCTTCTTCATAGATACAAGAATGACTGATCAATGAAAAACCGGCAAAGAATCATGTAGGATATACTTAAAATGATGCAACATGTGCACTAACAAAGTGAAATTGATATTTCTGCACCCATTTATGTAAATTCAGCCGTTGAGATGTAGCAAACATGTATACAGATAAAACCGATTTATTTTTTGTTACTTATCATAGCTGATGGATATACTTTAAATAGACATTGTATCTTTCTCTACGTCCGCTTACTTAGATATATGGTTTGCGAAATTCAAAACAAGAGTTCAGTTGGCGTATTGGTAAGATTACAACTTGTTTTTTGGTTCCCTAATCTTATTATCTTTTTTACCCATGGTGGCTGTAAAGCTGCTGATTATACTTGTTTATTGGTTCTTAATAAAAGTTGAAAACAGTTTATAGATTTGTACTATTCTCATTCATTTGTGCAATTTTTTCCTGATTAATTACACAATATTTTGAACTCTATTTTGTACTGTTGTAGGTACTCTTGCAGGTTTGTTACCGTCTGTTCTCATTATTTTACAATCAGGTAACACCAACCTCTTAGTATCGTAATGCCTTCTTTTATATTAAAGTGCAGTTAATTACAAGTGAAATCTATAAGTCTATCTTTAACTCTTATTAAATAGGCTTATTTTATTTTTAGTTACTTGTTGAGTTAAACAATGATAAAATATGGTTTCTGGCTCATACTATATTTTACGTATTTCAATACTTCTATCAACAGTTGAGACTGCAAATTGTGACATTATATTTTGCATAAATATTTAAATAGTTGAGAGTACATAAATAATTAAGTAGTTGCAGTAAGCAACTGAGACTACAAATGGGTGATTTAACCCCTGATAATAGATGATAAATTCGAAATTAGAAAGTTAGGTTCATTCATCTTATACCAGAAATCATATGACAATATTTTATCATTTGATAAAAGATGATAAAATATGGTTTCTGTCTCAAATTGCAACTTGGTATAAGATGACTTAAAAACCTACTTTTGAGTTTTGACAATGCACATGGTTTCTGCCACTTGATTTTTTACACAGATCGATGATAATATTTTATAGTTCTTTAAACATAAACAGAAGCCAACTTAAAGATCAACTTGGAAAACGAATCCTAAACAATTATAGATACAAAGACATAAGACTTAGATGTTATTTTAATGTACATTCATAGTTTCATATGTATATGCATATACACACAGATTCATTCATACAAATGTAATCTGCTCATCAAATGATTACACAAAATGACCACTATACACACATCTTCATCTATACAAATGTAGTCTACTCATCCAATGGTTATACACAAAATGACCACTATGTTACTCAAATTACAAATCAGTTTTAGTTTCAAAAGGTGAATATCAGTATATCACTACTATAGATCTACTTTAGCGATTGTATTTTACAACCGAAAAATCAATGATAAAATTACTAGCTACCTGCCTATTGTTGAAAATTTGTCGCTAATTGTGCGGTTGATTAAACTAGCTACCTAAACGATTGTGCGTGTTTGGTACGTGCTTACACTTCTTTATAAGATGTTTAATTTGCTCATCGACCTGTTCGTTTATATTAAACCATTTGTAAATGCTTATATAATTATAGGAGTTGAATTTTAATTTGTACTAATAATTCTCGTTTATATGGTTGATAATGAGAGGGTGGATGTAGTGAGAAGTTTGAAGCTATATATTTTGGTGGTTGATGATGACAAGATAGCTATGTTTGATTGTTTAAACTATTTTTGTAAACATTTAGACACTGAATGATGTTTGAATGTTTAAATTACTTATGTAAACATTTTGGATCTAGATTTACAATTTAATCATTTTATCGAACTTTAATTTTGAGTAAATTACACGAGAGGTCCCTGTGGTTTGTATGAATAATGAAAGAGGTCCTTGAAGTATTGAAATTACGGAAGAGGTCCCTGTGGTTTGTATGGGTGTAACATGGTAGGTCCCTTCTTTACTAACCCAGTTAAGTTGAGCTGTTAACTACACTTGAGGAAGGATAAATTCGTAATTTTCCTCCCCTTTTTTATTAAATTCGTTTGAAACAAATCCTCCACCCCCTGCTAGTGAAAAGTTCCAAGAAATGTCTGCTTAATTAGCTTTTTTCAATTGGGGAAATGTACACAGGAATAAAGTAAGAAAATTGGCAATCATTGCAGAAGATGAAACTCAAGAAACTGTTTAGTATTAGATCTCAGATATATATTTTATGGGGTACATTGCTTTATGAGAGATCGGTTATGGAATTTAAGTTAGGTTTTCCATCTTAGGAAGAATGTGTGGAAGTTGCAGTTTATAAGTTTGAACTTGCTGGTGCATCACCAACTGATAGCCATTGCATTCTAGCGTTACCTGGAGTCTGTAAACAAGATCTAAATCGTGTAATTAGTCATCCACAGGCCATATCTCAATGCGAGTTAGCTCTCAACAAACTAGCCCTAAATGTCACACGATAAGAGGCTTACAGTACCCCCGAAGCAGCTAAAATCATCGCCGAACGAAACCTATGTGACACCGTTGCGATCGCATCGGAACGTGCAACGAAGCTCTATGGTCTTGTAGTTATCGCTGACGGGATTCACGATGATTGCAACAACATCAGTCGATTTGCGATGCTCGCTCGTGAACCGATCATTTCGCGTAATGATCGACCGTTCAGAACTAGCATCGTCTTCACTCAGGCTAACGGAACGTCGGTGCTCTTTGTCACATATTTGGGTCATTTAATAAAGCTGGAATTGGTCGTTTGTATCCAGCCCATGCACGAGTCCATGAAGTCCATCGAATATCACTCTTGCACAAATCATATGTCCGTCCGGTTCTTTTGCTTCCCAGTTTACGTTATTTGTTGCTTGATTACAATAGGTTGTTGAGATTTCGTTTCCTTCCTTGTAGCTATATATTGTACGTCCAGTCTAGAATAAAAGTGCTTGAACCTTTGAGTGATTATTGTGCTTCGAACTTGTTAATACATTACATCTTCTTCAAGGTGTTGTCTGCGTTCGCCTTTCGGAATATGAACTTGATGGAAACCGCTGGAACCGGCCAGTTACTTTCATCGACGATGATAATGGCGAAACGTCGAAACGACTCGAGTACCTGTTCTATGTTGATTTTGATGCATCAATGGCGGGCGTGAGAGCACAAAAAGCACTATCAGATTCCCATGAATTCAATAGCAGGTGGGGGTGGAAGATTTGTTTTAAATGAATTTTATAAAAAGGGAAGGGAAATTACGGATTTACCCTTCTTTATGTGTAGTTAACAACTCAAATTAACTGGGTTAGTGAAGGAGGGACCTACCATGTTACACCCATAAATATCACAGGGACCTCTTTCGTAATTTCAATATTTCAAGGACCTCTTTCATTATTCATACAATACACAGGGACCTCTGGTGTAATTTACTCTTTTATTTTATATTTTGTATTATAAATGTGATTTTTGTTGAAATATGTCACTAAAAATAGTATGTATAACACACAAATGTGTGTGACTATAATAATATTATAGTGGCACAAAAATTAAATGCACTAAAACTACTATAGATATATAACAAAGATAACCTTTTAGTGACACAAAAAATTTGTCACAAAGTTTTTATTTTATGTGGCAAAAATAAAGTCCCACTAAAAGTCCAAAAGTTTTCTGTGGCACATTGCAAAAGTGCAGCTAAAGGCTTTAGTGTCACCACTTTTAGTGGCACTTCTTTTTGTGCCACACATTCCTAAAAGGGTTTTTAGTGGCACTTTTTTAACCCTTAGTGGCACTTTTTTAACCTTTAGTGGCACTTTTTGTGTGCCACTAAATGACATTCTTTTTGTAGTGTTTGGTTATAGTTGAAAAGAAAACGGAGATAGAGCAAGGAGGTTACCTGATCGGAAAGGAGGCACGGGACGACGAATGCTGTAAAAGCTCTTCTCTCTCGAATGGGGTAAAATTAAACCTGAGAGAGTGGGGTATTTATTAGATGGGAATTCACAGAGGTGATGCGACAGGAACGGAGGAGATGATAAAGTAAGAATCGAAATCAGCGAACAGGATTAGAACAAATACGGTAACTCATCAAGATTTCAAAAATTTACAGTTGTGAATTATCCACAAGCTGCGAATTTGGGGGCAATTGTTATACCCTAGATTTCGAATTACACTTTCGGTACCTTTTACTTGATTTATATCCCAGGATGTCATGCATCCAGGGACTATCTAATTATTTTACTCAATCCAAGCATGCACGGTAGCACAGCATGCTAGGGCAACGATACTAACGTTTTCCTTGATTTTATGTGATTAAGCCAGGTACGAACCTGTGGATAACGGTGATATGGACTTGGTCAAAGTCTGGTATTAACGTGTGGAAGAAGACCCGCCGTTAAACTCGGTCTTTGATGATCAAATGCCGTGGAAGGAAGATCCCAAGAATCTCGGGATGTTAATTAGGTTTCTCATGTATGTATACGCGGCTTAGGACTTATTTTTGACACTTACGATCACTTATATTCTCACTCACTCACTTAGAAAACAACCGCAAACAATTGTACTCGAACCAATTTATTGTGAAATAAACGGGGAACGTGTGTTATCGTTGTCAAGGGGTTTTTTGTGTCAGCGGCTCTTGGAGACATCCAGGGGTTAAGGGCTTTTTCCCCTAAAAAATCTTGGTGTTTGCATCCAGGGAATTCTTCGATTGTGCTTGCATCTAATCTATTTTATCCTAGGATTCAAACCGTTTTTATCGACTTAATATTCATTACATCTAGGGCACCTAACCTCACAAAGTAATTTGGTAACGAAATTGTTCTTAGAAATTTTTAGCCAAAACAAATATGTTACACGATTGTACCCATCATACCATCAACTCCTGTGCTAAATATTTGTGTTTAGATAAAAAAACAAAAAAAAAAAAAATTTAACTGTCACGTGCCAACCATCTAAGACCAAGTGGCCAACACATGACCTAGTAAGAAGCCAGTACTATTCATATTAGTTTGCAAATATATATATATATATATATATATATATATATATATATATATATATATAGGGGAAGGATCCTGCGAAAACACCCTTTTTTGTGAGAACTGCGTAAACAAATCTTAAAACCTACATAACTTTTTCATACGTTAATATTTTTTTTTAAATTTGCACCAAAAGTCTTGAAATTATATTATCTTTAATCCTATAAAAGTTTTAAAAAACTTAACGTTTTTTTTTATCTTTTTAAATATTTTTTTTGTGTGGTGCACATGTGCATCACAAAAAAAACTCATACTTTTAGTATGAGTTAATATTTTTTTTTTCTTAGTCGCACCATATGTCATATATTTTCATATTTTTTTGCATTTTTATTGAATGATGCACATGTGCATCATACCAAAAAAACGCTCATACATGTGATATACATTAATAGTTTAAAAAGAAATTGCACCCTAAATCTTATAGTTGTGTTATCTTTAGATTTAAAGAAAAAAATAGCATTTTATAACTTTTTTTAATTATATGATGCACATGTGCATCACACGGGAAAAAAAAACGTTCAGTTTTTTTTTTTTAATATTTTGCTCCAGATTTCAAGAAAACGTAATTCTAAGACTTTTGGCGCAAATTTTATGAAAAATCGTTAACGTATGAAAAAGTTACGTGAGTTTTAATGTGTTTTCGCAGTTTTCACAAAAAGATGTGTTTTCGCAGGATCCTAACTATATATATATATATATATATATATATATATATATATATATATATATATATAGATGGACGTTCATGCGAGAACCAATTATTTCTTGAGAACTAAATATGTTGCGAGAATTAATTATACCCATCCATTTTATCTTTGATTTTTTTTAATTAAACATTTGGAAAAGGGCATAATGGTAATTGGATAAATTTTCAAATTTAGTACCCTTATTTTAAGAAATAACCGTATATTTTAAATTCTGTAATATCCGTCCGGAATTATCGTCATAAAGAAAAAAAAACCTACTCACGTAATAAAAGGTATCTTCTCAAAACCACCAAACCTCAAAAAAAAAACCCATTAGGGTGGGCGGTATACATGCCGCCACCCAAGGCATCAATGCGGCACCAACCATGCCGAGTTCGGCATGTATACCCACCTCCAACATATCCATCGGCATGTAACCTCCGGAATTCGGCAAATTTTTGCCGAGAAACGCCGAGGGAATCCGTGCTGTTGTAGACGAAGACGCGATGAATTTTTGCCCACGCTATAAAATCCCACCCGAGCTTATGACTTCTTCTAGTAGTTCGAGCGATTCGGACAATGACGCGATGAATTTCATGAATCTATGTTATCGTGCTGTTGTAGACGAAGAATCTCGAGAGAAGAGCACAAGGACGAGTATTTATCGAGATCGTAGAGCAAGCCATGATCGTTTGATTGAGCTATATTTCGCCGACGAGCCACGTTTCCACAAAGGTACTTTTAGTGATAGATTTCGAATGTCTAAAAGATTGTTTAATCGTATCTTGCATGATATTGAGAGTAACTTCGAGTGGCTTACGTTTCGTTTCGACGGGAGGGGGCGTCCAAGTTTCACTGCTTTACAGAAATGTACGGTAGCTATTCGTCAATTGGCAACCAGTAACGTGCCTGACGAATACAATGGATTTTTAGAAACGTCCGAAAGAACATCACGTGAATGCTTACACTACTTTTGTGATGCTATAATTAGACTTTATAGAGATGAATTTTTGCGTTCACCGACTAGCCATGATCTTGCTCTTTTATATGAGGCCCATTTAGAAAGACATGGCCTCCCTGGCATGATCGGTAGCATCGATTGTATGCATTGGGAATGGAGAAGCTTTCCAACAAAATATAGAGGACAGTATCATCACGGTGATCATCCAAAACCAACGGTAATACTCGAGGCAGTTGCATCGCAAGAAATGTGGTTTTGGCATGCTTTCTTTGGTGTCGCAGGTTCAAACAATGACATAAATGTGGTAAATCAGTCAACATTGTTCACGGACGATTTGAAAGGTATTGCTCCGAAAGCTCCTTTTATTGTTAATGGTCGGGAATACAAACGGGGCTACTACCTAGCCGATGGTATATATCCCTCTTGGTCTACTTTTGTAAAAGCGTATACACATCCATACGCAATCAAGGAGAAGAAAATGAAGAAGGTACAAGAGGGTGCAAGAAAAGACGTCGAAAGAGCGTT
This sequence comes from Deinandra increscens subsp. villosa, assembly GCA_039602395.1. Classification (NCBI taxonomy): domain Eukaryota; kingdom Viridiplantae; phylum Streptophyta; class Magnoliopsida; order Asterales; family Asteraceae; genus Deinandra; species Deinandra increscens. The sequence continues at coordinate 61,364,232 of JBCNJP010000003.1, read as the reverse complement.
TCGAAGGTTGAAAGCTAAGTGGGCGATAGTAGATCGAAAAGCACGGCCAACAGACACAACTTTGATGGAGAATATCATGTACGCTTGCATGATACTTCACAACATGACATTGAAAGACGAGGGTGTGGCTATTTCACCGGTACACATTCGCGATCCTCCAGTCCCGCCGACCGACACTGAGGATGTTTATATGGAGATACGCGATAACGAGACACACTTCCAGCTACGATTCGACATCACTGAGCATATCGCCAACAACTTGGAAGTCGTGCTAACTGAAGAAGAGCTGAATGCAAATCCTCCACCACCCTAGATTTGTATTTTTTTTAAAAAAAAATTGAAGAATAAATGTTGGTTTTTTTTTAGGAATTTGGTAATTTTTGTTTTTTTTTAGGACTTTGTAAGTTTTTTTTTTATAATCTAATGAATTGTTATGTTTTTATTTTATATTAAATGTTTTAGTTTAATTTTATTTGTTTTAGATTAAAAAGAAGATGAAAAAAAATATATTTAATCCATGCCTAAACCATGACTAAATGAGTATACCCCCTACAAAATCATCATTCTACATCAATTCTATCAATTTTCTATGTCCTGTTGGCATCATCCTATTGATCTAATTTGATGCCTAATACATCATTGAAATGAGCATACCTCCCACCCTTACTGGTTTGTAAATCCATCCATACCTTCGAGTCGTTCAACACACGTAAAACCAAATGGCTCCCATAATTCGTTGTCGTTTTCGTCATCTCTGGTGGTTGTCGATTCGTCCCCGGTTCGTCGCGGATTACGTCATCGCGGGTGGTCGTCGATTCGTCCCTGATTGTTGTCGATTTGCAAGTTCATCGCCGGTCCATTATCTATTCATCATATCCATTAATCAGAATTCATAACAGGACATCATAATGGTTTTAGTTGATTTTTATAATCTGATTGTTTTGCATGTTTAGATGCTAATTACCGGTAAATATGACTGCAGAACTCGGGTACAACGAAAAGGCTACAAAACAAATGGACGAGCAGCCGAGGCAACAGACTCAAGTGAAGACTCTCATGATGTTGTGTAATAGGTAAGAAAGAAAGTTAACATTAGTAACAGTCATGTTCAAGTTCTTGCAAAACATAGAGGAACAGGCGAAACAGTATTTGGGACGGCTATGTTCGTGAGGAATTAGGGGCGGCAGAAGGCTTGACAACCTATTAGGCATATGATTAGATTTGAAGCTACTTGAGGAGGTGTTATATATCCGGTTAGAGAACGGTCGGATTTGGGAAATCAAACAAATGGATAGGCAACGGGTCGATCGAGATACATATTCACCACTCAAAGGATTCCGTTGAGCAAACCCCAAACCGAAAACAAGATACAGATACACCACTTGAATTCGATTTAGTCTCCAAAGATCACCTCTCAAAGTTGCTAGATTTGAGATAGCAATGGAAAAGAACAAGTTCACAAAGACAACTTGCACCAAATTTCAATCTAAAACTCTCTGCCATCTCTTGACAAGAAATTGAAATTACATAGAAAAGTGAAAACAGTTACTGACACAACTTCCTACTACTCCATGTTGTGCTAATAAAAAGGAATTATTTAGGAAAATGAAAATGCATAAATTACTTAAAATATTGCAGCTAGGAAACGTGGGTTTTCCTCTTGACTTGGTCTTTGAATTATTATTCAGCTCCTTGGGTCACCACTGGGTCAATAAGATGGATATGGGTCACCCAGTTGAGTGCATGCATGGATTTTGTGTGCAGATTGCTATCATTCTCCCTTTCATCGAAAAAGTTTGACCTCAAACTTTGAATGCCATCCTCATCTCCAATCTTGGCTAACAGGTGCAGGTCCGGAGGGACGGGTTCCGCTTCTTCTTCAGTCCCAATCCGGATGAGCTCCTTGGCAGCTTTTGATTCGTGTGATTCCGAGATTGCAGTCCCGTTTGGTGCAACTGACCAATACTTATTTGACCTCAAACTTGCGTACGTAGTCTCAAATTCAGAATCATAGGAACTATAGGAGTGTGTCTTGAGGGCTGCATTCAGATCATCACATTCGACTTCACAAGGGTCTTGGGTGGTAAATTGTTCCTTGATTGAGTTGAGCTTATCATTAGCACATGTACTGGATGTTTTCTGGCCTTCAAGATTATCCTGCATAAACTCTTGAATCCTCCAAAAATCGTGTATAAACAATTGAGAAAACTTTGCTGGACATATAGATTGATGAACGGGTGCTTTTGTCAATTCCATGGGAAGTAATGTAATTTCTTTGTCCCCTTTGACAAAAGAATAAGTGTTCTTATAACCATTATGTAATACCTTCTTATCGAACAACCATGGTCGACCCAATAACACGTGACAAACATCCATAGAAATAACATCACACCAGATCTCATCATTATACTCACTACCGATACTAAACGGAAGTAAAACTTGGTGCAAGACTCGATTACTTTTGCTCTCATTAAGCCAATGAAGGTCATACGGTGATGGATGAGGGGCTGTTGGTAGGTTCAGTTTTGCAGTCAAGGTTTGAGAGCCAATATTAGTACAACTTCCGCTATCAATAATCAAAGAGCATACCTTATTACGGACGGTAAACCGGGTATGAAAAATAGATTCACGTTGTAGTTCTTGCTCATGAACAGTGGTCCCTTTAAGAGCTCGTGTACCACTAGACATTCACCTTCCTCCGGGCCCAAGACGACTTCATCCGGCTCATTCTTACAATCTGTTTCAGTGGGTTCCTCATCGTATAATGGGTTGTCGAGGCTTTCAAATTCAGTGAGTGTAACAATTCTTTTGTTGGGGCACTCAGAGGCTATGTGACCAAACCCGTCACAGCGAAAACAATGTTGGGGAGCCTTTGTGGCGGCGCTAGAACTCTTTGGGATGTCCATAATTTTGGAGGAAACAAAGGAAGACAGGTTCTCTGCAAAAGAGGTCGAATGTATGGGCGTTTGGCTACCTGCTTTCCCAATTTCAGCCCTGCATTGAGTCTTTCGTTGTACATAAACTTTGTGGGACAACAATGTTAATTCAGCCAAGGTGGTATAAGGTTGCAATTCAACGACACTGGCGATCCGAGAATCCAAACCACCGAGATATCGCACCAATGTGTGTGGATCATCTTTGTTGAGGTCACATTTCATGAGCAAATGTTCAAATTCCTGAGAATATTCTTGTACAGATCTAGCCCCTTGCTTGATGAAATGGAGTTTAGAGAAACTTTCTTGGATGTAATACAATGGCATAAACTTTGACTTGAGAAGCTTCTTCATCTTGCTCCAAGATCGGACCTTATCCTTCCAAGTTTCTCTCGTTGTGAACACACATTCGCCCACCAAGTCGAGGCATATCGCCTTAACTTTAGCGCAACAATCTTAACCTTTTTATCTTTCGGAGTGTGCTTATAATCAAACACCCTTTCCACGGTGCGAAGCCAATCGACAAATTCATCCGGGTCTAAACGTCCATCGTATTCGGGAATGTCAACTTTAATCTCGTTGTTGTAGTGTCCAAAGGGGTTGTGATTGCAGCCTCGTAAGTTATCATCTTCATCAACATGACGGTGCCGAGGGGAAGTTCCATCCCTACCCCACTGTTGTTGTATGGCGAGGGATAGTTCACGGAATTGATCTTGCAAATCTCTAAGTTGTTGCTCAAGATATTTGTTCTCGTATGTCATGGCTTCACAAAGAAGTTTATTTGATTCTTTTTTTTCTGGGTAGTACACGTGAATATCAGATGGAGTCAAACGGATCGTATTTCGGCTCTGATACCAGATGTTATATATCCGGTTAGAGAACGGTCGGATTTGGGAAATCAAACAAATGGATAGGCAATGGGTCGATCGAGATACAGATTCACCACTCAAAGGATTCTGTTGAGCAAACCCCAAACCGAAAACAAGATACAGATACACCACTTGAATTCGATTTAGTCTCCAAAGATCACCTCTCAAAGTTGCTAGATTTGAGATAGCAATGGAAAAGAACAAGTTCACAAAGACAACTTACACCAAATTTCAATATAAAACTCTCTGCCATCTCTTGACAAGAAATTGAAATTACATAGAAAAGTGAAAACAGTTACTGACACAACTTCCTACTACCCCATGTTGTGCTAATAAAAAGGAATTATTTAGGAAAATGAAAATGTATAAATTACTTAAAATATTGCAGCTAGGAAACGTGGGTTTTCCTCTTGACTTGGTCTTCGAATTATTATTCAGCTCCTTGGGTCACCACTGGGTCAATAAGATGGATATGGGTCACCCAGTTGAGTGCATGCATGGATTTTGTGTGCAGATTGCTATCAGGAGGCGGTTTCAAGTGCAAAAAGAACTAAAATGGGATTGTTTATAAGGATAGTTTGGTCAAAATGCTAGAAAAGAATAATGGACGGGAGGACAAACTCATTTTGAAGACATGTTAGAACCCGACGGATGAATCTTGCTGGAGATCATGGTCTTATGAATAATTTGATGGTTTCTCTTGTAATTCTTCATTTATTATTTTGGTAAAAACTATAATGAGGTGCTAATGTCATATTATGTTTTCTTTTACTCACCATTTTATATTATTGTGCTTACTCCTTCCTAGTTTTTATACAAATTACTTATTAAATAAAATATATGTAATAATACACATATACCTATGGAGTTATGCGCTTATGAACAAAATAAAATATTTCAGATTTCAATACATAGTTAATATGAAGTAATATTATTGTATGTAAAAACTTGGCTTGATCTTAAAATCTCTCATTGTGTTTTACTATATACCTAGGATATATTTTTTCTGGTTCACTATACAATTTATCACCTTAAGTCGTATGAAGCATGTAATTTTAACTTGAATTTGATTTAGTGTATTTTTAATAACTTGTTTGTTTGTGCGTTGATGAATAGTGTTGTACATATGCAGTAATGCACATAGACGACAAAAGCACATTAACATAAATGTTCTTATGTATCAGTGCATAAATGAATGTGTTCAAATATGTATTGCTACATATATGCAATAAGTCTCATGAAGCGTGCATTAAGATGTAAAAGGTTTATATGTTTTAGTGTAAATAAGGATTAAATGCATATTAATGAAAAAAATATAATCTGATGCATTATTGCATAAACAACATTGTATGCATAAATATTCATTATCGTCTAGTATACTAATGCCTTTAAGATAAACACTTTTTGATAGAAAAATGTATGCCTACATGAATTAGTATAATTGCGACACATAGGTAGATGTATATAAACGGATTTTATATATCGGTTTAAATGGTCAAGGTTGGTTTATTCAATATTGCAAAAAGTTTACGATTTAAAATTGATATCAAACCTACAGGTCGAGTTGTTCATTTAAAATGACAAAATTACATATTTTGTCCTTTAACTTTACCGAATTTTCATCTTTTGTCCTTTAACTTCACTAATTACACTGAATGTCCTTTATCTATTTTTTCGTTCACCCTTTGTCCTTTTTAACAGAATTCGTTAAAATCGACCGTTAAGTCAAGGGTAGTTTTGACTTTTTACCTTTTGGGGTATTTTTTATAGTTCAATAAAGAGGAGGGCGTGTTTTGTAAATCTGTAAAATGTCTTTAAAAAAGCATTTCTCTCGCTAGAGCTCCAATTTCCTCCTAAACCCTTTCTCTCGCCGGAGCTCACAAATCGTCACCCCTACCTTCTCCTACAAGCCACAATGCCCTAAATCCGTGCCTCCGTCGATTCAATCTAACAGCCATAGCCGGAGACAGCTCCTATTTCTTTTGACGGAAACGACGGCCGTCACGGCAATGGAGACACCGTCGATAGCGGCGGACATAGGTTTTTTTGGATTGAGGAAGAAGCTGGAGAAGACGGAGGAGGAGGCGGAGGTAATCGTGAAGAAAGGGTTTGAGTCGGCGGAGAAAGGAATTGAGGCGGCGGAGAGAGGGATTGATGCGGCGGAGAGGGAGATTGCGACGGAGGTTAATATTGGATTCGGAGGTGGTTTGACGCAACCGGGGGTGGTGGTAGGTGCGGAGGCGGTTGGGTTTTGATTGCGACGTCGATTGTTAATGGAATATTAGGACCTGAAAGTTAGTGAGGTAATGAAGCTTTGAAGTGGTCGCTGCTGGTGGAGCAAGAGGTCGTCGGGTTTCGATCCGTCAGAGGGTGTGGTTGTCGGCATTCAACGAGGAAGGAAGGGGGAGGGGTAGGAGATGGATTTACAAAAATCATTTTTCATTTAGGGTTAGGTGGGAAGGGGGGGGGGTGATAAAGGAGAAAGATTACAGATTTACAGAACACCCCCTCCTCTTTATTGAACTATAAAAAATACCCCAAAATGTAAAAAGTCAAAATTACCCTTGACTTAACGGTCGATTTTAACGGATTCTGTTAAAAAGGACAAATGGTGACCGAAATAAATAGATAAAGGACATTCAGT
>JBCNJP010000003.1:61330372-61357286 GCA_039602395.1 Deinandra increscens subsp. villosa | reverse complement strand
AATCCATATTATTCAATATTTATTTTTCATTTCCCCAATCTGTGTATTCATGTTGATTCATGTTATATGCCTAAGTCCCACTATTAATTGGATTCAATTAGTTCATTCGAAACGATAGCTTGTGAATAGATCTATTTGGGTTGACGACCCTACTCTGACTTGGTCGCTCCAGTCATGACTCCATGGTTATAGTCAAGGGGTACATTTGCTATTCTTGTCATTCGATGTTCTTGGGGAAGAACATCAGGAGTGGGTAAACAGTCAGTTTTGAATTCAAGGTTCATGTTTGATCTTTACAACAACAGTGTCAACAAACTAATATCAAGACAAGCCAAACATTTTCAAACATGTTTTCAAACAGTTCAGTGTCATTAAACCTGTGAAACTCACCAACAATTCTGTTGACTCTTTTTATTCTTGAATTCTCAGGTGATTAAAGACTGCAACTCCATGTTTTTCTGTTCTGATCCTGCTTGTCATATCATGGTCTGCCTACTGTGTGTTCATGCATTTCATTTTGGAGATTTAGACGCATTACGCCTTAGGGTAGTTATGTTTATAAATCTCATGACTTTGTCTTTTGGAAAACTTATCATGTAACCACTACTTTATTTCCGCTGCCACGATTTTAAATGTTTAATTAAATGTTTGAAACTTACGTTTTCAAAAGACAAATGGTTAAATTAAATGTTCATTAGACGTCATCATTCATAACCATGACCATGTTTGAAACTTCAAGGACCTCTTTCATTATTCATACAAACCACAGGGACCTCTCGTGTAATTTACTTAAAATTAAAATTCGATAAGATGATTAAATTGTTAATCTAGATCCAAAATGTTTACATAAGTAATTTCAAACATCTTTCAATGTCTAAATGTTTACAAAAATAGTTTAAACAATCAAACATAGCTATCTTGTCATCATCAACCACCAAAATATATAGCTTCAAACTTCTCACTACATCTACCTTGTCATTATCAACCATATAAACAAGAATTATTAGTACAAATTAAAATTCAACTCCTATAATTATATAAGCATTTACAAATGGTTTAATATAAACGAACAGGTCAATGAGCGAATTAAACATCTTATAAAGAAGTGTAAGCACGTACCAAACACGTACAATCGTTTAGGTAGCTAGTTTAATCAACCGCACAATTAGCGACATATTTCAACAATAGGCAGGTAGCTAGTAATTTTATCATTGATTTTTCGGTTGTAAAATACAATCGCTAAAGTAGATCTATAGTAGTGATATACTGATATTCACCTTTTGAAACGAAAATTGATTTGTAATTTGAGTAACATAGTGGTCATTTTGTGTATAACCATTGGATGAGTAGACTACATTTGTATAGATGAAGATGTGTGTATAGTGGTCATTTTGTGTAATCATTTGATGAGCAGATTACATTCGTTGTTGGAATTTTGGGAGAAAAACTAGTGGAAAATGAGTTTTTTCACTAAGTGTAAAAATGAGTTTTTCACCAACTTTAGACTAAAATAAAATACAGATAACATAGGTTGTTGCCTCTGTATTTAATGGGTTTGTGTAGTACGTTGTGAGGGCTTTCCAACGCATCAAACCACGTCCAAATCCGAGCTCGTATGAATGAGATATCGAAGCTCAAAGTTGAGGTCTCGCAACTTGTGAAGCTACGAAAATTAGAGAGAAAAATGCTAAGTATAGCATGTTAACTCATCCCACATTGGTTGGGGAATGAAACCAAAAGTGGTTTATAAGGTGGGAACCTTACCAACTATTGTTTCCTTTAGTAGGACACATCCATTGGACCCTGAGGGGTGCGAAGCACCCCTAACTCGCACTCGCACACACACGCACGCGCGTGGCGTGGACGTATGAGGCGCAATGTGGCGCTTTGATGGCGCACTTTGCACTTCGCTCGCATTGCCGCGAGCCGCTTGAGAGCCGCCTTATTGTTTTTAAGTTCAACCGGAAGTTGGTCCGGTTGAAGACCAGGGGATGTTCAAGCGGAACTGGGTTGAACCGGAACCAGTTCAGGTGGAACCTGTGTGGTTCAGCCGGAAGGTTCAAGCGGACCTGCGTGGCACCGCTGTTCGAGCATAACGCGTGTTCCTCCGGATTGACAGCTGGAAACGCGTTTTTGAGCTAATTAAGGTAATTCCGCGTTAATTAGAAATCAATTTGCATTAAAGACGTTTAATGCAAAGTTTGACTACGAATTAACTTTTGTGTGCTCAACAAGCCACTCCCACCACTATAAATACAGCCTCATTAGTTGAGACAAAACACACCAGAATTCACAGAATTCTTATTCTCTCTTCTTCCTCTTCTCTCACTCTCTCAATCTTCATCTTGTTCGTCAAGACTTCAAGAACTCGAAGGTAAACTTCAAGCTTAGAGTTATCCCGACCGTACAATACGATTTAGGCGATTGTACCCTGGGAAACAAAACGGATCTTCGGTAGACCCGGAATTTGTTTTAAGGGACCCGGGTTTTGACCCGAATCCTTCGCCAAGGTTCCTTGGAACCTTTCTCGTTTTTCTTAATTTATATCAAAGGTTTTCTCAAATCAATTTTCTCTGACTATCAAAACCTTTTCCATAATTCTCTGTCATTAATTTTCTTCATTCAAATCAATATAATTCCTTTTTATTCGTATTGTAATTTTAATTTATTTAATTTCCTTGTAATCTTTTATTCATTTCTTTGTATTGTATTTCATTTCCGTGTAACTTTTATTATTTCCTTGTAATTGTTGATAGGAGTAGAATTTCATTTTCATTGTATTGTAATAGATTAGATTTATTTTCTTTTGTTGTAATCGTACTCAAATAAAAGTATTTATTTTAATTAAATTCACGAACGGTTTTCCTACATTTGTATGAATGAATATGTGTGTATATGCATATACATATGAAACTATGAATGTACATTAAAATAACATCCAAGTCTTATGTCTTTGTATCTATAATTGTTTAGGATTCGTTTTCCAAGTTGATCTTTAAGTTGGCTTCTGTTTATGTTTAAAGAACTATCAAATATTATCATCGATCTGTGTAAAAAATCAAGTGGCAGAAACCATGTGCATTGTCAAAACTCAAAAGTAGGTTTTTAAGTCATCTTATACCAAGTTGCAATTTGAGACAGAAACCATATTTTATCATCTTTTACCAAATGATAAAATATTGTCATATGATTTCTGGTATAAGATGAATGAACCCAACTTTCTAATTTCGAATTTATCATCTTTTATCAGGGGTTAAATCACCCATTTGTAGTCTCAGTTGCTTACTGCAACTACTTAATTATTTATGTACTCTAAACTATTTTAAATATTTATGCAAAATATAATGTCACAATTTGCAGTCTCAACTGTTGATAGAAGTATTATAATACGGTAAAATATAGTATGAGCCAGAAACCATATTTTATCATTTTAACTCAACAAGTAACTAAAAATAAAATAAGCCTATTTAATAAGAGTTAAAGATAGACTTATAGATTTCACTTGTAATTAACTGCACTTTAATATAAAAGAAGGCATTACGATACTAAGAGGTTGGTGTTACCTGATTGTAAAATAATGAGAACAGACAGTAACAAACCTGCAAGAGTACCTACAACAGTACAAAATAGAGTTCAAAATATTGTGTAATAAATCAGGAAAAAATTGCACAATGAATGAGAATAGTACAAATCTATAAACTGTTTTCAACTTTTATTAAGAACCAATAAACAAGTATAATCAGCAGCTTTACAGCCACCATGGGTAAAAAAGATAATAAGATTAGGGAACCAAAAAACAAGTTGTAATCTTACCAATACGCCAACTGAACTCTTGTTTTGAATTTCGCAAACCATATATCTAAGTAAGCGGACGTAGGGAAAGATACAAAGTCTATTTAAAGTATATCCATCAGCTATGATAAGCAACAAAAAATAAAAATCGGTTTTATCTGTATACATGTTTGCTACATCTCAACGGCTGAATTTACATAAATGGGTGCAGAAATATCAATTTCACTTTGTTAGTGCACATGTTGCATCATTTTAAGTATATCCTACATGATTCTTTGCCGGTTTTTCATTGATCGGTCATTCTTGTATCTATGAAGAAGGAAGAATATTGTTATAGTCAATATGTATACATAATTATATGTGTGGAAATGAAACAAATACAACACCAGATTCATATTTATTTGAGCTTCAGGCAAGTGAAATGGATATAAGCTTGAAACCTATATTTCTAAATGGATAGATTACAACTCACAGTTATAAGCTAAAGAACAATTTACAAATAAATTAGATCACTTCCACTAATTATGATTAGAAGAATCATAATCAGAACAACTACTATAAGCTCATTTTTTTTAATTGGCTATAGATAATTTCAATAACATAAGCATTTTTTTGAATATATAGATACCCAAAGCGTAAGGTTCATTATAAAACAAAGTAGAAAGAATTACCTCTTGATTGATGTCAATGACACTCTCATCTATAAGCATGTTCACCTAGCCGATATTTTCAGCAATACACAGCCATAATCTTGTAGCACCTAGGAGTAAGATCATGTAAATGTCATTTGGGAATCTTATTACAAGAAGCAAGTTGTAAGTTATACAACACCCCTGATGAGGAATTGGCTCAGTGTATATAGGGCGCATCACCGGGGTTACTCCTACTGTTGGAGGCACCGAAAGTGTTGGTGTGGGAAGAGACCCCTGAGGAGGAATTGGCCCGAAGTTTAATTGCGAGCATGCGCTTGAGCGGAAAGCATTCTGAAGTTCATTGAGCTGTTGGAAATACTGGCGTTGATGTTCTATCCACCGTGCGACCTCGGGGGGTGGGTCATTGAAACCTGCAGGAGGCATGACCGCCGGCGGGATACTCACAAGAGTGTTCTGCGATACAACCGTACTTGTGTCCGCCAATGGAGTTCCGCTCAGGATGGGGGTAGCGAAAGGGCTTGGCGGTCGATGCGCCACCGAGTGTTGGAACGATGGAGAGGCGTTGGAGACAGTTGGACCCGCAAATATGCTCCGCCTGGCAGGAGCCGTTCTTGTAGGTGCTGGACTTGAGCTAACGCCAAAAGCATAAGGAGTGGATTGCCCCCCCCGGTTCATGTTTGGAAAGATGGAGCTAGCTAAATTTGATAAAGTGGCATGACCCGCGCCGCCCACTGCCTGGGTGAGGACTGACGCGGAGTCATTGATAGACACGTCATTGGCTTCAGGAGAAATGCGCGAGTATTCCAGGAGTCCTAGGGACTCCCTACTTCGACCCGTGCCTCCGAAGTTTTGCGATGGCGATGAATCCGTCATGGCTACTCGAAAATGGAGGTAGAGTGCTGTAAAAGCTCAGGTTTTGAGCTCGGATGGCGCCAATGAAGAAACCAAAACCTACTGGACCGGGTTTGCAGAATAGAATGATGGTTTCTTAGGTAAGCGAGTAAGCCGAAGACGTCAAGCTGGTCGGAGTAGAAATCTACACACTGTAAACAAACACGTCAAGGCGTTACGAGGTGAGCCGGAGAGGGACCCTCGTATCGGCCCTCCGGCGTGAGAATCAGTAAACGGAGAGAGAAATATAAAATATATTTGTGAGAGTGAGTGAGAGAGAATATGAATCCTTTTCCTGAAACCTTGACTTACTATTTATAGGCAGCAGATTAGGGTTTCTTTGAGGCCTTGTGACGTCATCGCGTGCATGGCACGGCGCGTGAAGGAATATCTCAGGTGCTTCTCTGTTCCGCGTGTCATCTTCTTATTGGTCCGGGACCATATGCGAGAATGTTGGTTTGTTAGAGTGGGGGCCACTCTCTGACGGGTGATTAAATGCTCTAACGGATTTGCACATGGGCGTATGGGCGCATGTGACGTCCGCGCGTGCTAGGAGAAAGCTGTTGCTTTCTCCCCAAGTTTGGGCTTTTCACGGGCAGGCTCGTCCCTGTACTAGTCTATCGGGCCCATTTTATGTTGGGCTTAGGCCCAGAGGGTAGATTTAGTATATATCCTCTTCAAGTCTTCCCTAGTCCTGTGCGTAAGAATTAGCGCGGGACTAAGAAGTGGTACCCTGGGAGGAACCCTTTAACTGCGTTTTCTGGAGAAAATAATGGCGGAGAAATTTTGTATTGCATTTTATTGTCGTTGCGGCGGGAATAATAGGTGCGGAAGATAATCTTTTTCTTTGTCCCCAATTTTAGTTAACCAGGCGGGCGCAGACTGTTCAGAAAAGATTCACGTATCTCTTTTGGGGAATTGGTGTTTGATAAGTGGATTGGAACGATAAGTAGAGTAGCTGACTAGGGGACAACCCCATTAAATGGTGGTTGTCAGACGTCACCCATCATCGCAGTTTTACGGCGATGGGGTGACATCACGCCTGCAGGGTGCTGTTCCGCAGGGACACGCGTCGCTGCAGGGCGTACGCACGATCTCCACTATCTTCTGCCAACTGTCAAAGACACGTGTCGTCATCCTCGCGTTTCGCCCGTTTGAATTCAATGGCCCAAATTGCGCGGAGACGATCGGTTTTTAGTATAAAAAGCCCCTTTTCCCCCCATAAAAATTTTACCTTCTTCTTCTTCCGAAAACCCTAGAATTTTTTCTCTGCAACTTTCTTCCTTTCTTTCCTCCTTCCTTGCTGCAAGACTGCTTCTTTCTCTTTGTTACTTGGCCATGGCTGCTTCTGTGATGTCCAAGTACCCCTTAGATTGGAAGGAGGCAGACTTTACGTCTTTCCTGGACTCCTATGGTCTTTCTGACGAGAAGTATGGGGCCGTTCTTCCGAGGCAAGGCAGTTTGATCACTGCTTGCCCTGAGGACAAGATCGCCTTGTACTCTGATTTTTTTGCCTTCTCTCATCTCAGAATCCCCATATCTGGTTTCTGTGCCCATCTTTTTGAGGTTTTCCAGATTCATCTTTCTCAGTTTCATCCCCTTGGTTTGGCCAAGGTTTTCCATTTTGAATTTGTTCTCCGTAGTCTTCGGAGGACACCTTCTATTGAACTTTTCAAAGCCTTCTTTAAACTGGTGAAGAAGGGGGACTGGTTTACTTTCGACAAACGGGGTGGCGACAACTTGGCAGGTGCCATTCCTGATGCTAGCGCAGACCGTCAATGGCGGAAGAAATTCTTCTTTGTAAACGCCGGAGTTATTCCGGTAAACATGGTGAGGCGGATTGGCGCGGATGTTATTGTCGACCTGACTGCACTGCCCGCCACACTGAAGTCCCCGCCATACCTTTGGCTAAAGGACAACCCTATTGACCTCCAAGTTTTTGGGGAAGGAGGGTTAGTGCGGCTGGGTATGAGCCACGAATGGGACCTTAAGCGGACGGTCCCAGATTTTGAGCGGAGAGAAAATTCCGCCGTTTCAGGTGACATCCATGATCTTCCTGACTGAACGTTCAAATCTTTTGGCTAGGATGTTGCCTGGCACGGTACAACCATTGGTTCTGCGGGAATTTCTTTCTGTGGTTTATGGCGGTACCGGACCAGGCTTCATTCCTGGTCAAACTTTTCTTGAGCCAGGTATGTTTTCCTTCCCCTTTTGTTGGCGCGGGTGTTCTTACTTTCTGTTTTCTTTTTCATGGCCAGGTCCAGTGGTGTGGATGGAACTTTTGTTCCCGCATTTGAGGGGAGGTTTGAGGTATGTCCCAAAGAGATTGGCGGATGGCGAGGTTCCAATACTGGACAGGACCGTTCACTGTTTTGTTCATCCGCAGTTAGATGGATCCTGGGACCCTATCCGCGTTCTGAACCTTAAACCTGATGTATGCGCGGATTTATACTTCTTTTATTGTTTTGCGAGTTGCGCGATTGCTTACTGCCATCGTTTTTTCTTCAGGGTTCCTCCGCCAGAGTTAATGTGGAGTATCTGGAAGATTGCCTGCCTGGTTGCGGGATCGCTGGGGTGATTTTTCCTGGCGAGGAGGTTGATGGTCAGGGTATGGTTACCCTTCCCCAATTCATGACCACCTGGAGCATCGGGGAGGTTGCGGAGCGTGAGGTCGCAGAGAGGGAGGCGCGGAATGCTTCTGCCTCTTCTGGTCCTTCCAAGAAGAGGAAAGGGAAGGAAATCGTTTCTTTGAAGTCTCCCCTCCGACCTAAAAAGAAGAAAGGGGTTGTATCCCAGATGGTTCTGGATTCTCGCAACAGTAAGTGTTTGTTGATTTCTGGGTTCTATTATGTTTTTTCTTCCTGGCGTTCTAACTTCTATTGTTTTTCCTTTTTCAGAGGATCTTGAGGTCATTGAGCCTGAAATCACCTCTCCGCCCCCGCTCCCTCCTCATGGTAAAGGCAAGGGTTTTTTCAGCGTTGCGGGTCTCAAGGTTACCCTAAAGCCGCAAGAAGCTGGTAAATCGGCGGACTCCCTCGAATTGACCCGCCAGACCTCCGTAGTTAATATTTCCAACCCTGAGGCCCGGGAAGCCCAGCTTCAGAGGACTAGAGAGGCTGCAGAGAAAAGGAAGAAAGTCGCCGAGGAGGCTCTTCAGAGGGATGTAGAGGAGTCCAACCTTGCTGATATGGTTGTCTCTCCTGGACAAATCGATTTGGAGGTGGATGATGTGGTGGAGAGACAGCAAAGGGAGCTGGGGAAGAAGCTGGCGGCCGAGGCCCGCCAAAAAGAAGCCGAGGAAAAAGAAGCTGCTGTGGCCCGCAGGAAGGCGGAGGAAGAGAGAGCGGCGGCCGAGGTTGAGGCCCGCCGGAAAGAAGAAGAAGAGAGAGAGGCTGCTGAGGTACAGGCGCGGGCCGAAGCGGCCGTGCGGGAGAAGGAGGCTGAGAACTTGAAGTGGGAAGAGGAGCTGAGGAAGCAGGAGCAGCCCCGAATGGTTGGTGCTGGCCCTTCCACGAGTCAGCAAAACACCATGGTACTTCTCCCGCATTCTCTGGGTGAGGCCACTTCTGGCTCTGCTAGTCTACCTGCCGATTTCTGGCAATATCCCAGCAGGGCCACTCTCGAGAAACTCAAGGCCCCGCCGGCTCCTCATGTGCCAAACTGGAGTATTAAGACTACCACCCTCCTTGATACCCATGATACCAGGCGGGAGTTCCTGCGCCACGATTTTACTGATGCAAGCCAGGAGCTTTTGCATAAAACAAGTACCGAAGTTCTTCGGGAGGAGGCGATCACGAGCCTGCTTTTTGCGGCGGAACGTGTGCCTGAACTTTTTCATCGTCAAGAGATTGACGAGGAAAGGTTAGGTCAAGCCTACCGCCTGGCGGAGGAGAGGAGGGTTGAGATTCTTGTTGAGAAAAAACGAGCGCTTGAGTCGGCCAGTGATGCCATGAAGGCGGAGGCCAAAAGGAGGGAGATGGAGGTGCGTGCGGACCTTGCGACGGCGCAGGCCGCCAGGTTGAAGGGTGAGTTGGCGACCGCTGAGGGCAACTTGGAGAAAGAAAAGGAGAGGTTCAACCGCTCCCAGAAGCTCCACTCCAAAGCCCGCAACGCCTATCAGAGGCTGGAGGGGGAGCTCAAGGTTGCCCAGACTAAGCTTGCCACTGCTCAGTCTGAGTTGGCGGATTCTGAGAAGATCCGCCAGACTCTCAGCGATGACCTTGCCCGTTCTACCCAGCTATATACAAAGATGGAGGGAGAGCTGGCTTTGAAGGATTCCCAGCTGGTGGAGGCGGTGGCCACTCGAACGGCCCTTGAAGCTCAATTGGCGGCGAAGAGGGACCGGTCCTCCCGCCTCAGGGACAGCATCAAGTGGATGTTGGAGGAAGGGATGGCCTGGGCGCATCATGCTGCTGTGGAAGGCGTTTCTTACCAGATCGCCCTTTACAGGTATATGATGGCTGCCCGCGCGCTGGGGCAGTATGATGGTTTGCGCGCTAGGTACCGCGTGTGTCTGGAGGCGGGTAACATCAATGCCCACGTATGGAATGATTCAAAGGTTGAGAGTGACTTCCGCGCGGCGGGTCAAGAATTGAGCGACCAAAGCCCCACTATTTTCCAGACCCTGTGCGAAATGGAGACTGATGACGAGGTCACCAGCGTGCGCCAGTTGATCATCCCAGCTGATGACTCTTCAGAAGAAGCTGGGGATATGTCTAAAGATGAAGATCCCCATCAGGGGCCTGAGGGAAGCAATGCCGGTGGGAAGCCAGGGGCTTCAGTGTAACCTTTTGTAATTTCTGCTTTTCGAATTGTAAAGTTCGCCCATGGGGCGCAAAACACTTATATCTTTTGTGTTATGTAATGAAGCTTGTGTTTGCTTGTTATTCTATAAATTTGTCGTATAGCTGTTTATAATTAGCGTATGTTTATCCTGAATGCTCGATTTGTTTGTCAAGGTATCAGTGACTTTGCGCGGACACCTTGCTTTTTCAAGGGTGCGCCCGCGAAGATACAGGCGGCTTTCTACCGCGCTGGTATCGATTCACACTTGTTAGTTTGTGCCAAAGGGAATGCCTGCTGCAGACAGGGTATCCGAATCTACATTCCTTTTTCTAGGGTGTATCGCGGAGTAAATGTGTATGTTTACTTAAGTCTTTTGAACTTGCAATTTGACTTATGCAAGGATTTATTTTATTTATCGATTGATTTTAACCTTTCTGGCGTAATCGAAATCCAGTAAAAATAACAAACAGAATGAACCCGAAAGAACTAGGTTTTCATTGAACATGCGATAAATTTTCTTTCATAATGCAAACTTACATATAACACTTCCTTAATTGAGCGGAATTCCAAGTTCGTGGAACCAGTTTCCCGTCTAAACGGGCCAATTCGTAGGCGCCCTTCCCCAGGTCTTTCTTGATTACGTAAGGGCCTTCCCAGTTTGGCGCGAGTTTCCCCAGTGGGAGGGCTGTACTTGCTTCGTTGCTTCTCAGCACGTATTCACCTTCCTTAAAGGTTTCCTTGTGGACGTGCCTGTTGTAGTATTTTTTTAGTTGTTCCTTATACTTCAACTCCTTAAAAGCGGCCAATTCACGGCGCTCCTCTAGTAAATCCAAGTTATGGCGGATCTCCTTATCATTGTTAACCAGGTGGCTGTTGAGATGCCTGTATGATGGGATTCCAACTTCCGCCGGAATCATGGCTTCTGAGCCATATGTTAGGCTGAAGGGAGTCTCTCCAGTGCTTGATTTTTTCAACGTTCGATGGGCCCATAAGACGGGTGGGACCTCGTCTACCCAGGAGGCTCCTTCGAAGTCCAGCCTGGTTTTGATCCCATCCAGGAGGCTTCTGTTAATTCTTTCTACCTGGCCATTCCCTTGTGGGTGTGCGACTGAGGTAAAGATTTGTTGAATTTGTAGCTCTTCGCACCATTGTTTTAGAAGCTTGTCCGCGAACTGGGTCCCATTGTCGGTGACCAGGTATAGCGGAATGCCGAATCGGCATATTATGAACTCCCATAGAAATTTTTTCACCTGGGCTGCGGATATTGTGGCGAGTGGTTTAGCCTCTACCCATTTTGTAAAGTAATCGACGGCTACTATCAGGAATTTTACCCGCCCCGCAGCTTCGGGGAACGGGCCCACAATATCAATCGCCCATTTCTGGAATGGCCACGCGGAAGTCACCGGAATCAGGTCGTTTTTTGGCCGGGAGATCATAGGTGCGTACTTCTGGCAACTCATGCATTTCCTCAGCTCTTCTACCGCCATGGCGTGCATGCCCGGCCAGTAGAAGCTTGCGTTTTTCAGCTTTGCTACCACAGCCTTTGGTCCCGCATGGATCCCACAAATGCCCATGTGTATTTCCTTAATCAAATAGCCGGCTTCGTCAGGGTCTACACAGCGGAGCAGTGGACCTAGGTACGTTCGCCTATACAGGACGCCGTTTACCATCTGGTAATTCTCGCACTTGCTTCTTAACTTTCTTGCCTCCCCTTTATCTTGCGGGAGTTTCCCATCGGTTAGGTATTTTACGATAGGTGCGGTCCAGCTCTCGGGAGATTGTTAGGCTACGTTTACCAGGTGAATTTGAATAGCAGGATCTTTCATTTCTTCCACATGCACGTTCTGAAGGGGCTCCGCAAAACAGGAAGCTAGTTTGCTCAGCGCGTCTGCCTTTTTGTTTTTACTTCACGGGACGTGAATTATCTCGCAACTATCGAAGGTTTTAATTAGCGCCTTGCAGACACTAAGGTATTTGGCCATTGCTTCATCCTTGGCTTCATATTCCGCGTTTATTTGATTGGCCGCCAAAAGCGAGTCTACATGCGCACGAAGGTGCTTGGCCTTGTGCCTTAGTGCCAACTTGAGGCCTGCAATCAGAGCCTCGTATTCTGCCTCATTATTGCTTGCTCGGAAATTTAGTTTATATGCGCGCGCGTACTCTTTTCCCGCGGGGCTAATCAGTATAACTCCTGCTCCAACGCCGTCCATGCTGGAAGCGCCGTCGGAGTGTAATTCCCAGATTTGATCTGTAGGGATTTTTTTGACCTTTGGTAGGCATAGCTCTTCTGGTGAAAGTTCTGTCCCAGCCGGGATCTCGGAGATGAAATCTGCTATAACCTGGCCTTTCACAGCTGTTCTAGGCTTGAATGTTAAGTTATACACTCCCAGCTCGATAGCCCACTTACAGAGGCGTCCCGAGAGGTCAGGTTTCCTTAACACATGTTGCAGCGGGTAGCTTGTTAAGATTTCTATGTCATGGGCCTGGAAATACCTCCGCTGGCGGCGAGAGGCATGTACTAGTGAGAGTACCAAATTTTCTAGTATTGAGTAATTGGCCTCTGCATCTGTTAAAACACGGCTTATGTAGTAGATTGGAGTTTGTATTTCTCTTCGTTCAACTAGTAACACAGAGCTAACGGCCCGCTGCGAGGCTAAGAGATACATTTTTAGCGTTTCATCGATTTGCGGAGCCGTTAGGGCGGGTAGGTTGACTAAGTATGCCTTAAGATCCTGGAAAGCTTGCTCTGCTTCAGTAGTCCATTCAAAGCACTTTTCTGACAGGCATCTTTTTAGTACTGAAATAAATGGAAGGGATCGTTCCGCATGCTTGGATAGGAACCTATTGATGGCGACTAGCCTTCCATTGAGTGCTTGTACTTCTTTCAGGGAAGTTGGGGACTGCATTTTTACCACCGCGGATACCTTTTCTGGGTGAACACGGAATCCGTCTTTTGTTACTATGACACCTAGGAATTTTCCTTCTTCCATGCCAAAAGAACACTTTCCCGGGTTTAGTTTGATGTTGTTTTTCCTGAGCGCGGAAAATGTTTCCACGATATCTGTCAATAGGCGATTTTCTTCTAGGCTCTTTATCACAAGATCATCCACATACACTTCCACATTTTTCCCAATTTGCTTGTCAAAGACCTTGTCCATCATGCGCTGATACGTTGCACCCGCATTCTTTAACCCGAAAGGCATTTTTGCATAACAATAAATACCCTTCTCAGTGTAAAATGTTGTTTTAGCTTCGTCCTCCCTAGCCATTTTCACCTGGTGATACCCTTTGTAGGCGTCTAGAAAGCACTTAAAACGAAATGGAACAGAGAGTCCACCTTGACGTCAATTACCGGTAAAGGGTATGCGTCCTTGGGGCACGCCTTGTTAAGGTTGGTATAGTCAACACACATCCTCCAAGATCCATCCGCCTTTGGAACGACCACGGGGTTGGCCAGCCACGTTTGTTCCTTCATCTGACGAACAATTCCAGCAGCTTCAAGTTTCTCAACCTCTGAAGTGATGAACTTTTTTCGTTTTTCTCCCATGTGTCTTTGTTTTTGCACGTGTGGCTTGGCGTCTTTATATATTCTTAAATGGTGTTCCGCAACGTCGCGCGGTACCCCTGTCATGTCCTAGTGGGTGAAAGCGAAGACATCCAGATTTTCTTTCAATAACTGCTTTAGGTGGTATCTGATTTTTTGTGACAAAGAGGCCCCCAACGCAACTGTTTGCTCTGGAAATCGGGGGTTAATAGCCCATTATTCCGTTTCGTTGGTTGGCGGCGCGCGCGGCCGGGGTGATATTTCTGCCACCATGATTGGTTTATCGGCCCAGACTTTAGCAACCCCCCGCGGGGTCGGGAGCATTAACAGGCCGTGTGCCGTGGAGACTGCAGCGGAAAGATTTCCTAAAGTTGGCCTGCTAATTATGGCGTTGTACGCACTTTTGGCTGGTACGACCAGGAAAGTTGTCATGACCGTTCTATCCTTGATACCGTCTCCCATTGTTACTGGAAAGTCGATTTGCCCCAGGGGCATGCATGTTTCTCCGGAGAACCCGCTTAGGGGTTCGTAAACAGGTTCCAAGCGGTCCCTATCTTCTGGAGCTAATTGGCGGAAACATTCCTCATAGATGATGTCAGCGGAGCTGCCTGTATCTACCAAAACTCGGCACATTTTGTAGGTTCCCATTCGGAGAGTAATTGTGATTGCACATTCGTTGTAGTTGCCTATTTGAGGCGGAAATGTCAGCGGGGCATGCATCCAAGGTTCGACCCGCTGACCTGTCTTCGTTTCCCTTCGTGGGTGGCTTCGCATCATGAAGACGTCTTTGTATTTTGTGGAGTCAGCTTTTTTCCTGTCATCTCCTTTTTCCAAGGGTGCCAATTTTCCTTCCTTCACATATTTTGCTATCTGCTTCTTTAGTGCGAAACACTCGTCAGTAACATGACCATGACCCTTGTGATAGTCACAGTATTTTTTTACATCGCGGGTATTGCTTTCTTTTAGGGGCCTTGGCTCCTCCCATTTCAGATCTTCACTTTTGAAAATGGCGCTTGGGGATTTTGCAAGATACCAACTAAACGATGATGCCGCGGGTTGTTCCCGCTTTACAGCGGACATGTCTCTTCCATGACGAGACTCACGGAACGAGTTCTGTGTCTCAGCGTTTGGCTGGTAGGGGGTAAAGCGGCTGCTACTCAAGTCGTTCCTGAAATCTTGGGGTCTGACCTGCTCCTTCCCGCGTTCGTATGCCCTGTTCAGAACGATCGTCTTTTCTGCTCGAACGTATTGTTTTGCGATTGACATCAGCGCGTCCATTGTCTGTGGCTGTCCGCCACTCAAGATTTTTCTTACCAGATGTTCTTCCCTTACCCCATGAATAAAGCCTGCTATCATTAAATCCTCAGTTGCCCCGCCTATCTGGAGGCTTTCGATATTGAATCTGGTGATGAAGCTTTCCACTGTTTCATTGTCTCTCGGGCGGATATGGAGTATTTCTGCTTTTTCCTTCGTGTGACGTATCTGTTGGGAAAATTGTTGGAAGAATTTGTCTATTAATTCCTCAAAGCTTGATATCTGACCCACTGGAAGGGAGTCGAACCACAAACGCGCTGTTCCAACCAATGTCTGAACAAACATGTGGCACCATACAGGGATGGTCCAGCCTGGGTTTTCCAAGGTGCCCGCGTTAATAAAGCAATTATAGTGGTCATTTGGGTCTGACAAACCATCATATTTCCCTACCACTGAAGGCATTTTAAGCTTGGCCGGGAAACTTGCTAGTACAATTGGCGCTATAAACTTTGACTGGGCCACGATAGATGTGGGCTTATATGCAACAATGTAATCCACCGCCGGCGGGAGGGGCGGAGGTATGTATGCAGACTGGTATATTGAAGGTGGCACGTAGGCGGCGGCTGGCCTAGGCTCAGTGTATATAGGGCGCACCACCGGGGTTACTCCTACCGTTGGAGGCACCGAAAGTGTTCGTGTGGGAAGAGACCCCTGAGGAGGAATTGGCCCGAAGTTAATTGCGAGCATGCGCTTGAGCGGAAAGCATTCTGAAGTTCATTGAGCTGTTGGAAATACTGGCGTTGATGTTCTATCCACCGTGCGACCTCGGGGGGTGGGTCATTGAAACCTGCAGGAGGCGTGACCGCCGGCGGGATACTCACAGGAGTGTTCTGCGATACAACCGTACTTGTGTCCGCCAATGGAGTTCCGCTCAAGATGGGGGTAGCGAAAGGGCTTGGCGGTCGATGCGCCGCCGAGTGTTGGAACGATGGAGAGGCGTTGGAGACAGTTGGACCCGCAAATATGCTCCGCCTGGCAGGAGCCGTTCTTGTAGGTGCTGGACTTGAGCTAACGCCAAAAGCATAAGGACTTGCGATGACGATGAATCCGTCATGGCTACTCGAAAATGGAGGTAGAGTGCTGTAAAAGCTCAGGTTTTGAACTCGGATGGCGCCAATGAAGAAACCAAAACCTACTGGACCGGGTTTGCAGAATAGAATGATGGTTTCTTAGGTAAGCGAGTAAGCCGAAGACGTCAAGCTGGTCGGAGTAGAAATCTGCACACTGTAAACAAACACGTCAAGGCGTTACGAGGTGAGCCGGAGAGGGACCCTCGTATCGGCCCTCCGGCGTGAGAATCAGTAAACGGAGAGAGAAATATAAAATATATTTGTGAGAGTGAGTGAGAGAGAATATGAATCCTTTTCCTGAGACCTTGACTTACTATTTATAGGCAGCAGATTAGGGTTTCTTTGAGGCCTTGTGACGTCAGCGCGTGCATGGCACGGCGCGTGAAGGAATATCTCAGGTGCTTCTCTGTTCCGCGTGTCATCTTCTTATTGGTCCGGGACCATATGCGAGAATGTTGGTTTGTTAGAGTGGGGGCCACTCTCTGACGGGTGATTAAATGCTCTAACGGATTTGCACATGGGCGTATGGGCGCATGTGACGTCCGCGCGTGTTAGGAGAAAGCTGTTGCTTTCTCCCCAAGTTTGGGCTTTTCACGGGCAGGCCCGTCCCTGTACTAGTCTATCGGGCCCATTTTATGTTGGGCTTAGGCCCAGAGGGTAGATTTAGTATCTATCCTCTTCAGGAACCAAAAAACAAGTTGTAATCTTACCAATACGCCAACTGAACTCTTGTTTTGAATTTCGCAACCAAATATATCTAAGTAAGCGGACATAGGGAAAGATACAAAGTCTATTTAAAGTATATCCATCAGCTATGATAAGCAACAAAAAATAAAAATCGGTTTTATCTGTATACATGTTTGCTACATCTCAACGGCTGAATTTACATAAATGGGTGCAGAAATATCAATTTCACTTTGTTAGTGCACATGTTGCATCATTTTAAGTATATCCTACATGATTCTTTGCCGGTTTTTCATTGATCGGTCATTCTTGTATCTATGAAGAAGGAAGAATATTGTTATAGTCAATATGTATACATAATTATATGTGTGGAAATGAAACAAATACAACACCAGATTCATATTTATTTGAGCTTCAGGCAAGTGAAATGGATATAAGCTTGAAACCTATATTTCTAAATGGATAGATTACAACTCACAGTTATAAGCTAAAGAACAATTTACAAATAAATTAGATCACTTCCACTAATTATGATTAGAAGAATCATAATCAGAACAACTACTATAAGCTCATTTTTTTTTTAATTGGCTATAGATAATTTCAATAACATAAGCATTTTTTTGAATATATAGATACCCAAAGCCTAAGGTTCATTATAAAACAAAGTAGAAAGAATTACCTCTTGATTGATGTCAATGACACTCTCATCTATAAGCATGTTCACCTAGCCGATATTTTCAGCAATACACAGCCATAATCTTGTAGCACCTAGGAGTAAGATCAAGTAAATGTCATTTGGGAATCTTATTACAAGAAGCAAGTTGTAAGTTATACAACACCCAATTGAAGATGTTTAACCCAACATAAACATGACAGGTACTTGTGAAACAAATAACTTCTCAGATATAGCTACGGTAATTTCTTAGGGAAATATTGAATCACTACATAGTTGTAGAACCTCGTTATGTACATTTTAAACCTAACTTCTGTTGTGATTAAGCCAATGAAGATAATATATGCATATTAGTTTTTCTAATCCTCAAACTTTTGAGCAAATCACGTACAACTTATGCAAATGCAGTAGTAGTGGCCTTGTGATATTGTTATGAAAATTAGATTTGAAATTTCAACCATTTTATCTCCTTAATTAACTGTTATGTAAAATTTGTTCAAAGCTTTGATTACTTGTTAATAGAGAACAAAAATTATAACTTTTTAGTATGTCATCAGCCTAACTTTATTGTAAATACACCCGTGACATATTCCACTTTCACAATCTTAACAATTCTTGTGCATTTCATAAGCAGAGACTTTAGCAAGACCATGTGTCTCATTGATTAAACTTATAGAATTGAAGTATTATCCGTTGGGTTTTTGAGAAATAACATGCATCCCAATTTTATGCTCACCCCTAGTTGTACTCCCCAAATTTAAATCCACCCGGTTCGCCAGTAGAGATTAAGCCCTACGTTTACTAATCCATCAAAGTTTCAACTATTAACAGAAAATTCAAATATTGAACTAGTAAAAGTATCATATACCAAAGACAACAAATATTCCAAAATCAACATACCCGTAACAACAAAGAAATTCCCAGCAAAGAGCAAAATCTACACAATCAAGAACCACAAACAACAACAAAGATATTATTAAAGAAGCCTCAACAATGGGAAGAATTCGAAGAAGCACACAAGCTATGAAGAAATAACGCAGACCTCAGAAACCGGAGATCAACATCAACAAAAAAAATAATGATGAGAAGAGACCAGATGGTATAATCCTACTGCTACAAATAAACCAATCTCACATTTTTTACTGACTTTAGAAAGAGGGAACGAGAAAAAACCCCGTGTGTTAATAATTTGTAAATGAAGGGTAACAATATCTGTGCTATAGTGCTATAGTTGTTGTGCAGTCAAGATTTAAGCATGGAAAAATGGTAATGAGGGAATATTTGTAATAGAGGTTGTAACTAAAGAGCCTGGCACCATATTTCAAGCAAATGTTAGGGAGACGAAAAATTTGTATGGGCTCAATTTACATGTATATTTTCAACATGAATGGCATTCTATTTCATTTAAAATGTGTAACATAAGAGGTCAGAAACTGAGAAAAGAAACTATTTGCATATTTGAAGACAAATTTTGGGAGCATGACTTTTTGTATGTAAGGTCTCTATGAATACAAAATAAACAGATATGAAGGAAAAATCGACACTGGCGACCTAGAATTTAACATTAAATAATCATACACAAAGGTAGATATCAAAGGTAACAGAGGTAATCGCAGCAATAGAAGGAATTTTTTCAAGAAACAACAAACCCTAACCTTTGAAAGAAGCGTCTGATAGTTGAAGTTGGAATGAGCAGAGGGAGAGTAGCGACCTGAAATAAGATAGATATTGCATATGATGAACGGCGAAGGGAATGAAAGCTAGTATGTCTTGTGCAGATGGGATTTTGAAGAAGAAGAAGAAGAAAGAACTAGCGTTCGAGAAAAGAGTATTAGGGGTGATATGCTTACTTGAGATGAAGTCTCGGCTGTCAAACCAAATCGACGAGTCCTTTTTTTCGAGAACTAAATTACCTAGTCCTTTGTCGAGAACCAAATCGCAGAGTCAATTCGGAGGGATTTTGGTTCGAGAGGACTTGTTTTGGAGGGATTTTGAGAGGTTTTTGCAAGGATTTACCGCTTAAATTAGGTTAGTATTTTGGCGAATTTGGAATTTTTATTTGCCTCTCAAGTTAATTGGCAAGGAAATACATCAGTGGCATATTATAAAAGATTAAAGGCCACAAAAGGATAAGATAGGTAATGTGAGTGCCACTAAAACCTATATTAGTAGTAGCATAAAATTTAAGTGCCACTAAAACTATACTAAGACTCTATATTAGTGGCACACAATGTAAATGTCACTAAAACTTTGTGTCACTAAATGACATTTTTTTGTAGTGAAAAGACGAACTCGTCGTGAGCCTTCAGTTTCCCTATCCGGGGTTGAGGACTTCGTTGATGAGAAGTTCTTACTGAACCCTAGGCAGGAGACATTGTTGGGCTATATTTAAAAGGCATGAACATTAGTTGTGGGCTTATTTTGTATTGGGTTTGGGCTTAGAATAGATTACGATTGAGGCCATGTGGGCCGGTCTTGTGTTTATGATTGGATTAGGGTTTGTAATGGGTAGTATATAAACCCTCATGTTTATGATCTATGAAGCTTTGGAGATTCCGATTTTTATCAATCAAGTGTGTTTACGATCAGATTTCATAGCTCAAGAAAGTTGTGTTTTGCATTCAAGATTTGATCTTCTTTGGTTAATCAAGTCTATTTCATCTACTTTCTTCTCGAATCAATCACTAACGAGGATTCCGCACTCGTTTGTGATATCGATACCGTGGTTGGTTGATTTTCTGGACCTACAATTGATATCAGAGCTAAGAATCACTGATTCGAGGCTCTCACGGTATTGGATTCGAGGTTTTTTCTGGAAAAAGGTTCGAGTTTTTGAAGATTTGAAGTGGTCTTCGGGTTTGCGATCGTTGCTGCTGCTGTTTCTGGGTTTGTTGGGTGATTACGACTGCAAGTTTGTTGAAGATATTAATCGGAAACTCGATTACGAGTTCAAGCTGCAATTTTTACGTGTTTACGACTCAAAATTTGGTGTTTACGATTTTTTTGATCGGAAACGAGTGTTTACGACTTCTCTTTGCCGGAAACATCAATCGTAATCGGTGATTACGATTCTCTCAACCGGAATCGGAGTTTACGATTTGCTCATATGGTAATCAAGTGTTTACGACTGGAGTTTACGATCCGGAGTTAGCTGTTATCGTAATCAAGTGTTCACGATCGTAATCAGGGTCTACGATCGTAATCTCGCTGTTTGGTCATCTGGACTTTATGATCATCACCAAACTAAAACACAAATATGGGTGATATCTCATAGTAATCCCGCCTCCTGGTCGTGATAACGCCTATACGGTCGGTCATGAGAATCACTCATCAAGGACATAAAGGCTTGGGCAAGGGTAATAATATTCAACAAAAGAACATGATTATATATATGTACTAAGTATATATAAGTTAAAACATGGGTTTTGATAAAGTATTGAATGTACCGAGTTACTCGGATATCTAGAAGTTGGTGCGGACTGGAAGGGTGGCGCCTGTACACTGGGGTTTCTGGCATAGTGGCGTTGTCGCATAAATTCCAACTGGGACATGGCATACGCTTCACTGGGCGATCCCGGAGTGAGCGTTTACTTATAGGAATGCACCTCTTCATAAGTATCACTAAAATAATATTTTTTCCCATAAAGGGCAAAACGGTCATTTTTGACAAATGAATGTTAAACCAACAAGTGGTTGGGTTTGGGTTAAAGGGTTAGTCTTAATGACCATTTGTAATCTCTAGGATGTCTTTCTAGGGACATCACGTTAAAGCAAGTTAGATTCACGAAGGAATAAGCCAAGTAACTACTTCGCAACCTAAGGTGAGTTCTATGAGCCCTGTTTTATATTGCTTAAATGCTTTAAACTGTTTTGGGCTGATATACATAACGTCTTGTGTAAATACTTTCTACTGTTTATAAAGTATTGATATATGTGAAATGTTTACGATGTCTTTACTCTGATTCGTTTAGTATTTGTAACTAATGGTTGTGGTCCTGGTCTGGTCGCACGCCTTAACGGTATAAACTCCGTTAGTGGTTAATTTGGGGGTGTGACACTCGTATAAATACATAACAAACCTAAATAACATCCCGAGATTCTTGGGATCTTCCTTCCAACGGCATTTGATCGTCAAAGACCGAGTTTAACGACGGGTCTTCTTCCACACGTTTATACCAGACTTTGACCAATTCCATATGACCGTTATCCACACGTGCGTACCTGGCTTGATCACGTAAAATCATGTAAAACGTTTGTATCGTAGCCCTAGCATGCTGGGCTACCGTGCATGCTGGGATCGGGTAAAATAATTAGATAGTCCCTGGATGCATGACATCCTAGGATACAAATCAAGCAAAAGGTACCGAAAGTGTAAATCGAAATCCAGGGTATAACAATTGTCCCCAAATTTGCAGCTTGTGGATAAGAATTCAACGCTGCGAATTTTTGAAATCTTGATGAGTTATCATATTTGTTCTAATCATGTCCGCTGATTTTGATTCTTACTTTATCATCTCCTCCGTTCCTGTTGCATCACCTCTCTGAATTCCCATCTAATTAATACCCCACTCTCTCAGGTTTAATTTTACCTCATTCGAGAGAGAAGAGCTTTTACAGCATTCTTCGTCCCGTTCCTCCTTTCCGATCAGGTAACCTCCTTGATCTAACTCCATTTTCTTTTCAACTATGACTAAAAGACGAGTTCACCGTGAGCCTTCAGTTTTCCTAGCTGGGATTGAGGACTTCCTTGATTAGAAGTTCTTACTGAACCCGGGGCATGAGACATGTAATTTCACGAACACTTAAATTGCAACTCTGAAGGCATCCGGGCTCCTCCCCCCCCATCCATTGTTAGGGCCTTCGATTCTAGGTTGAGGTCCGACTTCACTTCCAAGACTTGGGTATGTTTTCCCTACGCTCCTTTCAGTACGGACTTTCTTACCCCTTCACGGCCTAGTTGCTGAATTTTTCAAGCCACCGGCCTCTCTTACGCTCAAACCCTTCCTATTGTATGGCGCATCCTAGGAACCCTGGATCATCTGAACCGATCCTACGAGCCCCTGATCGGACTGCCTGAACTAGCCCTTGCCTATGAGCTGAAATCCCATGGGTCGAGCCGTTTACTATTCAAGTCCCTTTCCAAGAACATGCAACTTGTTCCACGGGCTACCAATCACGATGAATGGAAGGGCAAATTCTATTTTGTGAAACGTTCCAGCATCCCTAGTGGTGACCAGCTTCCAGAAAGATGGGTTCTATAGTTTGAAATCTAAATTCTAACCTTAAAAGTTTACCTCTTTTGCAGTGAAAAGCTTAAAAGAAATTGGTCCCGATGAGGAGGGAACAGAAGAAAACTTGCAGATTCCTGGGAATTCCCGAATCTGAGCGTGAATTCAGAGCTGCTGAGCATCCAATCTTCTCCCAGCCTACTGTCAGCATGTCCAGTTGTAAGTAACCCTGTATTTCGTTAGTTTCTTTTTTTCTCTGGCCGCTAACATCCTAGGTCATGTCTTCTTTTTAAAGATGCCCTTGCATTTGATGCTGATGACCTTGAAGGTGCCCTCTCTTCAGGGATAGGACATGATCGGGATCTAGTGATTTTAAGCTCCGTCAAGACCGAACCTACCACAGTATCCCAGGCCACCACATCCACGACCTCTAGTATGAAAAGAAAAACCCGAGGGTCCAGCACCGCTACTACCCAACATCCCCTATCTGAGCTATCCCCCA
This sequence comes from Deinandra increscens subsp. villosa, assembly GCA_039602395.1. NCBI lineage: Eukaryota > Viridiplantae > Streptophyta > Magnoliopsida > Asterales > Asteraceae > Deinandra > Deinandra increscens. The sequence continues at coordinate 61,334,150 of JBCNJP010000003.1, read as the reverse complement.
GGAGCTTGTGCAACATGCCGAGGTTGTCGCCCATCAGGTAACCTTTGGTTATTTTTGCACTACATACATTTTATTGTTAGTTATAAAGTAGACTTCAATTTGTGTTTACCTTTTCGTAGGCCAATTCCCATCTCCTAGAGCTACTTGAAGCCGCCAAGAGGCGCGCTGCAGAGACCGAGACCCTCAAATCAAGGGTCGCCCAAGCCAACAAAGAAGTAACTAAGGCCCTGCATGAAAAGGCCCAAAAACTTATACTTGAAAATGAAAAGAAGGAAGTCGAGGCTCGGCTCCAACATGAGACAGCACTGAAGGAGAATGTGGAGACGACCAAGAAATCCTCCATGATTTCGGTGCTGCAAACCAAACTGAAGATGGCCAAGGAGGCGAAGGACGCGGGTCACACCAACCCCAACCGGGGTGTGCAGTTTTGGTTAAAACAGCTGCGCATCTTGGGAGGGTCTATCCCCCCAGGATACGATTCTGTTGAGACCCAGGGTGCCAAGATGACCCCTCCTGCTGGTGCATCCGAATCAGGGACTGAAGTGGAGCAGCCGAGAGCCGAGGATGCTGGGGCAGAGAAGGATGTAGGAGAGGAAGCAGCGAAGGAAGGAGGTGAAGGAGCTGAGGATGCAGTTGCCATGGATACGGTTCAATAGTCCATGGTCTTTTACTTTCTTCCTTGTTTTATGTGAAGCTTTTTAAGCATTTATTTTGTAATGGATGCTAGAGGGTTTTTCCCGGCCGTACAATGTTCCATCCATGAGCTCAATGCTCATGGCTTTTGACTTGCCCCACCCTAGGGTGGTTAGACGGTTTGCTCCAACCTTAGGGTGGTTTTATTATATAACTGCCTTGCTTTAATCATTTGTTTATATGTTGAATGATTTTGATTTGCATAGATAAACATATAGAAAATGTACAGATTATAGGGGGTAAGTTCTCACCTACTTCATCCTGGGGTGTACCCTGGATAATCAACTTTTTGAAACAAAATGACGTCGTTGCTTGTTTCATTTCCTGCATGTTTAAAAATGTCGTAAAGTTATTAGACAATCAAAAACGAATACCTAGGATTTGGCATCAAATGCCATCCTAGGTCAAAATCCTAGGGTGATCCCATGAATTTCTGGATTGGTTCCAATGACCCTTCGAAGTAGATTTGAAGATATTGGAGTTGAACCCATAAATCCTGGGGTCAAGCTCGGTGCCGATCCGGCGAACTGGGGTAAATCCCGTTGCTGTGCTAGCGAATTCTAGGGTCTACCCTCATGTCATATTGACGATCTAGGGGTTTACCTCGGGTGTCTTAAGTTGATATGTAAAATATCAAAAACCTTAAGGGACTTGCATATGTCCATAGATCATGAGGTTGTCACCCATGCTGTTAACACAAGTTGATCCGATAATCCTAGGTCATACCAAGGCATCGTGCGCAACTAGCGAGGCGTCAAAGCCTAACTTGTAAGGAAGACATATTATCTTCAAACCTTAGTGGGGATTTTGTAATTACCAAAAACGGAGGAAAGATGACCAATCTCTGACTTGGGAGAAAAACATCCTTAGCTTTTGCATCCAGGGTTCATTACCTGTTTTTATCTCAAAATGCCTTCATTACAGATGTTAGTGGGTTTTGAAAAAGTAACCAATATGGATAGAAAGTAGAAAGTGGATAATAATAAATCAAGTAACAATAAATACCTTAAATAATTCATTAGTCAAGAAACATACCTGGGATTCAGCATCCTGGGACAATAGACTTACATGAAATAGGCTTTCAAGTGGATTGCATTCCATGGCCTTGGAAGTAGTTCACCTTCCATGTTGGCAAGCCAATATGCCCCATTACTTGCCTCTGAATCAATCAAGTAAGGACCTTCCCATTTAGGGGCCAGCTTCCCATCCCCAGGATTCGAAGTGTTTTGGAATGCTTTTCTCAGGACCAGATCCCCTACTCTCAATCTCCGAATCCTCACATGTTTTTTGTACGTCATCGAAATCCTTTGTTGATATGCAGCCATTCTCCAGCCATCTTGTTCTCGTAACTCATCCACGGTATCTAGGTCATCAGTCAGGGATTCATCGTTAACATCCTGGGTCTAACTGGTGACCCTGAATGTAGGAACTACCATCTCTGTTGGGATGACAACTTCTGAACCAAAGACCAAAGAGAAGGGGTTTTGGCCAGTGGCATTCTTGGAGGTTGTTCTGTCTGCCCACAATGCCAAGGGTAGTTCTTCGACCCATCTTCCCTTCTTCTCCTTCAGTCTCTCTTTCAAATTGTTGATGATGATTTTGTTTCTAGATTCTACCTGGCCATTGGCTTGAGGATGCATGGGTGTAGAGGTTATCATCTTTATACCCCAAGCTTCGCAGAGTCTAGTAGTTCTCTTACCAATGAATTGTGATCCATTGTCACAAACTATCTTAGTAGGTATACCAAATCTTGTAAGGATATTCCTTTTGATGAATGATATGACTTTTTTTTCTCTAACTTGGACATATGCTTCAGCCTATATCCATTTGGAGAAGTAATCAGTCATTGCGAACATAAAAACCTTTCCTCCTGGGACCCTGGGTAGCTTCCCCACGATATCCATTTGCCACTTCATAAAGGGCCAAGATGCAGGAATAGGATACAGGGGTTCTGCTGGTTAATAAGTACCATGTGTCTTTGGCATGCATCATATTTGAGGGCGAAATCCTGGGAATCCTTTCTCAAGGTTGGCTAAAAGTACCATGTTCTTAGGATCTTAGACATTCGAGACCTGCCCATAGTATGGTTTCCACAGTCGCCTTCATGTATATCCCAGAGTACTTTCCGGGCCTCCTCATTTTCCAAGCATCTTAGGTATGTACCTACGACATACTTTTTGTATAATTTTCCTTTAATGAGGACTTACCTGGTTGTCCTGCATCTGAATGCCTAGTTACTTTTTCTTCTACTGGGATAGATCTAGTTTGCAAATAGTGAATTATTGGCCTAGTCCAAGATGTGGTGTTCTCCATGGAATCAGCCTGTTGCACATCCTGGGTACTGGATACCTGTGTCTTGCATCCAGGGTTTGGGTCCTCTAGTTCCTCGTCTTGGTAGATGGTCGGCTTAGTATGTGAATTGTGGGGATATGTGTATCTTTAAATGCTTTGAATGCCGATCCTAAATTTTCTAGAGCATTTGCTTCAGTGTTTTTTCTCTGGGTACTTGTTGTATGTTGAAAGTTTAGAAATCCTAGGATATGGACTTTACTATCTCCAAATATTTGAGTAATTTATCCGCTTTCACTGCATAAGATCCATTAAAGTGGTTAGTCAAAAGTAGGGAGTCAACGTATACCTGGATGTGTTCTATTCCGAGTTGTAGAGCCATGATTCCTAAACATGTCCCCCCCCTGACGTTGGATGTTCCATTTGTAAACAATATCCAACATCCTGAAGTTTCTTCTTCTTGCAAGTGTTGGAATTCTTGGTCAGCCTCTTTCAGTATATCATCACTGAAATCTGCCACAAATTCTGTTAGAGCTTGGGATTTTATGTTTGTTCTTGCTTCGTAGACTAAGTCGTAGGCACTTAGTTTGACTGACCACTTCGCCATCCTTCCTGACATCTAGGTGTTTTGGCTAAAAATTACTTAAGTTGAATTAGCAAAGTTTGAACCAAATTTTGAATGTGAGGTCAGGTGTCTCGAATTCAGATGTGAAAAAGATTTGAAATAATCCTGGGACAATAGTGGAATTCCAGGGTCAAATAACTAGAATCCTGGGTAAAAACTTAGATCTATTTA
>JBCNJP010000003.1:61124446-61329872 GCA_039602395.1 Deinandra increscens subsp. villosa | reverse complement strand
GTTTCAGAGGCGAAATCTAAGGATTTCAACAAGCAAACACTATGATTTGATCATGGATTCATGATTTCCGCACTTGAATCTGTGTATTGGATGAGTAAAGGCTCAAATTTGGTCCTGACAGAGTGTCTACTTATAGGAATGTGCGTCTTCATATTATCAATTAAAGAAAAGGATAACTGCCTAAAGGGCATTTTGGTCATTTTGACCTTTAAAAGGATAAACTTAATAATTGAATATTATTAAGATAATAAGATGTTAAAATAAACATAGGAAGTGTTTATTGTATAAAACCTTGCGTTAACGCCATACGATACGCAAATTAAGTAAAATCGGGAATCGTTGCGGAAGTTCCGTTCATATAACAACTTAAAGACATAAGGTGAGTTCTATGAGCCCACTCCTAAATATTTTAAATGTTTTCGGGCTGATATACATACAAATGTTATAAAATGCATCTAAATGATTTATAACTGAAATGTTGCGTATGTGAACTATTGAATTACCTTTGAGTAAATATATCAGATTGCTAAGGTGCTAATTGATAAATGGATATATTGAACTATTAAATTATTGTTGAATTGATATATATATGTGGACTGTTATGGAAATGCATGTACGTGAAATATCTTGAATTGATAAACTGTTAAAAGGCTTTTGGGATAATATATATAGAAATATATATATGATATGTTATGAAAATGATATTAAATCATTGTACGTGTTATAACGTAATTATAATGACTGTGATATGATATGTGTTATATTTGCTTCGAAATTAAATAGTCAAGTGATAAAGGAATTATTAGTAAACGTTATAGTGAATATGTATGATTATATGAGAACAGGTGATGCATTTGCTTCATTATTATGTGGTGGATACGCCGCTGGTACTTCCTATATATATACATAATAATATTAGTTACCCAGTATATCAGAAGTGTGGAGGATACGCCCTGTATACATACACTAACGATAAATTGGGAGATGTCCACTTGTTGCAGTATATGAAGACCTTATCACTGTTTACTAATAATCTTAAGTCTCTTGGGTATTTAACTAGGGGGCGGGTAGTAGTACAGGGGGAGTTAGGAGGTAGTGTTGCTCAATGGGATTAGAGACCACTACAAATATACATGGGAAGAAAGCAACTGTCCGTTATAGGGAATACTCTAGAAGGGTAAACTCCGCAGTTAGCAAATAGGGGAAGGCGGTACAACTGTCCGTTACAGGGAATGCCCTAGAAGGGTAAACTCGGCAGTTAGCAAATAGGGGAAAGTAGGGCGACTGACCGTTATAGGGAATACCCTAAAGGGGTAAACTTGGCAGTCCGCAAAGATGGTTTCTCTGCTTATACATTAGCAGGGTTTACACTGGTAATAAATGTTGGGGTTGTAGGAAGGGATAGCGGGATAAATGGTTTTATAGGGGGTGTTTCCTGTTAAGGAATATTATGTGTTTGATAATTGTGATATATATTATACTTGATAAATGTCTGTGAAAAAGGGATCTTGCAGGTCCAAGGGTTTTAAACCTCACGCCGAGGTAAAGCTTTTAAAATATAGAACTCACCAGCGTAAGCTGACCTTTTCCAAAAATGTATGTATGTCAGGTCAGGGTGAGGCTTCGACTAGTTATGAGAAGGCCCTGGTGATAAGGGATTAGACGGGCAAGCTATCGGAAGGAAGGAATGTTATGGCAAGCTGGCATAGATATAGTTATAGCAATAAAACGTAATGATAGTTAGTATTTCCTTATGTAAATTATCTCTTACTTTGTAGTACTTGGCAATTGAATAAAAGTTTAAAATTTCCGCTGCTTAGTAATCTCTGTTATTACCTTGTGTTCATGAGTAAATCCGATTAGTGACCCCTTCTGGAGCCAAGTCTGGAAGTGGGCGTCACAATAAGATTGTGAGGTTTGGTGCCTAGGATTAAGATACGAAAACTGTTTGTAAAAATCCTGGGACGACAACTGGATTCCAGGGACAAAAAACAAAATCCTGGGTAAAAATGTAAGTTTAGTTGCGAAATCGATTAAGAAAGTTAATAACACAAATGAAGCCTTGAATGCAAGTAGGAACACCAAGAATTTTATTAGGGAAAAGCCCTTAGCCCTTAGATGTCTCTAAGGCGCCGCCGGCATAAAAACCCCGGGTAGCGATAACACACGCTACCAATTTATTGATCACGTAAACGTTTCAGTACAGTGAGTATGCAGAGAATAAAGTACGAGAATACAATGAGTAAAGCTCGAATGAGCTGAAAATAAACGACTAAGTGTCTTATTTACACTCCTAGATCTTCAACAACTTCTCCGATATTCCAGGGATCTCTTCTCCAACGTCTTTTTCAGTTAGTTGACCGAGTTTCCAGCTAACAGCCTTTGACCACGTGCGAAATAAGTCTCCAGCTTCTTCTATTCGACCGTTGGTGGACTCCGTCAACCTGTCCTTGATCAGATATAGGCACAAAACGCGTTAGTAACAATGTCCTAGCATGCAGGGTCATTTCCACATGCTGGGTCATTCGTAAAATAAGGGTGACCCTGGATTAGATTCATCCTGGGTCATAATAATGTATAACCAAAATTAATAAAGCAAAGATGGACTTCCCTGGATTACAGCGACATCCTGGGACATTACCTTATTCCTGACGCATTCAGGGTGATTTGAACTTTACCTGTATACTTCCGGGTCATACCTGCCCCTGGTCTACACCTATACCCTGGATTATCAGCCAAAAATTCAGGGTATAACAAAATGTATTATGGATTCCACTCAATTCTTCAGGTAACTCCAACTGGTAAGCATTTTGACCCACTTTAGCAAGGATTTTAAAAGGCCTGATGAATCGAGGACTTAATTTTCCCCTCTTTCGGAATCTAATTACTCCTTTCCACGGGGTCACTTTTAGCAACACATAGTCTCCCTCCTTAAATTCAATATCTCTACGCCTCTTATCTGCATACGATTTTTGTTGATCCTGGGTGGCCTTTAAATGCGCTCTCACGATGTGAACCTTCTCAGTAGTAGCTTTGACCACATCCATATGGGCCAACTCCCTTTGACCCACTTCACCCCAACACAACGGTGTTCTACACTTCCGACCATAAAGGGCCTCATATGGGGACATTCCAATACTAGCATGATAGCTATTATTGTATGAGAATTCCACCAAGGGTAAATGAGTGTCCGAACTTCCTCCAAAATCCAACACACACGCTCGCAGCATATCCTCGAGTGTTTGGATTGTTCTCTCGCTTTGCCCATCAGTTTGAGGATGGTATGCGGTACTAAACAGTAACCGAGTACCCATACATTCTTGAACTTCCCACCAGAATTTAGACGTAAAGCGGGTGTCCCTATCCGACACGATTGACACCGGGACTCCGTGTCGCGATTCAATCTCTTCCACATAGACATTCGCCATTCCCTCGGATGAATACGGCTCACTAATAGGCAAGAAGTGTGCACTTTTAGTAAGTCGGTCCACTATCACCCAAATAGCATCGAATTTCTCCTTGTTTTTGGCAACTTTGTGAGCAAATCCATCGTGATATGCTCCTATTTCCACTCCGGTATCTCGAGTGGTTGCAACTTACCATATGGCTTCTGATGTTTAGCTTTGACTTGAAGACAAGTCAAACATTTTTCCACATATTTTACTATATCCTGTTTCATGCTCGGCCACCAATACTCGCGTTTTAGATCATGGTACATTTTCGTGCTCGTGGTCAAAGGTTGTTAGCTGGAAACTCGGTCAACTAACTGAAAAAGACGTTGAGGAGAAGATCCCTGGAATATCGGACAAGTTGTTGAAGACCTAGGAGTATAAATAGGACCTTTAGACTTATTTTTCAGCTCACTCGAGCTTTACCGACTGTATTCTCGTACTCATTTCTCTGCAAACTCATTCTACTCAGACATTTACGTGATAAATAAATTGGTAGCGTGTGTTATCGCTACCCGGGGTTTTTATGCCGGCGGCGCCTTAGAGATATCTAAGGGCTAAGGGCTTTTCCCTAGTAAAATTCTCGGTGTTCTTACTCCCATTTAAGGTTTCATTTGTGTTATCTAAATTATCAACCAATTTCCTGATTTAACTTACATTTTTACCCAGGATTTTATCTATTATCCCTGGAATTTAACTATTGTCCCAGAATTTCTGCAAACTGTTTTCATATATTATACCTAGGCACCAAACCTCACAATCTTATTTGGTTCAATTCTTACTAATTTTGCTTAAGTAATTTTTAGCCAAAACAGCTGTCATGTAGCAGATGGGGTTTCCTGGGAAGTGGATAAAGTGGGTTGAAGGTATCTTATATCCGTGTTGTGCCTCTGTGCTGGTGAACGGGTGCTCAACGATGGAGTTCAAGTGTTATTGTGGTCTTTGTTAGAACCTATTTGTTAGCAACACAAACTTATGGTTTTCTTATCTTGTAATTGATACTTTATTTTGTAATTGTCTTTTGATATGTACTTGGTGAACTTTGTGTATATGTTAGCGTACTTGTTATGCTTCTTAGCGGACTTGTGACTTATGCTCTTAGCGTACTTGATTTACTCTTAGCGTACTTGTTTGAATGTTATCTTAGCGGACTTGTTTATTCCTAGCGAAATTGTTTATTCCTAGCGAACTTGTTTACTTAGCAGACTTGTTTTGTTCCTAGCGTACTTAATTTGTTCTTAACGAACTTGTTAGCGTACTTGTTCATGTTAGAGAACTTGATAATGCTTAGCGTACTTGTTAGCGAACTTGTTGCTACTTAGTGTACTTGTTAGCGGACTTGTTACTACTTAGCATACTTGTTAGCGAACTTGTTAAGTGCTAGCGAACTTCATTTAAGTCTTAGCAAACTTGTTCTCCTGATAGAATAATTTGCTGAATTCTAGGTAATGATTGTGTTGTATTAAACATTCTTTTTTTCCCAGGTTCTCTTGTAGTATAAATACCATTGACAAAACCCCTATTGGCAACGCTTGAAGGAGTAGTATTCCTACAGAGAGCCTTTGCGTGTGTGTTCTTGGTGTTAGTGTGTGTTCTTGAGCTTTAGGAATCATCAATGGCTGAGCATTGATGCTGATCCATCCGGAATCGACCATCACACATGATTTCCGCACTTGTGTGATGAATCATATGAGAACAATGTTGCTCAAATCTGGTTCTGACAATTGGTATTAGAGCCTTGTTCTTCATTTTTGAAGGTTTTCTCAAAATGGAGAAAATCTCATATGAGTTGTCGATTTTGGATGGATTTGCTTGTTGTTTGAGTTGATTCTTGGTAGAAATCACTCAATAAACTCAATGCCATACTCAGATTTCTGAAAATCTCAAGCAAAATGGTCCGATTTTCAGATTTCAGCCATGAACATCGCTTATTTGTTTAAGTCCTGTTCTTGAGAAAAGTTTTCAATCTTGTTTTTCTGTTGATTATCTGTTAAAATTGATTAATGGCGAGTTTGAGACTACTAAAACCGAATCTATAGCCACTGATATCTCTCAAAAACATCAAGTATTGAAGATTTTAGAGGCTAAAAGTGGTGATTTTTGGTGTTCTTCACATAAACTCACTATTCCATTGATTTAGGTCATTTAGAGTGATTTTTGGAGTTCATGACAGTTGAGTAAAGTATTCCTACATGAATTTCGAAACTATTGATGATCTTAAACAATGATTTTGTCAATATTGATTTTTGAGTTTGAATTTGCTCAAGAACAAGCTGTTCAAAATTTGGCTAAGTCTGGAAATTTGACTTTTCAATTTTTTTTGCTGAAATCTCATTTATGAATGACTAATGATGTTTATTATTGTTGGTCTTGTAGGATTTGGGTATTTTCAAGCAATTTACTACTTTGCAAGCAAGTGAACCGATTTCGACTCGTTTGACCCGTTCGCTTACTTTGTCTCGAAATTGACAAGTGTTGATCATTTCAACATGTCGGATCACTTCACTCCTGCCACACAAGGCAACAATAGGCCTCCTAAACTCATGGGGGCGGGATTGGCGATGGAAGCATCCCCTTATGGCGCTTAGAGAAATGGCAGAATTCAATGATCTTTTAGCGGTTTTGTCAAGCTCTGTTCCAAGGGATTGCGAAGATAAGTGGGTATGGGACGGTGTTCCTGATGGTAAGTTGGTGGTTAAAGAACTGAAATCACAAATCAACCGTTTAAGATTGCTAGGTCCCGTTCTTTTGTTTTCCTTGGCATAAAGGCCTCCCGCTGAAAGTTAACTTGATGGTTTGGCGAGCAGAAATGGGGAGGTTACCGACAAGCATGGCGCTAGCGAACAGAGGCATCATGATTATTAACTCTTTATGCAGGTTCTGTGGTGACAAGGAAGAAACAGTCGATCATATATTTGTGGAGTGCTGCCACGCTATGGAGATTTGGGACCGGATTGCAAGATGGTGCAAGGTGAACCCGATATTTGCCTTCACAGTTAAAGATTAGATAATGTATAGCCAAACTATGGAAGGATCGAAGGTGAGAAAGAAGACGGTTCAAGGAGTATTGATGGTGGCAATATGGATGGTCTGGAAGTGTCGTAACAACTTAACTTTTAATGGGAAAGAAATGGTTATTAACAAGGTGATGAAAGATATCAAAGTTTCTATCTTATTCATGGCTATCAAAGAGAATGAAGAAGTAGGATGTTCAACGACAACAATGGATGATATTTGATGTTGGTTAAGGTTTTAGATGTTTGTTTTAGTCTTCTGATGTGTCTATTTGGAGGTTTTTTCTTTCTTTGTAATGTTTTTCTTTTTTAGAGCTTTAGCCTCTTACTAGACTTGTTTTAATAAAGTTGACCGTTTAAAAAAAATACTAAAATCCACAACATTTAATGTTTAATTAGAATAAAATCACCGGTCTAAAACTAGTGGTCAAGGGGGGGTAAGGCTTTGCCACCTAGGTCTGGGTTCAAACCCAGACATTGACAATTATTTGGTGATTTATAGGGTTAAAATATAAGTTTGTAATAGTTTAGCCGTTCAAAAAAAAAAAAAAAAAAAACACTACACCCCCACCCTACCACACTATTTTACTTTACTAGACACTCTATTTTGAATTTCGTGCGTAAACTGAACTCGGATCAAATAATTAATGGCGTACGCATCAAGTCACCCCTCGATGTTTGGATTGGCTAAGGTACAAATTAAGAAGCAAACGTGGCACTTCAACTGTTGAAACGTGTCACTAAACAAACTCTTCTGTCTGCCACGTACATCCCCCACCGCCACCCGCCCTATCACTTCCATATTCCTCGATCCTACTACTTTTGCCGCCCCCATCCCTATATATATAACCCATCTTTCCATCTCCATCTTTCATAACTGCCAATCACACTTGAAAAAAAAACATCTATATACGTTCGTAACATTCGTGTATCATGCCTTTCCGACTCGATAAAACCGCCGCCGTGACGGTGGTCGTTACGATGTTGATGCTCGCCGTCATCTGCGCTGGCACAGCCACGACTGGGAATATGAAGTACGAGGATGCGAAGACGAAGGCGGAACATGCTGGAAACGAAGTAATTGATGCGGGTAAAGACGTGAAAGAGTCGTCAGAATCTTGGGCTGGGTGGGCCAAAGATAAAATCTCTGAAGGGTTAGGTCTCCGGACCGAGGAAGCAAAAGACGCTGGCCAGCGAGCCTCCGACGCCACCATGGATTCCGCTAAGTCCGCGAAGGACAAAATCACTGGTTAGTTACTTGTCCTGTTAACTTCCTATTCTCCTAATTCTGAATTCGTTTGGGGACTTTGTGTTCTTTTTTGAACAAACTGAATGTAGTTTTAATTAACCGATTGAAACTAATGATCAATGGTTCGATAGGAACAGGGGAATATGCGGCGGACAAAGCCGAGGAAATGAAGAATTACGCGGGTGAGAAAGCAGGCGAATTGAAGGACGGAGTCTCCCGGGCGGCAGAATCCGCAAAGGAGACAGCGTATGATAAGTCGCAAAGGGCTAAAGAAGGTGCCGAATGTGTGAAAGATACGGCCTGTGAGAAGGGGCAAATGGGGAAGGATGCGGCCGGATCCGTAAAATACACGGCCTGCGAGAAGACTAAAAAAGCCGCAGGATCCGTGAAAGATGGGGCCCAAATGGGGAAGGATGCAGCGGGGTATGTGAAAGACGCCGCCTGGGAGAAGACCAAGGATGCCGCAGGGACCGTGAAAGACGGGGCACGAATGGGGAAGGATGCGGCGGGTTACATGAAAGACGCGGCCTACGAGAAGACTAAGGATGTTGCGGGGTCCGTAAAAGACGGGGCGCATATGGGGAAGGATGCGGCGGGATACATGAAAGACGCGGCCTACGAGAAGACTAAGGATGTTGCGGGGTCCGTAAAAGACGGGGCGCTAATGGGGAAGGATGCAGCGGGGTCCCTGTATGAGAAGACTAAGAGTGCGGGAGGGTCCGTGAAAGATGGGGCATACGATAGAGCTGAAAGCGTGAAAGAAGGTGCTCGGGATGCGGCCGAGAAAGCGAAGGAAGGCGGGGAGGGAAGTTTGGGATGGGTGAAGGAGAAAGCGAAACAGGGATATGAGGCAACGAAAGAAGCGTTGGGGAACAAGTACGATGAGGCGGCGGAGCCGCATAGACAGAAGGCGAGGGATTTTAAGGAAGATGTGATACTAGGTGCTGGTCGGTATGAAGAGCTTTAAATTAAGGTATGATGAGGGATGAAGTTGGTTTGCCTTATTGAATTTTGAGATGGATGATGTATACTCTCTTCCTTTGATGGATGATGTTACTTTTGGGATCTCTTGCTTTGTAAATTAGTTTTAGTATCTTATATATATTATAATGTTACAATAACAAACTTGTTCAATTCGGGCTCCATCATCTGCTTGTGTACGATGTGAGATCATTAAGGGGTGGGGTGCTCATAAATCTTTGATGAACAGGACTATCATTTTAGGATATATATATTTCAAAATCTTGATAAAAATTTGAGTTCTTTAAGGTCCTTCTACCTAAACTAAGAATGTTCAAGATTTTAACCCAATTATTTTAACACAATAACACTTTACCTTATCACAACATCTTTATTCTATATATTTTATATATAGAATAGACATCTTTATTCTATATATTCTATATATAGAATAGAGAAATAAACTTATGGAATTGTGTTCTTTTCCTAAAGAAAACTAAATCTATAATATATATATAAAGTGAGAAATATTTAACAAAACTCATTATAGCTTTAATTCTTTGGAATAACTGTTTTTTACTTTTTATTTTTTTTCCTTTTTAATATCTATTACTAGCATAGGGAGAACTAAGATCTTTACTCAGATCCGGAGAGCAAAATCCGTTTTCGCTTTCTACGTTCAAATTCAGCTTTAATTCTTTGGAATAACTGTTTTTTACTTTTTATTTTTTTTCCTTTTTAATTCTATTACTAGCATAGGGAGAACTAAGATCTTTACTCAGATCCGGAGAGCAAAATCCGTTTTCGCTTTCTACGTTCAAATTCAAAAAATGCACGCAACCCCACATTAGAAAAAGCATAGCGATCTTGGCGATGACGGGAAACCGCCATAGATCATCACCCCCTTAAAGGGAAACGACGGAGAACAATAAAAAAACAAATTGGAAAACCCCAAAATCATCGATTTCAGCTAATGGGTTTTGAAGATCTGTAACAGCAGAGAGAGAAGAGAGAATATATTATTAAGAGAAATGTGAAAATGTTTCATTTTTGCTTTAGAATGTTTCATCTTTGCTTTAGAGGAGAGAGAGAAAGAACCTTTGCTTTAGATAGGAGAGAGAGTATATATGATGAAATAAGAGAGAGAATACGTAAATATGATGAAGAAACATGGAGATAATAATAATACACACCAAAAACAACTTTTCAATAAACTGGTGACTAAAAGCACATAGAACAGCTGGAAGTTATAGGTGGTGAGAGAGAGTTGAGTCATAACCCACCTCTCAAATTATCCATTTAAAAAAACACATATGGCAAAAACAGTAACTATTATGTGTACAACTCAGATTTCCCTTTTGATAATAAATAAATTTCATATTAATATCTATACATGTCTAATGATGTATTTGGATCTATGTAGCTACTGATCATAGGTTTTGGTGTGTAATAAGTAATAACACTCAGAGACTAAACCACTAAACCATGGAGATAGCATTGAATATCCACAAAGTTGTTTATTGTAAAGCTTTAGAATTTGTGCTTAAGTTTTCATGTTTAATGTTGGATATGAAACTATTGATCATGCATACCTTTGTCATCTCAATAACCAATAAATGCTTTATTTTTTTTAGTCCGATGGGACCTGATATAAAAAAGGTAGATTCATTGTTTTTAACTCAAGGCTTATTTGTTGCCTTAACTCATGTACATGTATTTGTTGGCTCATTTTAGGTTTGTTTTTTTGGCCTGCGTCTTGCCACGGGGTTAAATATTTTTGTTGCATAAGGTTACATATATTCGTCTATATCGTTTTTAATGTCACTACAACTTTACATATTATGATATTAAGGTAAACCCACATTGTTTGGTAGTTTGGTTTCAAGAATTCATTTGTTTGCCAGAATGATGAAGAATATTTGATTTGAATTATTCCATATGTTTTGGTTAGCCAAAATCAAGAAGTGTGTTATTAGTGAACTTATCAACTCATTACTTGGTGAATTCATGTTTATATATTATATCATCAAATTGGGTTTATAAATTCATAGAATAAATATACAACAGTAGGGAAGCTTGAAATTTGGAGAGGTTAACTTACATTATGTTCAATTTAAATTACAAAATAGGAAATTTAAATATTTGATGAAGGTACATGTTAACGTGCTTACAAAAGAAATTTTATCAAGTAGAAAAGGGACAAAATGAAAGTATTTAAAACAATTTAGACCATAGTATGGTTTAGATCTGGTGATTTAAGGACAACCATTTACATGAATACAATATACCATATAGAATGGCTTAGATCATAACCTCCAAAGCCTAATCAATATTGAACAACGACCATAGTAACAACATTAGATCCAACTTTATCATGTATAGATAGTAGAAATAGTCATAGTAAACTAAAACCAAAACAATTCTGATATGCGCTCAAAAGCCGATAACCAACAGAATTATGATGCTAACTGGGACTGCCAAAAAAACCCATAAGCAACCTTCCATGATTAAGATAAGTTTATAGGTGTACTAGGTAGCACATTTTTTACACGAATCAAGGAAATGATCAATACATAGGCTATTTTACACACACAAAAAATTATATATATATATATATATATATTTGATCCTTAAAGTGTTTGGATACAAAAAGCTTTATTCCAAACGACGCCTGGTGTTAGCTGCTGCTGAAGAAGAGTCTGTGTAAAGTTAAAGATATGGAATTTAACATCTAGAATTTAAAATATGGAATAAGCGGTAAATGAAATTTTAAAAAACGGTTAATACACTTATGAACCTATATTCACTCTTTTCCTGTATTTTCCACGAACCAAAAAAATTGTCAATACATTGGCTATTTTAACCAAAAAAATATATTTTATACTGAAAATGCTTGGATACGGAGAACCTTATTTGAAACGACGCGTTGACTTTAAATATGGGATGTAATACATATATTAAGTGCATTGACATAAACAATTAAAGGTTAAAGATATGAAATATAACATCTTGAATTTATGAGAGATGTGTTTATACAAAAGTTATATAACCCTTATAAATCTATATTTTATTTATTTTATTCACTTTTTCAGATATTTTTCTAAATTACCGCAGCAACGCGCGGTCGATCTCTAGTTATTAACAAAACATAAAGAAAACTAAGTGTATATTAGTTCCGATTAGCGAAACCTTTGATTAGCGAAACATCAAAATTATTGTTTACTAATTTTTAAGGCATTTTATCAAAACATCAAAATTATTGTTGACTAATTTTTAAGGCATTCAGTAGAAGGCGATTGATATTCATCTCATGGAGTAGCCCACTTGATAGAGATTTTGTCCTTTTAAATAAAAGTTTTGGATTCAAACTCAGACAGTAGTATAATTTGGTGTGTAAATACTAATTTGCCATTCAAAAAAAAGATATCAACCTCATTTATATCTATATTTTATATTTATATTGAAGAACATTGATATTCACCTCATTTATATCTATATGAGGTTTTGTCCTTTTAAATGAAGGTCTTGGGTTCAAACTCAGACAGTAGTGTAATTTGGTGTGTAAATATTAATTTGTCATTCAAAAAAAGATATCAACCTCATTTATATCTATATTTTATATTTATATTAAAGAATATTGATATTCACCTCATTTATATCTATATTTTATATTTATATTGAAGAACATATTTATATTGAAGAACATAAATAATTTAGTAGAAGGTGATTGATATTCACCTCATTATATTTATATTTTATATTTATATTGAAGAACATAAGTGATTATTGTTTATTAATTTATAAGGCATTCAGTAGATTTATATTTTATATTTATACTATAGATGACGACCCGTCCGCGCGTTACGACGGGCCATCATATTACACATAGAAACATAACTGTAAGGATCTAGTAAAATGTAAGTAAAATGTAACCCATTCTGTTCTATAAAACTATGAATAGATAAAATAACACTGTTCTGTAACAATACAGATAGAAACATAACCATAAATCACGGAATGACATCAAAGATACATGATCAAAGATACATGTGGTAAACCATGTCATAAAGAAAATGAGCTATACATGTAACCCAATACAGATAGAAACATAACCATAAAACACAGAATGACATCAAAGATACATGATCAAAGATACATGTGGTAAACCATGTCATAAAGAAAATGAGCTATACATGTAACCCATTAAGTTTGTATAGTACAACATAAAATGAGAAGATGCGTGCAATAAGTAGTGGTGCCTTAGTAGATAGGAAAGTATAGAAATGTAAGTATTTCTTTAAGAAAACATATTGCAATGGGGTCAAAAGTCCAAACGAAGATGAATGAATAAACGACTGACCTTGGAACAGTTCTGCCACCAAAACAACGATATCTATAGCCAAAAGAAACATAAAATAGAACATTAAGTTTGTACGTTTTATGAAAATTTGACGCATAAGTTATTAAATCCTATGGGTTATTAGTAAGAGCAATCATTTTTATACCTGATATATACCTCTCATTAACTTCATTTTATATCTATTTTTTTAAAATCAACGCACCTTTTAGACCATAGCACAGTCACCTAAATCAGAGCTTGCACATGAAAAAAACAGAGAAATTAACACTGAGACATGTACATTCACAAACACACAAAGAAAATGAAACACACAAAGAAAATGATCTTCAAGGGTAGAATATGATAGCTTCTAATACATACTTTAAAGTTAAAAATGCAGCTTCAAAGAATGAAATTAGCAGGGAAGAGAGTTAAAAAAATTACCAACTTTTAACCATATTAAGAATCCTTTTTATTGCTAAAACCTAGAGAGTAGAGCATATTTTCATGTCATAAAGAAGATTCAAGTATGAGCATAGATATTAAACCTCAATTCAAGAATTCTTTTTCCTTTCAAAAAATTCTATATCAACAGCCTCTTAAAGAGGCAAAGGTATCTACTTAATTTACTTGATAAGTTTTACTCAACTAAAACTGAACCAATCTAATCAATTTCATAAGATTTTATCACCTCGTTGCTAAATATGTCAATGGGTATTCCATACAATAAGGTGTAATCAACTCATGGAACATCATTAGTGAACTTGACAACAAATGACTAAAATGAAACAAAGATTTGGAGTATGATAAAAAAAAATTACATTGAACAGAAATATTAAAATTCATTTCAAGAATTCTTTTGTCTTTCAGAAAAATCTATATTAATATCGCTCATAAAGGTAAAAGTTCACAAACAAACAACCATAACATAATTTTCAAAAACTAATCAACTCTAAAAAGAAGCATACATGCAGAAGCAATTGAACAGAAAAGGAGCATAGTACCTACATACACAAAACACATAATAAAAATACAAATTTACATGGTTAAGATATACAGGGTCGATCCTGAGAATTTATAGGTCCTGTTCGAGTTAAAAAAATGGGCCCCATTAAAAAAAAATTGTAAATGGAAGAGGTTCTTCAATAAGACAAAAAATAAGTTATAACGATAAACATAAGAAGATTATGGTTTTAAAATGACATTCTAAGTAATTACCGATAAATTTTATAGATCTCTTAGCATTTTTTATAGCAAATTGATTGATTAAGTGTTCATAGTTTATAATATAGATAAAATTTTTTAAACTATGGGCCCCCGAAAAAGATAGGCTATGTTCCGTCGCACCTCTCGCACATGCTCAGGGCCCCCACTGAAGATATAAGAAAATGAATAGATAAACTTTATAAAGGAATAGATGGCAACACATTATAAAGAATAAATAAGAAATAAAAAGGTTCAACTAAAATAAAATTATTTGTAAGAGCAAGAAAAATAAAAAATTAACAAACACACAATACAGTATGCCACTTTTGACAAACAGAAACTTCAAACAACCATGATATTCCTTGCTTGATCCACCCTCTAATAGACGCCATCCCCTTTATATTTTATTATTAATGATACATTAATTTAACCCGCTTTAAACGCCCAATTTGAGGTGGAAATGGTCCAGTCAACTTATTGTTATGGAGATCCCTGCCAACAAAGTTAAGTAAGCTGAGAACACAAATCCAATCTAAATCACTACTTTAGAAGATAGTACCAAACTAACTATTCATTTACCGCAACAAAATACACATCGAAGTTCTTGGTTTCGATTGGAGCCTCATGAATCTATTTGATAGAATATATCTATTTGTAAGCACAGAATTACCACTTAAAAGCTTGAATATATCCACTCTTCTTCACGCATTGAAGCTCCTACATAAAAAAATTTTATATCAATTAGAACGTCAAAGAACACAAAGAATGGAATTCGTATATGGCTCAGATCCGAATGACGGTGGCGATTAACGCCTCCTTGTCACCAGAAAATCATCATAGCCTAATGAAGATTGCAACCACATTCCAAACCAAAACAGGAACCGACAGAGCATCGTAGCCAAAACATATAGCAACATCATGAGACAACCGACATGGCATAGCAAGAAAACAACAGTCCAACAGAGGTAAAAAACACAGATCTTGAAGAAAACCACTGGCTTAGATCATTTAGATCATCATATCCATTGCATTGTCAGACAACCAGAGATGGAACAACAAGAAACCAACAACGTTTGACTCTCATTCAACATTACGACAGATCATATCATACTATGAAACCAACAAAAAACCATATCATCATCGCCCCCAAGGCTCAGTTTAGGTTAGTATCATCATCGCCTTCAAGGCTCAGTTCTGATAAATAGCTCAAATTTGGCCTACGACCGTGGCAAAAAAATCAAAGCCAAAAGAAAAGAAAGAGATCAGCAGAACACATATAACCTGAGAATTGACCATCTGAATGGTAAAACAAACCCTGATGCGAGGGTCTACAAACATCAAACGAAACCGTAATTTGAGGGAAAATCGTACGCCGACGACGGCCTTACAAACATCCGGCATACCACAGAAACATCGACAACCACGGTTAGTAGAGAGGCATCGGCGGTGAGCACACACAAATCGAGTGCACTATCGAGCCATCGGAAACCACCGAGCCACAGTTGTTTAATTTGTTATTTTAAAGCCAAAAGAAAGGAAATAAATCAGTAAAGCAGATATTGCCTGAGAATTGAGACCATCTGAATGGTAAAGAAAACCATGATGTGAAGGTTTACAAACATCACACGTAACCCTAATTTGAGGGCAAATCGGACGTCGGTGACCTGCTTACAAACATCCGGCAAACCACATAAACACCAAAATCTGGGTCTAGCAAAGAGGAACTGGCGGCGCGCAGCGGTGGACCCACGACCGAGCCAAAGAATCTCAGCCGGTGATGAATAAGGCTGATGTGACAATCCGACTTTTCAGGTCATTTTCCCGACATTAACTGAACGTAAAACGTATTAAATGTTGTGTGAACATTTATGTGCTTATCTGCGTTGACTTTAGCAATTAGGGTTTTGTGTAGTAATCACTAAACGAGCATGCACTTAAGTTTGACGTTTGATATTCTTGTTTTATGATTTTATATAAATCATACGTTATAATTTTATATGAACGTTGTGTCATTTAATGTGACGGTTAAACCTATATATTATGTGACGTTTATGTACATTAATAGTATATAATTTTATGTGAACTTGATTATGTAACTCAAAGAGTTATAAGTATGATTTTATGTAATTTAAATGCATATTTATAGATTTATAATCTATGATTTATGTGACAACGAGATTTGTATTTCCTTATAAACGTCATACAATTAGTATATTTCGACAAGTCTCGTATACTCGGCATTAAAAATATTTTTCCGTTACTCTTCGTTAACCTCCTTTAGAGCCGTTAGGTTTTGTAAAACTTTGAGGGGTTATGTTGTCATTTCCCAAACACGATTCTCTTTTATTAAACATGGAGGGGTCATTCTGTAATTACCAAAACTCTGTGTCATTATTGTAAGTATGGGAGGGACTATAGTTATCATTATCCTTTAGTCAATTTTAAATGATAATTACCTGAATTGAAGAAGAGTCAACGATCGGTTTTAAACAGATCATCATCATCGTTCCGTCGGTTACAATAGTCCGCAATCAATTGAGCAATTCAATTGCATCAAATGATAACCATCCATCCTCATTCACTGACACGCCCATTCCCGTATCACTCTTTCTCGTTCTCAGTTTTTCCGGTGAAACAAAACCCACCGAAACCTCCACCATCCGCCACTGTTTCACCACCATTCAAGACCCCTTACAATCGTCATTCATCACTGAACAACCAGGAGGAACCGGAGTCGTGTATCGTGACGGTGTATGGTGTTCGCGTTCAAGGTTCGGGACTTGTTTCGGCTTCAAAAACTCGTTGTTTCTTATCACCGAATCGAGATAATAATCCCTCAATGTTAGTCGCACCTTTTTATACGTTTTATTTGAGTTTCACGATTTTCCGGCGACCGAAGCTAGGGTTCCGTTCACCGGAGTTAATAGGTGAAGAAGATGACTTCTGGCGGGTATGGGTTATAAGTATAAGATTCGGTTTCATTACCAGACGCCAGACTGGCTCAATGGGTAAGTCGCTGGGTGGTTATGCGCGAGGTCATGGGTTCGAGACCTGGCCAACGCGTTTTGTTTTTTTCCCTTGTTTTCTTCCTTTAACTCAGTTCTGGTCACTGTGTGTATATATGATGATTCCAGTCGCGATCTATGCGCAGTTGGGCTACTGGCCGAGTGGTTAAAGCGCTCCTGTTTGGTCCGGGAGGTCACGGGTTTGAACCCGGTGACCTCCATAGTTTTTATTTTTATTGTTTTTGGGTTGTTTTGGGCATGTAGTCATTAGAGTTTGCACCAAAATCGTTCCTTCCCGTATCCTAACACCGTAAAACATGTGTGGAACCATTAAAACCTCGTAAATCATATTTTGAGTTATAAAATATGTTTAACTTGTTATTCTAAATTAAAATATATTTTGAACATCTATTTACATATATATGTTGATATGAAATTTTGGGTATATATGAAAAGGTAAAATATATATGTATATAAATATATATACATATTTATAGATTTATATATATATTTATGCCGATGGATTTTATTGAAATAACCGAATATTTTATGATAACCTTTAATATATATAAATATGCATTGTCTTCGCAAATTTGTTATTAACGTCACTCGAACTTTTAGCAAATATATATATATATATATATATATATATATATATATATATATATATATAACATATAATTATTCTTGAAACCCTTGAACTTAGACAATATATATATATATATATATATATTGTATTTTCTCGCGTTATTTCGATAATCGCTCGGATTTGGCACGTGTGCCATCCTCGACTTGTTTTGAATTCCTCGATCATTCGTTTTTATCGTTTACGTTAGACTTGATAGTTTAGAACACACACTTATACCCGTATGCTCGTAGGGTGATTGATTGCTTGCACAAGACTCGTTCTTGCTACTTGAATTAACTGTTGTCTGGAAACTTTGCTGAGCAACCTAAGGTGAGTTTCACGGCCCCATTTTACTGTTTTAAATCCTGTTGGGGGAGATTAACATGCATGAACTATACAACTGAGATAATTAGACTTTTATATATCACTTGAAGTACTTGAAGCACAGATACAACAAAGTCCTTCTTATGGTACCGTTAGTATTGATGACGATAGCGGGAAATATATTGTAGTACTACTGGGTCTGACAAATCCCACCCGGGTCAGTCGCTCTGGCACGATTGGATATCGAACGGGTGTTATATCCGTCCTAAACACAACAAGGCAAACTATAAACAACTGTTAGCTTCGGTGACCATCAATGTGCGAAGTTTCATGTATATAGCCTAGCTAGCTATTTGATATATATTAGTGATTATGCTCTTACAACTTAACGTTATTGAACGATCAATCTTAAACTGAACTTGAAATGTTACTGAACTGTTAAACCTGTGAACTCACCAACCTTTGTGTTGACACTTTAGCATGTTATTTCTCAGGTCGCTAAACTGGATTGTCTGACACGAGCTAGGATGCACCACTTAAGGATTATTTTTGACATGCATGCATCATAGACTTTAATACTTTCCAAATCCATTAACTTTTGGTTTGCGCATGTTTTGGCGCTTGAACAGTTATTACAACTTTTGTCGTTTACGCTTCCGCATTTAAGTGACACTAAGTGACACGTATTATCAGGTGAATCATCTCACAGAGCTAGTTGAGGCACTCACGGCTCGAGTTGCTGAGCTTGAGTTGGCCAGGGAGGCTGCGCTTCCGGCTCCAGCAGAACCTGTTGAAGAACCCATTGTGGAGGATCCCGAGGAAGAACCTGAGGAGGATCCCGAGGAAGAACCTGAGGAGGATCCCGAGGAAGAACCTGAAGAGGATCCCGAGGAGGAACCGGAGGAGGAGATGCTTGATGCATCCAGTGATCATGATAGCACTTGAGTTATTTTCACTTTTGCTTTTGTTTGGTTGTTTGTTTTATCGGGAGGATGTTCCCAAGACTATGCATTTTGAATTTTGAATTTTTGTTGGATAATTTGTGAACGAGTTACATTTTATTTGAAATGGGATTTACTATTTAATATGTGATTGTCTCGTGTGAAGTAATTTATTACTTATGTGATGGTTGTTGTGAATCATGTTATATCTTATTCTCATTTTGGGTAATTGTGAATTGAAGATAATGGCAGACGGAAATGTACCAAACATGACACCGGCTGAATTGGCTGCACTGATCAACCAACATGTGGTTGACGCCTTAGCGGCACATGTCCAAGGTGCAGGCAATGCAGGGCCACCCCAAGGTAACACAAAATTCGTGTTTTGTTGCTTGATGTGATCACACGTATTGGTAATCTGTGATTGAATGGTTGTATGAATGTATGTACAGGTAATGCTACATTTAAAACTTTCATGGACTGTAAGCCTAATCAGTTCAAAGGAACTGAAGGAGCTGTTAGCCTACTCCACTGGATTGAAAAAGTGGAATCTGCTTTTGAGATGTGCAACTGTCCTGAGGCTAGCAAAGTGAAATTTTCCACGGATACTTTGGAAGGACCGACTCTCACCTGGTGGAAGACTGAGGTGCAGATGCTGGGGATTGAAGAAGCTAATGCCGTGCCTTGGGCCGAGTTTAAAGAGTTGCTACAAGAAGAGTATTTTCCACGAGACGAGATCCAGAAATTGGAAACTGAGTTGTATAATCTCAAGATGGAGGGGTCTGAAATTGAAGCTTACACTACTCGTTCAATTTCTCTTGCGAATTTGTGCCCTAGAATCGCCACACATGCTTACCGAAGAATTGAGTTGTATATCAAGGGTTTAGTGCCCCAAATCCAGGGAATGGTGACTGCCTCAAACCCTGTGACCATTCGTGATGCTGTAAGGATTGCCAATAGGCTCACGAATCAAGCAGTTGATCAAGGAGTCTTACCTCCTAGGAAAGGAACTTCTGGAGCCTCTGACAACAAAAGAAAGTGGGATAATTCTGGGAATCAGTCTGGAAACAAGTCTTCCAACCAGCAGAACCATCAAAACCAGAATCGCAAGTTTGATAATTCTAGGAATTTCTCCTCGAACAACCAGAAGCAGAACAATCAAGGCCGAGGCGGCCAAGGAGGATCATCATACATGGGAAATTCCCCACGTTGTAACAAGTGTGGTTTCCATCACTATGGTGCGTGTGACTCTTATGTGTGTGCAAATTGTGGAAAGAAGGGTCATCAGTCCAAAACCTGCAGGGTTAAGAACAATGGGAAACAAGTTCAGGATGCTGAAGCCCTTAAAGGTTGTTTTAATTGTGGGAAAGAAGGCCACATAAAAAGAAATTGTCCCCAGCTGAACGGTGGAAACAACAACAACTACAACAACAATAACAATAACACTGGCAATCGCAATGGCAATAATAACAACAACAATGGAAACAATGGAGGAAATGGTGCCAGATAGAGCTTTTGTCATAGGCTCGGGGGATGCCAGAGTAGATCCAAATGTTGTTACTGGTAAGTTTTCTCTTAACGGATACTATGCTCTAGTCTTGTTTGACACTGGTGCCGATAGAAGCTTCATATCTACTAAATTTAGCAATATGACAAATGCCAACATGACTCCTTTAGATGCTAAATACGTAGTTGAACTTGCTAATGGTAAACTTGTTGAGTCTACCCATATAGTTAAAGACTGTAAATTGGAATTGGCTGGCTATAAGTTAGAAATAGATCTTTTGCCTATCACCTTGGGAAGTTTTGATGTCATTGTGGGAATGGACTGGCTATCCAAGAATTGTGCTGAAATCGTTTGTCGTGAGAAAATCGTTCGAATACCGTTGCCTAGTGGAGAGTTAGTCTCAGTTCAAGGAGAAAAGTGCGTAACTGTTATGGGCGTGATATCTTTTCTCAAAGCACAGAAGTGTTTGCGTAAAGGACATTTTGCTGTTCTCGCGAACATTTCAGAGAAAACAAATGAAGAGAAGAGAATTGAAGATATCCCGATCGTGAGGGACTTTCCTGAAGTCTTTCCGGAAGACCTACCAGGTCTACCGTCTCATCGAGAAGTCTGTAGGTCCGAGATCAACAACTAATCACGATATTCTATCACAAACGAGTGCGGAATCCTCGTAGGTGATTGATTCAAGAAGAAAGATGAAGATAACACGAGAATACGATGATATAAACGATAAAAGCTTGATCTTGCACACAAGTAAACTTGTCGGGTACAAAACACAAATCGTAAACACCTTGGCTCCTCCTCTCTCAATCGTAAACTGGCAACTAAATAAGGAGGTCAAGTGGGGTTTATATAGCCACCCCATTGGGTTTACTATTGGGCCCCTTGTGGATCATAAACCCAATAGTAAACCCAAGCCCAATCATAAACTAGCCTAAATACAATAGCAAACTAGCCTATAATTCTAATGAAACCCTCTAAGCCCAGCCCAACTTATTTAATATTACAAGCCTTATAATCTAGCCTCTACAATCTTCCCCTAGGCTTGTGATATTAAATGTCTTCGATCTTTGAAATTCTTCTTCTTGAGTGGCTGGCATAGATGTTGATGAAGATTCTTTCCGCAGAAATCTTCATTGAGTTTCATGACGGGCACTTGGGACTTCCTCTTGATCAGCATCAGCTTGAACTTCTTGAAATGAACAAGCAATAAAATGGAGGACTCTCATTGACTTGCTTTTCTTGAAAGAACTGGTTCTTGCCGAATCTTCGGTAACTGTCTTGAATCTTCATAAATTAGAGGGTTGAAATTTTGAAAACCCCTAACTTTGAAGAATTTGATTGTTGATCTTGGATCTTCATGATCTCTGACTGCTCTCTGCATCATTTTCTTCATCAAAGATCGACTTGAAAACTTCAGCTTCCCCTAAACATGTGAACATCTTCTTTGAAGCTCTTTTGAGGCTTTTGGAAACTTGTAAAGACACCAACAACTTCCCCTGAACAGTTGCTTTTCAGATGGAAGTCTTGTCCGGCTGGGTCTTTAACTTTGAGCAGCAGCAGCATCAGCAACATCTTTCTATCATCAACCTGTCTGACACACATTTGAAAAAATATACTCCACCAGACAATTGATGACTGGTCTTTGGGTTAGAAGGTAATTATCATCTGTTCAGTTGATTCAAATTAACATCATTTTAACCAAAAACCCAAATATAGATTACGGGTTTTCTATAAAACTTCCCCTGAACCCAAGACCTCTAAAGACTTCCCCTTAGCTGATAACTTCCCCTCAGCTAAGGACTTCCCCTGAGATAATACATATTATCCTCGAGTTCCCTTCGGATACTATGTATTATGGAAGTCTTTTCGGATAATACTCATTATCCTCCCTCCTTCCCCTAAAAATTTGTCAAGATCTGACGGAGGAAATCTTTTCCATTAGATAATAAGTATCATCCTCGAGTTCCCTTCGGATAATACTTATTATCCCATACTCCTTCCCCTAAAAATTTGGCAAGATCTGTCGGGGGCATATTGTCATGCATTAAAACCCATGAAAAACATATTTTGACTTCTCAAATCAACCTGGCCAAGACGAAAACACACCAAAAAGAACTAAACGACTCACACACGAAAGATAAAAATAAACAACTACTTACCAATATCAAACACGAGAAAGCTTACAAGGGATCAAACCGTATGAATCTGACTGAGGAACCCTTTTCAGCTTCAGTTACTCAACTAGTCCAGGTGATTGCCGGTATGTTTGTCCGCTTTAAACTCAAACCCGTTTAATCCCAACCGAATGCGTCATGCTTAATATAGTACATTATTACCGTCATGTTTAATTGTCCCCACACCCAAGCGTACACAGCAAAACCTACCCAACCTCAGAGTTTATTGAGGATTCACAAACCCCCAACTTGAGGAACCATGCACCACGGCTATGACTACCACTTATTTTCATTAACCATCAGTTGGTGATCAGGTCGGCCGCTAAGCGCGCAAAGAAGACCAACTGAGTGATTATTTTTCATTTTCTTTTCTTTTTCATTCTTTTTATTTCTTTTTCATTTCTTTTTCTTTTCTTTTTATTATGTGGTGTAGTCACGACAGCAGAGACATGGCGTGTGAGAGAGTGAATACTAGGTAATTACCACTCTCAACCCATTTTTGCCGGGACTCAGTCTTTTAAACCATGCAACCTGGGATGGGAAACTAAACATATATATCTTTTAAGTTCACTGCACTTTCATTGGAGGTCATAAGTTTAGGTCGAGCCTACCGAGCATATCACCGTGGAGCTTGCCTTTCACTTCCGCCTTACGCGTGTCAGCCATCTCCAACCCGGACATTCATTTTACTTCCCCTAAACTTCTCAAAACCAAGACACAAACAATTAAAAATTGAAAAGCACACTATTTTTGAGGGGTCAACTTTTTCTTCATCTTTACATTTCTTCCCCTTGCTTTTTGATTTTTAATGTCACAATCTTGTGAACATCATTTTTCAGATTTTTTTTTTAAATAAAAAATGAAACACACAAACACACTTAAAAGAACAAAACACAAAATTTTGAAGATATCTGGCCAAGCTAACTTTCAAAGTATTAATTTGAAAAATTTAGTAAATTGGGTTTAATGACATGCACACTTCATTGCATTTGAAGTCAAACACATAATCAATCACCAAGTGAAAATTTTAGGAAATTTGGTTTGACTCAAAACACCCTTTGCCGCTTCATTCACACAACCAAGTTAAGAACAGTACCTTTCGTGCTGAATTTTACCTTTTACCTCTCAATGAGACATACCTTCCATTTATTGATTACTTGACATGACATGAAGATACGTCTCCTAAACTGTGCCTAGAACAATCACTTATCAACAAACAAATTAGTAATAAAAACGTTAGTGATAATCCTCCATGATCGTTCCTGCACAGAGTGAGAGATTAGTTAGCCAATGGTACCCAGGCCATTGTTTTTCTGGGTACACCTGAGGAATCAATAAAGGATACTTCTTGTAAGAACATCCCCTTTGAAAAATCAGGAAGTTGGGATGGAGCTGCCTTGATTTTTGGTTTCCAAATTCCAGGTGATTTAACATTTGTTTTAGTCACTTTTGGAGTTGTGACTTTAGGTATTTCAACCTTCTTTGTTTTAGATTCATTTTTCAAAACAGTTTTTGTTTTAGTCACCTTTGGAGTTGTGACTTTAGGTATTTCAACCTTCTTCATTTTAGAATCATTTTTCAAAACAGTTTTAGTTACCTTGGGAGGGGTAACCTTGGGTTTTTCAGACTTTGTTTGTTTTGAAAATGGTTTCTTCACCTGTTTTTGGAAATTTTGGTAACTTGGAAAGCTGTTATTTTGATTTAAAGATTTTCTTTCAGCTTTGGCAACACCCCAATGCTGATCAGAAGGTTTAACCTTAGGAGTAATAGTCTTCATTGCCTTAGGTTTCTGCACCATCATCGGCTTAGACTCAACTGACTCCTGAGATGAAACCCTTTGACTTTGCGGATAGTAGGGTTCATAGTGGCGATAAAGACAGTTTCTAGCAATATGACCAGCAATGCCACAATTAAAGCAAGTCTGCTTCTTTAGATAGAAGTCAGACGTGTACCCATTTGTCTTTGGTGGCATATATGGAGCTGGTTTGCCTTGTGCCTGCTTCTTTGCTTTGTCTGCAACTCCAGATTTGACTTTCTGCTGGTTTGTCGAAGCCTGTGTCGAACCTGTCTTTACCGTCTTTATGCTTCCTTGATTCTTTGACGTTGAAGCACCATTCTTGCAATTACAACAGCAACTGCATGATCCAACTGAAGAAATGGGAGACACAACTACTCCCTTGAGTTTTTCATTCTTCACTCCAGCTGTTGGTTTCATGCTCGGATGCTTGATGGTGATCTTTGGCTTCTCAACTTTAGCTTCACCGATCACTCCATCAGTTATTCCCTTAAACTTGGAGGAGAAGGACGGTAATTCATATCCTACATCTGGTTCTTGGTCAAACATTGATCCAGATGTCATAAAGATCTTCCCCTCAGGCCGTGTCGTCAGGATCACCTTTTCCCTTTCAACTTTGTCAATTACCTTGAAGTATGGGGTTTCAATTTCAGGGTATGGTTTCAACTCTATCCCAGCCTCATCAGACTTAGAGTTGTGACATCTGTTATACTCCTGGCACTCAGCATCATCTCTTGATACGTCCTCTATTCTCCCTTCACCATAAGTCATTTTTGTCTCATTGTCAATTTCTTCTTGAGTCATTGGTGTAGTTCCAACCAAGACACTATCAATAGGAGGAGCAGCTTCTTTATAATCAGATTTGGTTCGTTCAACTTGATCCTCACTAAGAAGTATTCCTATAATGTCTCTGGGAACTGGTGGAGGAATAATGCTGTTTGCAGCCAAGGCCTTATCAGTCTTTTCTGACCCAAATCCAGGTGTGTGTTTCCCAACTTGACCAGTCACAACAGCATGTGACAATTCCTTTCCAGCATCAAGCATTCTTTTGCTTCTCATTTGATTCATATCTAGTTTCACTTGCAACTCATTGTTTTTATGCTTAAGGTCATCTATCTGCTTACTAAGCTCAGCTATTTCTAACTTAGCGTTGTCATACAGATAAGCGTTCTCAGTTGCTAGTTTTTGATATTTCACAATGTCTAGTTTCTGAGCTTTTACCTTCTCTTCATTCTTTTGCCATCTACCCTTGAATGAACTTCTTTCACATTTTACCTCAAATAGTTCTGACTTAAAATTTTTACAGATTTGCCTAAGTCCAGGAATTAATCGAGCACAAGTAGGATTGGGGCATATCTCAGTTTCATCAACTTCATCTGCGAAAGCATCCATGTCATCAATCATATTCTTTTCTTCAACCACTGAACTCATTTTCTTAATTAGATATGCAGCTTCTGAAAATTTTGAAAAATTGGCAAAAACGGCAAAATCGGCAAAAGTACTATTCAAAGAATAGTGTCAAAAACTTAAAACTGAAAAACGGAGGCCTTCGGAGTGGAATTTGGGGGTCCAAACGAGCTCCCCTGGACGTTAGTCGGGGGTAATTCTGGGGCTCGAGTGTCACGAACGTCGTGTTCAAATTTGAGCCTCTAACTCCAAACGAGTCAAAAGTTACGCCCGTTTCCCTGAAAGTGTGAAAAACTGACTTTTTGCCGCAAACCCTGTTTCCGATCGTAAACCCTGTTTACGATCGTAATCACCGTGGATCGTAAACTCCTGATCGTAAACTCCTGTTTCCGATCAAACTCAAAATCGTAAACTATTAACCGCCTTAAAATGTCGTAAACTGAGATTACGATCCCACGATTACGATCCCTCAATCGTAAACACACGTTCCCGATAAAATAAAATCGTAATCAATGAATCCGATCCTGCAAAATCGTAAACACCGTATACGATGAAGGTACAATCGTAAACTCTTGTTTCCGAGTCGTAAACACGATAAAAACAGGATCTTGAAGTCGTAATCGCCAAAGTGATGAAGATCTTCAACAGACTCAGTCGTAAACTCACCAAATACCCAGAAAATGCAATCGTAAACACCCAGAACTCGAAGAACACAGCAGCAGCAACAGTCGTAAACCCAGAAAACCTTCGAATCTTCAACACAACTTGAATAAAAACCCAGAAAACACTTGAATCTATATCGTGAGAACCTCGAATCTAAGATTCTTGGCTCTGATACCAATTGTAGGTCCGAGATCAACAACTAATCACGATATTCTATCACAAACGAGTGCGGAATCCTCGTAGGTGATTGATTCAAGAAGAAAGATGAAGATAACACGAGAATACGATGATATAAACGATAAAAGCTTGATCTTGCACACAAGTAAACTTGTCGGGTACAAAACACAAATCGTAAACACCTTGGCTCCTCCTCTCTCAATCGTAAACTGGCAACTAAATAAGGAGGTCAAGTGGGGTTTATATAGCCACCCCATTGGGTTTACTATTGGGCCCCTTGTGGATCATAAACCCAATAGTAAACCCAAGCCCAATCATAAACTAGCCTAAATACAATAGCAAACTAGCCTATAATTCTAATGAAACCCTCTAAGCCCAGCCCAACTTATTTAATATTACAAGCCTTATAATCTAGCCTCTACAAAGTCGAATTTCAGATTGATCTTGCTCCCGGAGCAGCACCAATTGCTCGTGCACCTTATCGTTTGGCACCAAATGAGTTACAAGAGTTATATACTCAACTTCAAGAACTACTTGAAAAGGGATTTATTAGGCCTAGCTCATCGCCCTGGGGAGCTCCAGTGTTGTTTGTTAAAAAGAAAGATGGAACCTTTCGAATGTGCATCGATTACAGAGAACTCAACAAGGTGACTGTCAAGAATCGTTATCCCTTGCCCCGAATCGATGATTTGTTTGATCAACTACAGGGATCTAGCTATTATTTCAAAATCGATTTAAGATCAGGTTATCACCAACTGAGAGTCCGCGAGGAGGATGTCTCGAAAACAGCATTTAGAACTCGTTATGGTCATTATGAGTTCATGGTTATGCCATTTGGGTTAACCAACGCACCAATGATTTTCATGGACTTGATGAATCGCGTTTGCAAGCCATATCTCGATAAATTCGTCATCGTCTTCATTGATGATATTCTGATATATTCTAACTCAAAGGAGGAGCACGAACAACATCTTCGTTTGATCTTAGAGTTACTCAAGAAGGAGCAATTGTATGCAAAATTTTCAAAGTGTGATTTCTGGATGCGTGAGGTGCAATTTCTTGGTTATATCGTTAATGATCAGGGGATTCACGTTGATCCAATCAAAGTTGAGGCAATTAAGAATTGGCCTGCGCCTAAAACACCAATGGAAATTCGCCAATTTCTTGGTTTGGCAGGTTATTATAGACGATTTATTCAGGGATTTTCAAAGATAGCCCAACCTCTTATGGCACTAACGCATAAAGGAACGGCGTATAACTGGAATGAAAAGCATGACGCCGCTTTTCAGCTACTAAAGCAGAAACTTTGTAGCGCGCCAATATTCCAGAGGGTAGTGATGACTTCGTGGTGTATTGTGATGCATCGAAGCAAGGATTAGGTTGCGTGCTGATGCAAAGGGAGAAAGTCATAGCTTATGCCTCTCGTCAATTAAAGATTCACGGGCAGAATTATACAACTCATGATTTGGAGTTGGGAGCAGTTATTTTCGCGTTGAAAACTTGGAGACATTATCTTTATGGTACAAAGTGTACTATCTACACTGATCACAAAAGTCTCGAGCATATCTTTGCTCAAAAGGAGTTGAACATGAGACAACGTTGTTGGGTGGAACTTCCTAATGACTACGATTGCGCAATTAGATACCATCCAGGCAAAGCTAATGTAGTAGCTTATGCCTTAAGTCGGAAGGATAACCCCAAGCCTAGAAGACTTCGTGCGTTGCAACTTACTATTCATACAGGATTACCTGATCAGATCCGGAATGCACAACTCGAAGCACTCAAAGATGAGAACATTGAATTAGAATCCTTGCGGGGTATGGATAAATTACTGGAAGTTAGATCCGATGGTATCCGGTATTGTGCGAACCGAATATAGATTCCCGTGTATGGAAATTTGAGGGAATTGATTATGGATGAAGCCCATAAGTCTCGTTACTCTATTCATCCAGGCTCGGATAAGATGTACCAAGATTTGAAACTGATTTACTGGTGGCCTAAGATGAAAGCAGACATTGCCACTTACGTAAGCAAGTGCTTGACTTGTTCCAAGATTAAGGCGGAATACCAGAAACCAGCAGGGTTACTTCAGCAACCAAAAGTTCCCGAGTGGAAATGGGAGGGTATCGCTATGGACTTTATCACAAAGTTACCCCGTACAACAAGTAGATGTGATACAATTTGGGTAATTATTGATCGTCTAACAAAGTCGGCACATTTCTTACCAATCAAGGAAACTGATACCTCCGAGACATTAGGCAAAATTTATCTCAAAGAGATCGTCTCGCGACATGGAGTACCAGTTTCTATCATATCAGATCGAGACGCCCGATTTACATCCAAATGTTGGGAATCTCTACATGAAGCATTGGGATTGCGTTTGAATATGAGTACTGCATATCACCCGCAGACTGATGGTCAAAGCGAACGGACCATTCAAACTCTTGAGGACATGCTGCGTGCATGTGCGATCGATTTTGGTGAAAGTTGGGATAAACATTTACCCTTAGTGGAATTCTCCTATAACAACAGTTATCACACCAGTATTGGTGTAGCTCCGTTTGAAGCACTTTACGGGCGAAAGTGTAGATCACCTCTCTGTTGGGCGGAAGTTGGTGACAGTCAACTCACAAGTCCTTAGTTAGTACTCGAGACAACAGAGAAAATCGTGCAAATTCGTAATCGTATGGCAGCCGCACGAGATAGATAGAAAAGTTATGCCGATAAACGGAGAAGACCTTTGGAATTTAAGGAAGGAGACAAGGTCTTGTTAAAGGTCTCACCCTGGAAGGGTGTAGTACGTTTTGGTAAACATGGTAAGTTAAAACCGAGATACATTGGGCCATTCGAGATTATCAAGAGAATTGGTCTATCAGCTTATGAATTAAACTTTCCAGAAGAGTTAAGTGGGGTACATAACGTCTTCCACGTATCGAATTTAAAGAAATGTTTAGCAGATGAGACATTAATCACTCCACTTGAGGAGTTGCATGTGGACGAACAACTTCGATTTATCGAAGAACCAGTAGAAATTATTGACCGGGAAGTTAAACAATTAAAACGTAGCAAAATCCCAATCGTTAAAGTTCGTTGGAACTCGAGACATGGTCCTGAATTCACCTGGGAACGTGAAGATCAGATGATGAAGAAATATCCCAGACTGTTCAAGGATCAGCCTTCATCTAGTTCAGGTACTGGTTTAATTTTCACGGACGGAAATTCTTCAACAAGGGGATGATGTGACGACTGAGAATTTTTTTTCTTTTCTTTTTCTTTGGGTCTAGCTCATTAACTTTTACCGCGTTACGCAATTTGCGAGGACAAAAATTCTTCAACAAGGGGATACTGTGACAATCCGACTTTTCAGGTCTTTTTCCTGACATTAACTGAACGTAAAACGTATTAAATGTTGTGTGAACATTTATGTGCTTATCTGCGTTGACTTTAGCAATTAGGGTTTTGTGTAGTAATCACTAAATGAGCATGCACTTAAGTTTGACGTTTGATATTCTTGTTTTATGATTTTATGTAAATCATACGTTATGATTTTATATGAACGTTGTGTCATTTAATGTGACGGTTAAACCTATATTTTATGTGACGTTTATATACATTAATAGTATATAATTATATGTGAACTTGATTATGTAACTCAAAGAGTTATAAGTATGATTTTATGTAATTTAAATGCATATTTATAGATTTATAATCTATGATTTATGTGACAACGAGATTTGTATTCCCTTATAAACGTCATACAATTAGTATATTTCGACAAGTCTCATATACTCGGCATTAAAAATATTTTTCTGTTACTCTTCGTTAACCTCCTTTAGAGCCGTTAGGTTTTGTAAAACTTTGAGGGGTTATGTTGTCATTTCCCAAACACGATTCTCTTTTACTAAACATGGAGGGGCCATTCTGTAATTACCAAAACTCTGTGTCATTATTGTAAGTATGGGAGGGACTATAGTTGTCATTATCCTTTAGTCAATTTTAAATGATAAATTATGTGAATTGAAGAAGAGTCGGCGATCGGTTTTAAACCGATCATCATCATCGTTCCGTCGGTTACAATAGTCTGCAATCAATTGAGCAATTCAATTGCATCAAATGATAACCATCAATCCTCATTCACTCACACGCCCATTTTCGTATCCCTCTTTCTCGTTCTCAGTTTTTCCGGTGAAACAAAACCCACCAAAACCACCACCATCCGCCACTGTTTCACTACCATTCAAGACCCCTTACAATCGTCATTCATCACTGAGCAACCAGGAGGAACCGGAGTCGTGTATCGTGACGGTGTACGGTGTTCGCGTTCAAGGTTCGGGACTTGTTTCGGCTTAAAAAACTCGTTGTTTCTTATCACCGACTCGAGGTAATAATCCCTCAATGTTAGTCTCACCTTTTTATACGTTTTATTTGAGTTACACGATTTTCCGGCGACCGGAGCTAGGGTTCCGGTCACCGGAGTAAATGGGTGAAGAAGATGACTTCTGGCGGGTATGGGTTATAAGTATAAGATTCGGTTTCATTACCAGACACCAAACTGGCTCAATGGGTAAGTCGCTGGGTGGTTATGCGCGAGGTCGTGGGTTCGAGACCTGGCCAACGCGTTTTGTTTTTTTCCCCTGTTTTCTTCCTTTAACTCAGTTCTGGTCACTGTGTGTATATATGATGATTCCAGTCGCGATCTATGCGCAGTTGGGCTACTGGCCGAGTGGTTAAAGCGCTCCTGTTTGGTCCGGGAGGTCACTGGTTTGAACCCGGTGACCTCCATAGTTTTTATTTTTATTGTTTTTGGGTTGTTTTGGGCATGTAGTCATTAGAGTTTGCACCAAAACCGTTCCTTCCCGTATCCTAACACCGTAAAACATGTGTGGAACCATTAAAACCTCGTAAATCATATTTTGAGTTATAAAATATGTTTAACTTGTTATTCTAAATTAAAATATATTTTGAACATCTATTTACATATATATGTTGATATGAAATTTTGGGTATATATGAAAAGGTAAAATATATATGTATATAAATATATATACATATTTATAGATTTATATATATATTTATGCCGATGGATTTTATTGAAATAACCGAATATTTTATGATAACCTTTAATATATATAAATATGCATTGTCTTCGCAAATTTGTTATTAACGTCACTCGAACTTTTAGTATATATATATATATATATATATATATATATATATATAACATATAATTATTCTTGAAACCCTTGAACTTAGACAAAATATATATATATATATATATATATATATTGTATTTTCTCGCGTTATTTCGATAATCGCTCGGATTTGGCACGTGTGCCATCCTCGACTTGTTTTGAATTCCTCGATCATTCGTTTTTATCGTTTACGTTAGACTTGATAGTTATAGAACACACACTTATACCCGTATGCTCGTAGGGTGATTGATTGCTTGCACAAGACTCGTTCTTGCTACTTGAATTAACTGTTGTCTGGAAACTTTGCTGAGCAACCTAAGGTGAGTTTCACGGCCCCATTTTACTGTTTTAAATCCTCTTGGGGGAGATTAACATGCATGAACTATACAACTGAGATAATTAGACTTTTATATATCACTTGAAGTACTTGAAGCACAGATACAACAAAGTCCTTCTTATGGTACCGTTAGTATTGATGACGATAGCGGGAAATATATTGTAGTAGTACTGGGTCTGACAAACCTCACCCGGGTCAGTCGCTCTGGCACGATTGGATATCGAATGGGTGTTATATCCGTCCTAAACACAACAAGGCAAACTATAAACAACTGTTAGCTTCGGTGACCATCAATGTGCGAAGTTTCATGTATATAGCCTAGCTAGCTATTTGATATATATTAGTGATTATGCTCTTACAACTTAACGTTATTGAACAATCAATCTTAAACTGAACTTGAAATGTTACTGAACTGTTAAACCTGTGAACTCACCAACCTTTGTGTTGACACTTTAGCATGTTATTTCTCAGGTCGCTAAACTGGATTGTCTGCCACGAGCTAGGATGCACCACTTAAGGATTATTTTTGACATGCATGCATCATAGACTTTAATACTTTCCAAATCCATTAACTTTTGGTTTGCGCATGTTTTGGCGCTTGAACACTTATTACAACTTTTGTCGTTTACGCTTCCGCATTTAAAAACGTATTTACTTTGGTTTTACTTTTACTTTGCATATAGACTGTTCGTATGGCTAATGTGTTCGATCCTGGTTTGTCACGCTCCCTGCGGCGCGTTGTCGCGCGTGGGATTTTTGGGGTGTGACAGCTGAGAACCAGAGAAGTGGTGCATCTTCTAAGGTGCTGTTTGTTTTTTAAGAGGTAAAATGTCTGCAGTCTGCGAACCATATCTGCAGACATCTGTAGAAGATGAGGTGGACCAAACATCTGCAGTCTATAAGAAGAAGACTGTTTGTTTTTTAACTTCTGCTAACTGCTAAAATAAACTAAAATTTTAATAAACCTTTTTTTAACTTATTAATGATTACTATTCAAACCTTTTGATTTTATTTCTGTATATTTTAACTAATAACTTTTTTAAACAGTATTCTTCTAAATAAAATTACAAAAATGTTTTATAAAACGATTATAAAAAACTATTTAAAAACGTTTTTTAAATATCTGTATAAGAACTGATTTTTAGAAATTGAATAAAGAAGTTTTTTAAAAACTGTTTAAAATATATATATTTTTTAAACATCACGATTTAAAAAAACGTTTAAACGTTTTTTGTTTAAAAGCTGTTTACAAAGGTTTAAAAAAAACTATTTAAAAAAGTTAGAAAAAGTTGTTTAAAATCGTTTTTTATTTCTTTTAAAAGCGTTTTTAATTTGTTTTAAAAAGTTTTCTAAACATTGTTTAAAATATATTTTTCATTAAGTTACTTTTTAAAAAACAAGGTTTTATAAAAAAAATCTTTTTAAAAACGATTAAAAAAAACTTTTTAAAACTATTTAAAAATGTTTAAAGAGAAGATTAGAAGTGGTTGGACCACATCTGCACCAAGAAGAGGTTGCGCAGACATTTTTTAGTGATACGTCTTCGAAAAAACAAACAGTCTGCGGACCTAAATATTGCGCGTGGTCTGCGCGGTGCAGACATAAGAGGTCAGGAAGAGCTTTTTCAGAAAAACAAACACCACCTAAGTATTATATGATCTTTAACCCATCTGAGGCATGAAGTAATTTGAGGACCAAATTGTGGTAAAAAGATCATTGGCTTAAAGAATGAGTTGTAATTCACTTATTAGAAAAAACCACACAGTAATGTATCACACATAAAAACTTTATAAAATATATAATATATATAATTGAAGGACATAAATAATTATTGTTAACTAATTTTTAAGACATTCAGTAGAAGGCTAAGACATTCAGTAGAAGGCGCCATTGATATTTACCTCATTTATATCTATATTTCATATTTATATTGAAGAACATAAATAATTTTAGAATTTTGGTTTTAAATTATTAAAAATTATTATTATTGAGGTGATAAAAATTTAAGAATATAAATAATTTATCTATAGATAAATAGTCAAAGAGGATAGATATTCAATCTATCTATAGGACCCAAGCCCAACTAGTTCCATCCCGCTTAAAGCTTTAGTGGGCTAACTAAAGTCAGCCCACAAGTATATTTTGACTTATTAAGGGTTTGGACCAAGAACTCATGCGTACGTAGCGCACGAACCGACCATATTCTCCTACTCTATAATAAATGCTTCACCATGAAGTGGTCCCCACCAGAATAAACTATCACTCTACATGTGGCTCATTGCCAATCAGAATGATGCATGCAAATTGGGTAAATTCCTAGGATATTCTTTCACGCGTCGTGAAGGTCACGTGCCCGACGTCATAAGGCACCTGAAAACTCTACTAGTAAGTCTATAAATACCCACCTGTGGGGCACTGATTCATGTATATTATTCTCTGCATACACTCACTTTCTTACAATCACATACACTCACCTACGAGTTACTGATTCTCACGTCGGAGGGCCGATACAGGGGCGCCTCTCCGGTCCATCCTGTAACGCCTTAACACGTTATCTTAATGTTCGAACGCGCGTATTATACCAAGCGTAAATACATGATATATGTCGCGTTTTACGAAATGAATTTTGACACTTGAAAATATATCCATTAGTATGAAGAAATGTTTCCAAAAATATATAAAATTATATTTCTGTAAAATTAAGTGTCGGTTAGTCCGGTAGTTAGCCGGTTTCACCGGTTTGACTGATTTGACTCGTTTTATGACTTTTTTAGTTCCCTTAACACTTAGGATTTGTTAATAGACTTGTTTTAATGTGGTTTAGGGTCTTTAGTTGCCAAGGGTGCCGATGGGAGTTTAACTTGTAAAATTTGACGTTTTTGAGTTACCGAAAGTTACAATTTTGGTCCGGTTTGCTTCTAAAACATGTTTTTTTTTTCCATTTTTGAACTTTAGGAAACATTTTTATATGTCAAAATGAGTATGTTTTATGTTCTGGACAATATCCGAATCTTATTCAAATATAAGTTATATTTTTCGCTGAATAGTCGTATTACGGTATCCGATTGTTCCGTTTTCAAGTGTTTAACTTTCCGAATCACTTTGTAAGTTTAGAAAGTAATCTTGGCAGCCCTAAATCATATGTTACAAGTCCTAAGTGGTCATTTGTTGGTCACAAGGGTTTCTACTTAATTTTTATGAAAATAAATGATATTTAAATCATCAAAATTCCATTTTCTCATTTCTTAAAGATTTTATAAGTTAATCTTCAAAATAACGTTTTAGTATCTCAAAATCATCCTAAGACAAATTTGGTTGCCGATTTGAGGTCAAAATCATGTAGTGTTTTCAAGATTGTAAAATATATATATTTCAAGATGACACTCTTTTATGACACACAAAATAAAGTGTCATGTTTGTTAATTTTTAACATAATATATATTTTCCTGAGAACTTGGTTTCCAAACATTATGTTTATGTATTTTCACCAAATAAAACATACTAAAACATTCAAAACTCATAATGTGTTATGATATATAAACTATGTCACCATTTATGAAACTTTTAACATAAATATACGTGTTATGTTAATATTTTCTAAGAAACATGTTTCAAATAATATTCTAGTATTTCCATCAAAGAACATAATGCTACTAACATGCAAGTTTGCTAGTAATCATCTAACAACACAACCAAGACTTAATCATGAGCATGAATTTGTGACATTTATGAATAAATCATGGAATAAGTTAAGAAAAGAGAGAGGTTTCCTTACTTAAACTTAAACCGGATCGGTAATGACTTGATGGGTTGTTGATTAAGCTTCCAAATTTGGCTCCTAACCCACCCTTGATCTTTGATTTGGACGATGATGATGAAAGAATGAAAGGATCATCAGGAGTTTTGACAAGAAAGCAAGAGGTTAGAAAAAGGTTGTTTATGAAAGAAATCATGAAAGAAATGGAAGAAAAATGATGGAATAGAAGTTAGAGATGGTTTACCTTGATCAAAGAAAGGTTTAAGAACTTGGATTGAGTGGTGGTTGATGGTAAAAGATGGTTGTTGGCGGTGGTTTGTGGAGGGCCGAGAGCAAAGAGAGAGATGAGAGAATGAGGGTGTTTGTTCTTGAAATGGTTAAGTGTGGAATGAGGGTGTTTAGGTGTTATAAGAAGTGGTTAAGTGGTGGTGTTTGGTATCGGTTTTAAGTGAACCGAAGAGGGGGTTCGGTTGGGGTGGTCTACCCGAGAACAAGAGAAGAGGAGAAGATGGCTTGATCTACTTGATCTCTTGGTGAAATGTGAATCAATTGGTGTGTGTTTGGGGGTGTTTAGAACCGGCCAAGGAGGAGAGGAGGGACAAGGAAACACCAAGGTGGCTAGGGGACATGTTGGTCTCATGTGTAAGTGGATACAAGTATTAACCAAAGGTTAATGAAGGTGTAGTGTACTTAGCCAACAAAAGTGTTTAGAATCTTGAAGACATGGAAGGGATTAGGCATGTGTGAATGGTCACAATTCTAGATGGTTGGTTGTGGACTAGTTCGGTTGGAACCGAATGGGAGGGAAAAAGGTAACCGAGAAAAGAAAGAGGAGAGAAGGGGGTTCGAAACCGGGTTCGACCGGTCCAAGGGGGATAGGAACCAGGAAAAAGAAAAAGAAAAGAATGGAGGGAATGGGGATCGAACTCGGGACCGGTGGAGAGAAACAGAAAAGAGAAGGAAAGTGGTCTCGGGTTCGAGCCCAAGAGGAAGGAGAAAGGTCCGGTTCGATGGCCCAAGAAGAAAGAAAAGGTAGCCGGGCTCGGTGGGCTTGCGAGCCAGAAAAGAAAGAAAATGGGCCGGGAGGTTTGGGCCCGGGAAAAGAAAGAAAAGAAAGAGAAAGAGGTTTGGGCCGGTAGGCCCATTCGGCTCTTCGGGTCGAACCGGGTCTCGGGTCGGGTTGAGTCCGGTTTGATTCAACGAGTCCAACGACACTTCGTTTGAGTCAAATGGATAAACGGTTAAAAAGTCGGTTTTTGGCTCGAGAACGAATGGTATATATATATATATATATTAATCACTAAAATGATTAAGCGTCGTGTTTAATTTGAATGAATGGGAATGTCACAAGTCTTGATTGTTTGTCATGGAATTATGCACAATGATGAACTAAAATTTAGAATTAGATGATTTGCTTGACTTAAACGTTTTGTGTTTGAATGTTTTGGCGACAATGTTTAATTGTTTGTTTTTGATGAAAATAAACCTATGTTGTCTATGTTTGCACGTAAAGTCACCTAATTTGGACGAATTAAGTCTAATGCACATAGAATCACAGTTAATTGCACGTAGTTATAATATTAATGTATACCTGGAAAGTACGGGTTGTCACATACTCCCCTGGTTAGAGAAATTTTGTATAGAAATTTAGTCTTGACCACCAGGGTTGTCAGCATTGGCAAAAAGGTGCGGATACTTCTCATGCATTTGATCTTCTCGTTCCCACGTATATTCTGGACCTCGGCGTGAGTTCCAACGAACCTTTACGATGGGAATACGACTCTTCTTCAATCGTTTGATTTCACGATCGCAGATTTCAGCAAGGGTCTCAATGAAGTGCAGACGATCGTCAATCTCGATTTCATCTAAGGGGATGATGGCGGATTCGTCAGACAAGCACTTTTTCAGATTGCTGACGTGGAACACGTCATGAACTTTACTAAGTTCGGGAGGCAACTGAAGACGGTTTGCTACTGGTCCAATTTCCTTAATGATTTCAAAGGGACTGATGTAGCGGGGGTTAAGCTTTCCACGTTTCCCGAAACGAATAACACCTTTCCATGGTGCTACTTTTAACATGACGCGATCCCCTTTGAAGAATTTCAATGGTTTGCGGCGGTTGTCAGCGTAGCTCTTCTGTCGATTGCGGGCAGCTTTCAAACGGTTGTGAATCTGGGAGATTTTCTCAGAGGTCTCATGTACTAGTTTGGGACCTGTGAGTTGGCTGTCACCAAGTTCAGTCCAACAAAGTGGTGAACGACACTTTGTTCCATACAGGGCTTCAAAAGGGGAGGCTTGAATACTAGTGTGATAGCTATTGTTATAAGAAAATTCAGCTAATGGCAGATGTTCGTCCCAACTGTTACCGAAATCGATGATACAAGCACGAAGCATGTCTTCAATAGCCTGAATGGTTCTTTCGCTTTGGCCATCAGTTTGAGGATGGTATGCGGTACTCATATCAAGGCGAGTACCCAAAGCTTTCTGAAGGGTTTGCCAAAATCGGACAGTAAAGCGGCTATCTCGATCAGAGATAATAGAAATAGGTACACCATGACGAGACACAATTTCCTTCATGTAAATTTTGGCAAGTTGTTCAGTGGTGTAGGATTCCTGAATGGGTAGGAAATTAACAGATTTAGTCAGACGATCGACGATAACCCAAATGGCATCATTTCTGGCTCGAGTCCTTGGCAATTTGGTAATGAAATCCATGGAAATTCCTTCCCATTTCCATTCTAGGATTTTTGGTTGAACGAGTAAACCAGAGGGTTTTTGGTAAATGAAATCCATGGAAATTCCTTCCCAAAAATCCATTCTGGGATTTTTGGTTGAACGAGTAAACCAGAGGGTTTTTGGTATTCAGCTTTGACCTTCGCGCAAGTCAGACACTTACCAACGTACGTGGCGATTTCAGCCTTCATGTTAGGCCACCAGTACAACTCTTTCAAACCATGGTACATTTTGTCTGAACCAGGATGGATTGAGTATCTAGACTTATGAGCTTCATCTAAGACTAATTTCTTCAAAGAACCGAAATTCGGTAACCACAGTCTTTCCACGAAATAATAAGCTTCATCAGTCTTTTTGACTAATTGCTTTTCCATTCCACGTAAGCCTTCATTAGGGATATTTTCATTCTTGAGGGCTTCGACTTGGGCATCACGAACAAGAGAAATGAGATTGGATTGAATGGTCAATCTGAGGGCACGTACACGGAGAGGTTTCACTCGGTCTTTTCTGCTTAATGCGCCAGCGACAACATTGGCTTTACCTGGGTGGTAACGGATTTCACAATCATAATCGTTGAGTAATTCTATCCAACGACGTTGTCTCATGTTCAACTCTTTCTGATTGAATACATGCTGAAGACTCTTATGGTCAGTGTATAGCGTACACTTTGTACCGTAAAGGTAATGTCTCCAAATCTTTAGAGCAAAAACAACGGCTCCAAGCTCAAGATCATGAGTCAAGTAATTCCTTTCGTGAATCTTCAATTGTCGTGAGGCGTAAGCAATGACTTTGTCTCGTTGCATAAGGACACATCCTAGACCTTGGCGAGAGGCGTCACTGTATACTACGAAATCATTTGTTCCTTCGGGCAGGGACAAAATCGGTGCGTTAACAACTTTTGCTTCAACAATTGAAAGGCGGATTCGGCTTTAGAATCTCAAACGAATTTATTGTCTTTCTGGGTGAGAGCACTCAACGGCTGAGCT
Source organism: Deinandra increscens subsp. villosa (assembly GCA_039602395.1). Classification (NCBI taxonomy): domain Eukaryota; kingdom Viridiplantae; phylum Streptophyta; class Magnoliopsida; order Asterales; family Asteraceae; genus Deinandra; species Deinandra increscens. The sequence continues at coordinate 61,290,026 of JBCNJP010000003.1, read as the reverse complement.
ATCTTTGAAAAGTTCTCGATAAACCTTCGGTAATAGCCAGCGAGACCTAGGAATTGACGAATTTCGGTTGGAGCAGTAGGTGCACTCGAATCCTTGATTGCTTTAATTTTGGAAGGGTCAACGTGTATTCCTTTCTCATTAAATACGTGGCCTACGAATTGTACTTCACGAAGCCAGAAGTCGCACTTTGAGAATTTTGCGTACAACTTCTCATTCTTGAGTAACTCTAGGATAAGTCTCAAATGTTGCTCGTGTTCCTTTTTACTACGGGAGTAGATCAGAATATCATCGATGAACACGATAACAAACTTGTCCAAGTAGGGTTTACACACACGATTCATTAAGTCCATGAATACGGCGGGTGTGTTTGTCAAGCCAAATGGCATCACTAGAAATTCATAGTGGCAATATCGGGTTCTAAAAGCAGTCTTTGCAATGTCTTCTTCACGAACTCTCAACTGATGATAACCGGATCGCAGGTCGATCTTTGAATAATAGCTTGATCCTTGAAGTTGATCGAACAGATCGTCAATTCTTAGGAGGGGATAACAATTCTTCACAGTCATCTTGTTTAGTTCGTGATAGTCGATACACATGCGAAATGATCCATCCTTCTTTTTGACGAAAAGAACAGGAGCACCCTAAGGGGAGCAACTGGGTCGAATGAATCCTTTATCTAATAATTCTTGCAACTGATTGGATAATTCCTGCATTTCAGAAGGGGCGAGACGATAGGGAGAACGGGCTACGGGTGCAGCACCTGGAACAAGATCGATTTGAAACTCTATTTGCCTGGCTGGCGGTAGTCCTAGCAAGTCTTCAGGGAATACTTCAGGAATTTCGCGTGCGATAGGAACGTCCTTCAGTGTTTTCTCTTTTGGTTCCTTTCCCACGACATGGGCTAGAATAGCATGATAACCTTTGCGAAGATATCGGCGTGTCTTCATACAAGATATAATATCTAGCGTGGTTCCACTCTTTTCACCTTGGATGACTAGAGTTTCGCCATTTTCCAGCGGGATTTTGACTTCCTTAAGATGATAAATGATTTCCGCACGATTCTTTGATAACCAGTCCATGCCGATTACGATATCAAAGCTTCCCAATTCGACGGGCAACAAGTCAATGTTAAACGAATGGTCGGAAAGGCGTAGGGAACAATCTCGAAAAACCTTGTCGGTTTCGATTAAACTACCATCTGCTAGTTCTACGGTGTACTTAGTGTCTAAGGCACATGGATCGATTTTAAGTAATGGGCAAAATCGGTAGACACAAAGCTTTTCTCTGCTCCGGTATCAAACAAAACAGAGGCATAGTAATCGTTAAGGATGAACGTACCAGTGACAGTATTTGGGTCCTGTCGGGCTTCTCCAGCATTCATCACAAAGGCTCTTCCACGAGCAGTTCCAACAACTTGATTCTTCTTTGGGCATTGATTCTTCATGTGTCCAACAGCTCCACAGCCATAACAAGTGCGGGATAGATAGTCTCTGGCGATGTGACCTTTGGTTTTGCAGTTGTTGCAGTAAACGTTACTGCAAACCAGTGTGTGATGAAGGTTGCACTTTGGGCACAGGGATTGATTTCCTGTGTAGCCAGATTTCCCTGGTTCTTGAACAGATGCAGAAGCAACAAAAGCTTTGACTGGTGCGGGAGCTTTTTCAGGTTGCTTCTCGGATTGCTTCTCAGAATTCTTCTTACCAAAATGACTGCGTTTACGTTTGCGATCAAACTTCTTCCCAGATGAAGAGGAGGGTGAACATGTATCAAAAACAGGTTTGGATTGCTCAGAAGCCTTCCTGGAAAAGGAAGTACCTTGGCGTGTAGCCTGATAGGTCAGGCTATGTGCCAAACGAACGGCGGCTTGCAGGGTAGTTGGGTTGGAAGACATCACATTTCCTTGGATGTTAGGTGCTAAACCCCAAATGTAACGTTCAATCTTCTTATATGGTGGAGTTACCATTGAAGAACAAAGGTGAGCAAGTTCATGGAACCTCTTAGTGTATCCAGCAATATCAGATCCATTCATGGTGAGTCCCCAGAATTCAACTTCCAAGCGTTGAAGTTCTTCACGTGGGCAGTATTCATCTCTCAGTAGTTGTTTCAATTCTTCCCAAGGCATAGCGTGTGCTTGGTCAGTTCTGACGGTTTCGGCATGCGAATTCCACCATGAGAGAGCACCATCAATGAATGTGCAAGCAACAAACTTGACCTTGGAGTGGTCGGGACAGTTACTGATATGGAAGACAGATTCAGTCTTTTCGAACCAACGAATAAGACCAAAGCACCTTCGGTACCCTTGAAATTGATGGGTTTACAATTCATGAAGTCCTTATAGGTACATTCACGGGCACCTGAAACCTTACACATAACCTTGAAAACAATTCGGGGGAATTTATATTCTCGGATTTCCAACATTTTATCGAAGGTCTTACCACCAGGAGCACCTTCAAGGTGGCCTCCAGCGGCGCGATTAGCTTCATTAGAAGCGATGGCATCATGGTCATGGTTACGAATGATTGACTACTAAATGAATATTTAATTAACCATTTGTCTTTCGAAAATATAAGTCTCAAACATTTATTTAATTATTTAAAACCATGGCAGCGGAAATTAAGTAGTGGTTACATGATAAAGTTTTCAAAAGACAATGTCATGATTTTATAAACATAACTACCCTAAGGCGTAATGCGTCTAAATCTCCAAAATGAAATGCGTGAACACACGGCAGGCAGACCATGATATGACAAGCAGGATCGAAACAGAAAAACATGGAGTTGCAGTCTCTAATCACCTGAGAATTCAAGAATTTAAAAAGTCAACAAAATTGTTGGTGAGTTCACAGGTTTTATGACACTAGAACTGTTGGAAATTATGTTTGAAAATGTTTAGCCTGTCAAGATATTACTTTATTTGACACTGTTGTTGTAAAGATCAATCATGAACCTTGAATTCAAAACTAACTGTTTACCCACTCCTGATGTTCTTCCCCAAGAACACCGAATGACCAGAATAACAAATGTACCCCTTGACTATAACCATGGAGTCATGACTGGAGCGACCATGTCAGGGCAGGGTTGTCAACCCATATAGATCTACTCACAAGCTATCGTTTCGAATGAACTAATTGAACTAAATTAATAGTGGGACTTAGGCATATAACATGAATCAGCATGTATACACAGATTGGGGATATGAAAAGAACATGAAATCAATACTTCTTACAGTTATCATAATATCTGACAAAATGATTTTGAAAAGAAATCATTGAATTCTCCCCCAAGTTAGAAAACAGAAATGTAAAAGGGGCCGTGAAGACTCACTTGTTTGAAGATGGACTGACATGTATGATTGGTGGAACTTAGCCTAGCAAATGTCTACAAGGTAATGTTATGACGTATTAGAGTTTGGCTATCTTGAGTTAGTGAATACGTCACTCAATGTTCAAGGTTAAGTCTCGTCTGTTATTACCCGATGACAGTGATGGAAATCCTAGGATATTATTTATTGGCTAATAAATAATATTGAAGTTGATGTAATTTATAATTATTTGAATAAATAAATAATAGTTAGATTTTTACGTTTGAAAAATAAATATTGAATAATATGGATTATTTTTCATTAAACATTATGAAAATTATAAATATTTAATTCATTAAATATTTGTAAGGTTTTGAACCCTTTAATTTAATAAATAAAATCTTTCGTTTATTAATGTTCGAACGCGCGTATTATACCACGCGTCAATACACGATATATGTCGCGTTTTACGAAATGAATTTTGACACTTGAAAATATATCCATTAGTATGAAGAAATGTTTCCAAAAATATATGAAATTATATTTCTGTAAAATTAAGTGTCGGTTAGTCCGGTAGTTAGCCGGTTTCACCGGTTTGACTGATTTGACTCGTTTTACGACTTTTTAAGTTCCCTTAACACTTAGGATTTGTTAATAGACTTGTTTTAATGTGGTTTAGGGTCTTTAGTTGCCAAGGGTGCCGGTGGGAGTTTAACTTGTAAAATTTGACGTTTTCGAGTTACCGAAAGTTATAATTTTGGTCCGGTTTGCTTCTAAAACATGTTTTTTTTCCATTTTTGAACTTTAGGAAACATTTTTATATGTCAAAATGAGTATGTTTTATGTTTTGGACCATATCCGAATCTATTCAAATATAAGTTATATTTTTCATTGAATAGTCGTATTACGGTATCCAATTGTTCCGTTTTCAAGTGTTTAACTTCCCGAATCACTTTGTAAGGTTAGAAAATAATCTTTGCAGCCCTAAATCATATGTTACAAGTCCTAAGTGGTCAGTTGTTGATCATAAGGGTTTTTACTTAATTTTTATGAAAATAAATGATATTTAAATCATAAAAATTCCATTTTCTCATTTCTTAAAGATTTTATAAGTTAATCTTCAAAATAACGTTTTAGTATCTCAAAATCATCCTAAGATAAATTTTCTTGCCGATTTGAGGTCAAAATCATGTATTGTTTTCAAGATTGTAAAATATATATATTTCAAGATGACACTCTTTTATGACACACAAAATAAAGTGTCATGTTTGTTAGTTTTTAACATAATATATATTTTCCTTAGAACTTGGTTTCCAAACATTATGTTTGTGTATTTTCACCAAAAAAAAACATACTAAAACATTCAAAACTCATAATCTGTTATGATATATAAACTATGTCACCATTTATGAAACTTTTAACATAAATATACATGTTATGTTAATATTTTCTAAGAAACTTGTTTCAAATAATATTCTAGTTTTTTCATCAAAGAACATAATGCTACTAACATGCAAGTTTCCTAGTAATCATCTAACAACACGACAAAGACTTAATCATGAGCATGAATTTGTGACATTTACGCATAAATCATGGAATAAGTTAAGAAAAGAGAGAGGTTTCCTCACTTAAACTTAAACCGGGTCGGTAATGACTTGATGGGTTGTTGATTAAGCTTCCAAATTTGGCTCCTAACCCACCCTTGATCTTTCATTTGGATGATGATGATGAAAGAATGAAAGGATCATCAAGAGTTTTGACAAGAAAGCAAGAGGTTAAAAAAAGGTTGTTTATGAAAGAAATCAAGAAAGAAAAGGAAGAAAAAAGATGGAATAGAAGTTAGAGATGATTTACCTTGATCAAAGAAAGGTTTAAGAACATGGATTGAGTGGTGGTTGATGGTAAAAGATGGTGGTTGGCGGTGGTTTGTGGAGTGCCAAGAGCAAAGAAAGAGATGAGAGAATGAGGGTGTTTGTTCTTGAAATGGTTAAGTGTGGAATGAGGGTGTTTGGGTGTTATAAGAAGTGGTTAAGTGGTGGTGTTTGGTCTCGGTTTTAAGTGAGCCGAAGATGGAGGTTCGGTTGGGGTGGTCTAGCCGAGAACAAGAGAAGAGGAGAAGATGGCTTGATCCACTTGATCTCTTGGTGAAATGTGAATCAATTGGTGTGTGTTTGGGGGTGTTTAGAACCGGCTAAGGAGGAGAGGAGGGACAAGGAAACACCAAGGTGGCTAGGGTACATGTTGGTCTCATGTGTAAGTGGATACAAGTATTAACCAAAGGTTAATGAAGGTGTAGTGTACTTAGCCAACAAAAGTGTTTAGTATCTTGAAGACATGGAAGGGATTAAGCGTGTGTGAATTGTCACAATTCTAGATGCTTGGTTGTGGAGTAGTTCGGTTGGAACCGAATGGGAGGGGAAAAGGTAACCGAGAAAAGAAAGAGGAGAGAAGGGAGTTCGAAACCGGGTTGGATCGGTCCAAGGGGGAAAGGAACCGGGAAAAAGAAAAAGAAAAGAATGGAGGGAATGGAGATCGAACTCGGGACCGGTGGAGAGAAAAAGAAAAGAGAAGGAAAGTGGTCTCGGGTTCGAGCCCAAGAGGAAGGAGAAAGGGACCGGTTCGATGGCCCAAGAAGAAAGAAAAGGTAGCCGGGCTTGGTGGGCTGGTGAGCCAGAAAAGAAAGAAAATGGGCCGGGAGGTTTGGGCCACGGGAAAAGAAAGAAAAGAAAGAGAAAGAGGTTTGGGCCGGTAGGCCCATTGGGCTCTTCGGGTCGAATCGGGTCGCGGGTCGGGTCGGGTTGAGTCCGGTTTGATTCAACGAGTCCAACGACACTTCGTTCGAGTCAAATGGATAAACGGTTAAAAAGTTGGTTTTTGGCTCGAGAAGGAATGATGTATATTATATATATATATATATATATATATATATATATATATATTAATCACTAAAATGATTAAGCGTCGTGTTTAAGTTTAATGAACGGGAATGTCACAAGTCTTGATTGTTTGTCATGGAATTATGCACAATGATGAACTAAAATTTAGAATTAGATGATTTGCTTGACGTAAGCGTTTTGTGTTTGAATGTTTTGGCGACAATGTTTAATTGTTTGTTTTTTATGAAAATAAAATATAGTTTGGACATAGAAATAGTCTTAGGAATAAAACTAATAATTGTTTGACTTAAATTGTCGTTTGAATAAACGTTCCGTTGAATTACGTTTGTCATTACGTAATAGTTTTAGAAAAATATAAAATGTTTATTTTTTATTTAATTTTCATAAAACAATGGTTATGCATTTTTTTGTTATTGAAGTTCCATCTTGAATGAATTCAGAACTTAAGTTGATTTCCACTACGGGTAATTGTTGTCGGACCTATGTTGTCTATGTTTGTACGTAAAGTCACCTAATTTGGACGAATGAAGTCTAATGCACATAGAATCACAGTTAATTGCATGTAATTATAATATTAATGTATACCTGGAAAGTACTGGTTGTCACAACCAACCCTTTCTGATCTTGATCGCTATCAGAAGTCAGATTAACTTTTTTAGCTTCCTTTACTGGCATCGCTGAATTCCTCCATATCCACTAATGCTTCGACTACCTCTAATGTTGTAGTCGCTACAACAACAAATGCTGGTACCATATCCTCTATCGGATCATTTTTTCCTAGTCAGAATCTAACTAACTCTCTATTCTCGGCATATGCTTTTGGCATGACCTCCAGTTCAGGATCAATCCAAACGAGCTCCACATTGCGTAGTGCTTTCGCGGGATATAGTAGCTCTTCTACTAATCCCGCACGCACATCCTTCACTATGCGTCCACCTTCCACAACTTACACACTTTCCGCCGCTGCTCAGTTTTCTACATATTCTGCTTCTAACTCAGTTATTCTAACAAATGACACAGCACCCCCCGCCTATTCCCCGCAGATGTTTTTTGCGAAGTTTAGTCAGCCCCCCCCCCCCCCCCAGAGGTTGTGCGCTGGCTGGAGCAACAATGCCAATACTATGATCAGTTGCAGGCGCTTCAGGCGTCTTTTCGCATGAGTGCACATTCGCATCTTAACTTTGACTCTATACCCCCCATTTCAACAAACACCACCACAACAATTTCACAAACACCCGTGCTCAGCGCACCGGTAAATAGCTACACACCTATCATTCCAACGCCACGAGCCGCGATAAGTTATTCCCCACCAGCTCCACCTTCGGCGATAGATTACACTACGCCATACAAGCCAACCTCAATTGTGGCACAGTCTAAGTTCATTGTGCCAATCGATTTGGCAACTTTCCCCACTAAGTTGAAAATTCCGTCAGTAGTGGGAAAGTATGACGACCTCTCTGATCCAAATGACCACTACAAATGTTTCATTAATGCGGGAGCACGAGAGAATCCAGGATGGTCCATACCTGTATGGTGCCACATGTTTGTTCAAATTTTGATGGGTACTGCGCGGTTGTGGTTTGATTCCTTACCTGTGGGACAGATCAACAATTTCGAGGAGCTTGTGAGCAAATGTTTTTAGCAATTCTCTCAACAAAAGCGCCAAACCAAGGAAAAAGCAGAAATACTGCACATACGCCGGCGGGATAACGAAACTATGGAAAATTATATAGTCAGGTTCAACATTGAAAGTTTGCAGATAGGGGGAGCTACAGAGGACCTGATGATATCATGTTTTATTAGTCCGCGAAGATCACTTGGTGCGCAAATTACTAAGCGGAGGCCAGCCGCAAACAATAGATGAGCTGATGTCCATTGCAAAGCATTATGTGAGAGTAGAAAAACGATAGTCCTAAACCGTACTTATGAGCGCGGTAAGGAAATCGCTCGTTCTGATGGAAAGAAGGATTTTCACGACGGGCGCCATCCGCGGGGGTCTGATTCGCATTCGGGGAACAAATTTGCGCCATATCATGCTAACGCGGGATGGCACAACACCTACCGCGAGCGTGACCGTCACAAAGAAGCTTCTATAGTAGCGCGACGTGGCGCCACAAGTCCTACAACCATTTGGTACCTGTCCAAATCTCCAAGTGCAATCTTTAACAGCGAAGCGCTAATGTGGGTAGATCCGTGACCCCTAAAAGAAAGCAACACGCGTGACACTAAGAAATATTGTGAGTATCACAAGGGGCATGGTCATGTCACGGACGAATGTTTTGCTCTCAAAAAGCAAATTGCGATTTGTAAAGGAAGGGAAGTTGGCGCACCTGCAAAAAGGAGAAGATAAGAAAAATCCGTACTGACCAAAAGACAAAGACATGTTCATGATATGCGCATATAGAAGATCTGAAAAGGAGTGGGACAACGCATGGAACCATGGATGCATGCCCCGATAATTTTTCCGCCGCAGAAAGGAGACTATAACGAATGCGCAATGACGGTAACTCTTCGGTTGGGTACGTATCACACGCGCCGCGTTCTATTGGACATGGGTAGCTCCACATATATCATCTATGAGGGGTGCTTTCGTAATATGGACCCCACTGATGAAGCCTGCTTGGAGCCAGTTTATGAACCTCTTCGTGGCTTCTCCGGCGAAACATGTATGCCGCTGGGCCAAATTGATTTTCTCGTAACAATGAGGGATGGGGTCCGTGACATAACAGTTATGGTAACTTTCCTAGTTATCCTAGCAAAAAGTGAACACAATGCAATTCTAGGAAGGCCCACTTTAGGGAACTTGGTAGCCGTGGTCTCCACTGCACACGACCTCATAATGCTCCGCACCCCGCGGGAGTGGAAAAGGACTGGGCTGATAAACCAAAATTGACCGTAGAAATCGCACCTCCTCAGCGTCCTCACTTTAGGGAACTTGGCAGCCGTGGTCTCCACTGCACACGACCTCATAATGCTCCGCACCCCGCGGGAGTGGAAAAGGACTGGGCTGATAAACCAAAAATGACCGTAGAAATCGCACCTCCTCAGCGTCCTCCCCACCAAATCAAGTAGAAAAATGGGTTTTGAACAGCCACTTTCCTGAGCAAACAGTTTCCCTAGATCCAACGCTCTCTTCAAAAACCAGGTACCATCTCAAGCAGCTACTATGAGACAACCTTGACTTATTTTCCTTTACCCACAACGATATGAAGGGGGTCCCGCATGGCGAGGCGGAGCACTACCTAAAAACTTTCAAAGGTGTCAAGCCCGTTATCCAAAAGCGTAGACCTATGGGAGACACGTGTCTTCAATTCATTATATCAGAAGTCAAAAAATGGAAGCCGCGAGGATTGTACGCCACATGCAAGAACAGACCTGGATTTCCAACCCAGTGATAGTGCCCAAGGCAGATGGCACACTCCACATGTGTATTGACTACACAAGCCTTAATCGTGTGTGCCCCAAAGACGCGTACCCACTGCCTGTAATTAATATAAAAGTCGACTCCTTGGTTCCTTTCCACTTCAAATGTTTTTTGGACGCCTATAAAGGCTACCATCAGTTACAAATGGCCAGGGAAGACGAGGACAAGACTGCGTTCTACACTGATTGTGGTATCTATTGTTATACGAAGATGCCTTTCGGATTAAAAAATGTAGGCGCTACGTACTAACGTATGATGGATAAAGTCTTCAAGGATCAGAATGGGAAGAATGTGGAGGTCTATGTAGACGATTTGGTGATAAAAAGTTTGGATGAAAAGCACTTATTGCCAGATATAGCCAAAACTTTCTCCGCACTAAGAAAAAATCATATTGTCCTCAGTCCTGGAAAGTGCTCCTTTGGAATGGAGGAGGGTAAATTCTTGGGAGTCGTAGTTGTGACACCCCAACCGACAACGGAATACGTAAGGGCACGATGATTGTCCAGTTGCACACAACACTATTAAAGGTTACGATATTCTTAATTATCCCATTTCATTCAATCAAATAATATAATATTATATCATCATGTTACAATACTAATAACACATTATCCCGTTATGATTAGGTCTCACTAAGTCCGAATGCATCCTAAGGTGTCATCATCATGAAGTCACCATCTTGCATCAACATCTACAACATGTACAAAATAAAGGTCAACTACGAATAGTTGGTGAGTAAACATAGGTTTGATATACTATGATAGATTAAACATGTGATCTACGAATCATATGACATTCAGATAACAAGTATTGATATAGTACACATAGAGTTGCGTAATCCAACCCTTGACAAATAAGGCTTCCAATCACCAACGCCAGTTACCGGTCAAGTTAGGTGGGCTGCCAAACCAATAGATCTATTATTGTAACCCAAGCCTTTTTAGTGTTAATAATTACGCCTTGAAATTGACATTATAATTGACATTGACATTGACATTAACATTGAAATAGATCCCATACACAACAATACTAATCCACACAAGTTTTACGTACTAGAACACACATAACAATCATAGAGTTCACATGAAATTTAAAAGTAATGAAATAGATATTTGAGATTGATACGGTGTAAATGTTGCACCCCTAAACGATAACAGAAAAGGGGCTATGAATACTCACGTGGAAATGGAGACACTGATGGACAACGACACCAACTAATGAAATAGCTAAACCCCAAGGATAACCTTGACAACTAGAGGATGATAGAGAATAAGTGAATAAGTGAATTCACCTTACGACACACATTGATACAATCAACACGACACACGTTGGTTATGGTGATGGTGATACGTACGTTTATGAGGGTAAGTCTTAAACTAACGATGTAAACATAATGTCCTAGAGAGAAGCATATTCTTCATGAAAGTCACTTTAGGTCAAAAGATAATCATAACACAACATTCACGATCTTTCATATAATTTCAACATGAGAAACCCTAGATCTACCATCGGAATACATGCGTGTCATAGATCTAGTCATATTACCACATAAAGGTCAATTTTTGATGATGCGTCACATAGATCTACTAATAACAAACATGCATGGCATTGATCTCACCCTAATTCGACATAGAGATGCAATCTTGATCATGAATCACATAGATCTAGCAATACTCAACATGCATGACATAGATCTAACCCTAATCTAGCATAAGGTTGCAATCTTGATCATGAATCACATAGATCTAGCAACACTCAACATGCATGACATGGATCTAACCCTATTCTACCATAAAGTTGCAATCTTGACCATTTATCACACAGATCTAACGATACTCAACATGCATGACATAGATCTAACCCTAATCTAGAATAAAAATGCAATCTTGATCATGATCACATATATCTAACAATATTCAAAATGCATGACATAGATCTAACCCTAATCTAACATAAAAATGCAATCTTGATCATGAATCACATAGATCTAGGCTTAATCTTCATGTAGCATGTAGATCTCATCCCAAAACATAATAAAGTTGCAATCTTTGATCAAATAATCCATAGATCTATCATCATACATCATGCATGACACTAATCTAACCTAAACTTGAGATAAAGTTCAGATCTTGATGAGAAGAAACATAGATTTGAGAAGATAAGAAACATAGCTCTGAGAATACATACCGAATTGAAAGGATGAAAACCGACACAAAAGTAGCCTTGAAAGCCTCATACTTTAGCCTTAAAACTTCAAGAATGGGGGTCTAGGGTTTTCACAGCCGTTTGGGGCTGTAGGAGGAGAGTTGGGGGGGGGGGGGGGGCAAATGAGGAGCATGGGACTTAATGGGTATTTATAGAGGGAAAATTAGGGTTTTGCTGGAAAAGACCCAGCAAGCGTATTGCTTAGAGATTGGGGTTTCTTTAAGCGATATGCCTAGAGCACCCCCGAGCCAAAGCTTTAACGCTTCCTCGTTTCATGTGCTCGTTTTGCCGTTTTTTGATGTTTCCGAGTCCCGTTTCCATCCAAATCACCCAGTTCATCATTCTATCATGTTAAACACATTTAATCCACTAAAAAATATAAATACGTCACATAACTCATAACGATGCACAAATTAGGTCAAATTACACATTTTTGGTCGGTTTTGACGTACGTATCGATTTTAGGCAATTTACTAACGTTTCGTGACTCGATTAAGTGTGTGATGATCATGACATCATAAATTATTATTAGATCCATAATCATACCTAATTTAACTAATGATACTTAAATACGAGATTCGCGGTAAACAACGGATCGCGTACCGAAATTTTATAAAAGTTACAGATTTGTTTTATTTTCCAAACCAAGGAATCCAAATTGAACCCATTGATCCTAATTACGTATTTCATTATGAAAAATCATTATAAGTCATTTAAAAACATTATTTGGGTTATAAATATCCGACAATCCTCCCGGTACTTAACAATTGACAAATCGTTAAACGCAGGGTTTCAAAATGGGTCCGGTTTTATATTCGGAAAAGTTAAGATGTTACAGTCTCCCCTACTTTAGGGAATCTCGTCCCGAAATCTGAAGAGACTATAAATTTTAAGAAAAACGACAGTTTAAAAACAAGTTTTATTAATATTTAACATATTTTGATATTTGAAATTGAGCATAGAGATGACATAACAAATTTCACCAAGAATGGAAATATATTCTCAGTTACTGAACCTATTACGACGACACCATTCTTTACCCGACTACAAGGATTAGGTAAAAAAAAACGGCGACAGAGAAGGATGGATTTTGATATTGTTAGAGCATATTCCTATGCTACCTTGTGTCTCGTGTATTGTATCTAGGTTAGAGCATCTTTGTGAGTCTTAGTGGCAACATATTGATGGCCGTACCAAATGGTACGCCGGACCAATTGGTACGTCCGTACCAGATGGTATGCAAGTTAATATATTGCATCTATAAATAGTTCGTGTTAGAGAGACTTAGAACTAGTTCTGTCATTCTCTACTCTTAAGTGTGTGTAGCTGAGTGTGTTCTCTCTCTCTCTAGACTTTGTGTATTCTCTAAGTGAAATCAATAAAGCAAAGCTTTATTTACATCGTGTGCATTCTCGTATTACCGAATCATGCAGTAGTAAGATCCCTCCGTGGTTTTACAAGTGGTATCAGAGCATTTGGTTGCTCTACTGCTGCGATTTGGTCAATTTTCGGATCTTAGAGAGAGAAAGTTTGGGTTTTCTTCGTTTTTCATTTTTTTTCTTAATTCTGGGTGATTCTAAGGTCAAAAATGATTTCTAAGTGTTCCTAGTGAGTTTTCGCACCTCACTGAATCAAATTCCAGTCCCAAAAGTCGAAAATTTGAAAAATCTGTCGATCTCAGTTTTGTATGTTGTTGGTTTGCTCGAGGAACAGCTGGTACGCCTCTGGTATGCTTCTGGTACGCAAGGCAATCTTCATCAGCTTCTGGTACATTGAAATCTGGTCCGGAAGACAATCTTCAAGTTTGGTCCGCGATGGTTACTTTCTGGTACGCTGGCAGTTACGCCGTACCAAATTGGTACGCTGCTCAAACAAGTACGCTGAGTTTTCTGGTCCGCTGATCTGATTTGGTCCGTAGGGTGGTACGCTGAAGATCTGGTACATTTTTGGTCCGCTTTGGGTATTTGGTGCGCTGGTTTTCTTGGTCCGCAGCTTGGTACGTTGGCAGAAAAGTGACCTTCACTAACACTAACATAACTTGAGAACCATTCAGAGTTACGGGAGCTAATACCAGCCAAAACGTTCATCTCAACGAGATCTATACTTTCACTAGCCTAATGGCTAGTACCCTCCGGTCTGATCCCCAAAATCCGCTTGGAAGACCTCCATTTTTTAGTTCGAAGTTTTGACATTCGATTTTTAACTTCAAGATGAGTGATTTTCAAGTGTTTTCAGCCATGCAAACCTCGATGCAAGCCATGATGAACTATGATAATGAAATCGGAACAATCCAGATAGTTCCTAAATTACTTCAATTGGAAGATTATCATAATTGGAAGAAAAGATTTGAATCTTACATATACTCATAAGATGTTGATTGTTGGATTCCGACTGAAAAAAAAGAGTATCCGTTGATTGCTAATACTTTACCAAAATCAATAAGTGATTTTGAGCCTGAAGAAAAGAAGGTATTTGAAAGAGAAAAGAAAACTTATAGTTTTCTCATGATGGAATTATCCAAGGATTTGATGCATCAGTTTAAGAATTTTCCAACTTCGAAACAATTATGGGATGCTATTAAGGAAAGATGCGAGGGTAATGATCAGTACAAAAACACTCGAAAGAAAGTTTTGAAGAAAGAGTTTGACAATTTCAGGCTTTGTGAGGATGAAAAGATCATATATTTGATTGCAAGGTTTTCACATTTAATCAATGAACTTGACATTGTAGGTGTTAAGATTGAAAATGATGAATTAAAGGAGAAATTCCTAGAAGCTCTTCCCGAAAAGTGGGAGAATTTTGTGATGATGTTGTCTAAAGATCCAAACTACTCAAGTTGGACATTCAATCAGCAGAGAAGCAAATTACAAGCTCGGTAAATGGAATTACTTGTGAAAAAGTCAGCAACTCCATCCTGTTCAGAATCCTGAAGTATATTTTGGAGAAAATTCTGCTACTGTTCATGCTAAAACAAAGTCACATTCTATTTCAAGCAGTAATCCACCGTTAACAACTTTTCTTGCTGGAAAGTGTGAAAATACCGGTTATTCTTCGGGTTGCAGTTTTACTATTCCTAATAGATCAAGCAACAAGTCTGCTTCTACTCAAGCAACCGAAGATTTAGCTGCTTTGTTGTCTGCTTTCATATCATCTTCGTCTGGATCCATATTTAGTCAAATTGGTAATTCTGGTTTGGTTTTGGAGGATCTAAAACAGATGGATCATCATCAGCTAAATACATTAGATTTGGATTAACTGTTGAAAAAAGAAGAAGGTTTATTGACAAACATGGCAAGAGTTCTATACTTCAAGGATGCAAACTGGGTTTAGATAAGTCTAAACTGAAATGTTACAAATGTTCCAAATTAGGACATTTTGCTCGCGAATGTAAGCATACGTCTTCTAAACCAAGTACTTCAGATATTCATATTCATAATAAAGATGCAAAAGCACTGGTGACCGAGGAAGGTTATGATTGGGCTGCAGATTTTCTGGATGAATCTGCATTTTTAGTCCACTCTCCAGAAAATTATGCATTAATAGCTACTATGCAAGGTGAATCAAGTGATTCTGAATCTCAAACAAGTGCATCTGAAACAAGTGATTCTGAAGTTAGTAGGTATGAGTGAACATGTAAATTTTGTGCTCAAAAAGAAAGAAAGATTCGAGAATTGATTTCTAAAAAGGAAGGGTTGATTGTTGAACATGAGAAGGAAGAAGCAGAGATAGAAGGTTACAAAAGAGAGTGTGAAGATTCTGATGAGATTTTCAAAGCTAACGCAATGTTGGAAAAAGAAAATAAGGTGTTAATAGAAGAGGTTTTAGAGCTAAAAGCAAGATTGGATGAGATGGTGAGTGACAATAAAGAACAGATCTTAAAGTTACAAAATGAAAATGCTGAGTTAGCTTCAAAGGTTGAAAAATGGGAGTTCGAAGCAAAGGATGCTATTGGAGATTTTGATGTTTTGTATAGGAAATCTAAAGCAAGAGTGGAATCACGTCTACTTACCAATTTTGAACTTCAGAAAGCTAATGATGAACTCATGGTTTCGAACAATGACTATAAAGTTCTCCAGTCAAAATTACAAGATAAAGTCACCGATCTGACAAAAGAAAACAAATTGTTGACAAGAAATGTAGAGATTTATCAAGGAAAGGTGGAAAAGGTTACACAGGAAATGTTTGATGCCCATGATAAAGTGAGAAGAGAAAAGTCTTTGTTTAACAGAGTTTCAGAACAGTTGATAGAATTAGAAAAGGCTTTGGGTGAAGCTCAAAAGAAGATATCAGATTTAAATATTCAAGTTCTGGATTTGAATCGTCAACTAAATAACTTGAAGAATTCACATTCTTTCACCAGTTATTTGTGCAATGAAGAAAATTTCAAAAGAGTGTTTGGCGGTGAAGAATTCAATCAATTACCACCTCCATTGGTTCAAACTGATCCTCTGGCTGATGTCAAATCTTCTGAAACAATGGGTGATTATTCTAAATTTGCTTCTAAAGAATCTGAGAAGAAGAAATCAAAGGTTTTAAGCAAGAAAGTGGAAAAGGAGGAAAGTTTGATTGATAAAGATACATCAAAGTTTGTTTCTGGTGGGTTTATATCTGATGAGGGAGTCATTTCTATTAGCAAGAAGATTGAAAAAGATGAAAAGCAGTTAAATGAAGAACTTGTTGCTGCAAAGTTGGTTGAAGCTAACAAGTTAAAAGACATTAAAGCTTCATTCATTCAAGCTGCTAAATTTGGTCATTCTAGTTCTCAAGTTGATCTAACTAAGCTACCGGGTTACAAAGGTTCTGGTTTGGGTAGTGAAGGCAAGAAGTTTGAGAAGAAAAATCAGAAAAATGTGTCAAAGAAGGTTCAGAAAGAAAAGAAAGACACGAGTTTGGAACAAATTTATCATTTGGCTCAGGTGTTTATGTCTACAATGGAAAAAGGATTAGGAGGAAAGATTCAGAAGAAGGCTTCGTCTGCAAGTTCTTCTAGAGATGCTCAAAAAGTTAAGGATTCTTCATCATCTGGATCAAATTCCACACCTCGAAGTCCTACATCGAAATCGGTACATTCTAACTGATTTCAAATTTTTGATGATATTTCTGATAGTTTTGATTCCGATGATAGATGTCATTCAGTTCAGGACAAACCACACTCTCAACGATCTTATCGTTTGTGCTACCAGTGTCGCCAAAAGGGACACATGGCAAAGGATTGTCCTGAAATGGCAAAAAGATCATTTTCTAACAAATCTGCCACAATTATAGATGAATCAGGCAGAATTTTTACTGATTCACCACCTTCAAAGTCAAAATCTAAAACGAAACAATTTTTCAAATTTGATTCAAGTGTTGGTGGTTCATCACATGATGATGATTCTTTTAAAAATGAAACAACAAAAATGCAGTGGCGACCTAAGGTGGTTACCAAAGCTGCTAATGATTTTGAGAAAGACACTCGTCGACCAGAAGCTGTGTGCTTTGGGTCATTTGAAAACTAATCATTTAAAACCAGTGTGCAGGTTTCTTCAAGAAGACCTGTTGGTGATTGTGAAGTTCAAAGCTTCTAGCAGTTACTGATAGTGGAGTCTCCTGCTTAAGTTAAATATAATGCTTCATATTTCAAAATTGAAATTTTCCTAAAAGCTAAACGGAAAAGGTATCAGTAGCGATTGGTCAATTTTCTTTCTGTTACATTTCGTATGTAGTTTAGAGGGAGAAAATTGAAAAACCAAAAATAGTGTATTTGTGTTTTATTAAAATGAAAAATCCAAAAATAGAGTTTTCATTTTAAGTGGGAGAAAAACAGAAAATTACAAAAACATTGAAAAATAGAAAATAAAAAAAACATTGAAAAAATAAGAAATTGATCCGACATAATTGGGAAATGATGGTACATTGGCTTACGTGTCTGACTCGTGAATAAATTAGATGAACAAGCCATAAGATCATTGCTCAATGTGCTTGGTAGGCTCGGCATTAAATCAGTAAGTATTCAAATGTGATATTCATTAAATACTAATGCTTGATCAAGCGGACAACATCTTGAAGCGTGTCTCAAGATATATCAAAAGATATGTGAAAAAGAAAAATGAGAAGTCACTGTGTATACATGTGTTCATTTTGCAAAGATTTTAACTTGTTTGATTTTCTTTATTTTGTCAAACGATCAGACTTTCTCTGCGTGTCCACAAGACCGACCTGATTGTTGTTCGTTTGACGTTCTGCTTTATTTTCTTGGGTGTTTCGTATAACTCATTGGACTTTCTCTGCGTGTACGAGAGTACCAACCTGATTGTTGTTGGGTTATACAACCTTAACTTGTTTTATTTTCTTATTTTGTTAAATCTGAGGCCTTATCTGCGTATCGAAAGATCGACCTTAAGGTAGACGATTTAACATTCTTATTTCTTTTTACATGGAACACAATTGACTATATCATAAATACAATCATTATGTGATTAAATCACGAATGAAATCACAAAGTGTGACATAAAAGAAAATACATATCTGAGTATGTCTGATAGTGTGGGGTACACTGGTCAAAGCAAATCTTATCAATACAATAACATATCCAGATGTTATGAGTATGATTGTGCCTGAGTTTAAGATGGACAAATTATACCAACAATCGACATGACTTGTGTGCTGAAGTAATTGAAATTGAAGTGTAGTTCAGCATGTCATGACCAATATGATCCCAAGTTGTGATCTTTCTCGCAAAAGACAAAAATAGTGTGTGATTCAGTATTTCATTTCTGTATTGCGTTTATGTTTCATATCTGAAAAATCCAAAAAGATTTTCGGTGTGTTTTGATGTAAAGTTTCAAAAAGCCAAAAAGATTTTGTTTCTTAGTTATTTTCGACCGATCGATACAAGATACAAAATTATGATTTCAAAACTATATCTTGGATTCTCGAAGAGAAGTTTTGCGCCAAGATTAAATTAATTTTCAAAAGAAAAAGAAAGTCGCGGTTCTGTCTTCTAAAATTACAGGTTATCTGTGTGATAAGACTCAAGCATGGTGAAAGGATGAGTATGTATTATCTTTCACAAGTGGATCTTGATGTTCAAAGATTGTTCAAGATTGATCCAGCCATGCAAACTCTATTTCTGACAAGATTTCAAGTTGAAGATCAGATGTAGTGATGCTGAAGATTGAAGACTGAAGTTTTGTTAGATAGATAGATAGATAGATAGCTAGATACACTACACGTTAAGGGGGAGTTTTTTAGAGCATATTCCTATGCTACCTTGTGTCTCGTGTATTGTATCTCGGTTAGAGCATCTTTGTGAGTCTTACTGGCAACATATTGGTGGCTGTATCAAATGGTACGCTGGACCAATTGGTACGTCCGTACCAGATGGTATGCAGGTTAATATATTGCATCTATAAATAGTTCGTGTTAGAGAGAGTTAGAACTAGTTCTGTCATTCTCTACTCTTAAGTGTGTGTAACTGAGTGTATTCTTTCTCTCTCTAGACTTTGTGTATTCTCTCAGTGAAATCAATAAAGCAATTCTTTATTTACATCGTGTGTATTCTCGTATTACCGAATCATCCAGTAGTAAGATCCCTCCGTGGTTTTACAGATATTCTCAATCATTGAGGCATCACTTCTCACACACACACACACACACTATTCCCTATTCGAATCCCAGCGCAACTTAAAGACATTGTCGATGCTTATATATAGGGTGTACCGCAGCTAAACCACCACATCTTTAATATCTTTAAGAGAGTATGAAGATCAATGTAGGGAGGAATTCATAGTTTTGTTAAGTTTGCTTGTTTAGATTAGTTTCAATTGTAAATTTGAAACAAGAGAGGGGTTTCTCCGAATACAAGCTTATGGACGTAATTAACAAGCTTAAGTCATTTGAGCTGGATGTTCAAAGGAGAGAGTACAATCAAGCCATGGGTCCTGCTAAAGTTTATTCTCCAAATTCGGCTCTCATCTCAACTGTTACACACAACGGAGCCTCATCTCAAATTCAATCTGCTCATCTTGGGTCTGGTTCATCCACAACTGCTTCTGCCGCTGCTCAAAGAACCTCTACTCAGCAAACACCCCAGATCTCACCCGAATTCATGGGATTGTTCTCATTGTTTGCCAATTTATCAAGCTCTCGCTGCTGGAGAACTTCAAGGTTCGACTCTGACCGCTGAGGATATGTACCAAGTTGACCCAGATGATTTGGAAGAAACCGACTTAAAATGGCAAATAGCCATGTTGACCCTTCGTGCTAAAAAGTTCATCGAACGTACTGGGAGAAACACTTTCGGGAATCAAAATGAAAAAGTTGGGTTCGATAAGGCTAAGCTAAGATGTTACAACTGTAAGCAACTTGGCCATTTCAAGAGAGAATGTCCGAATCCAATTGTCACTGAACCGACTTCTGAGCCTGCAGCTCGAGTCATCCCTATCACCGACAAAGCTGAAGCCAAGCCAAAGAAAGAAGTGGCTCTTCTGACTAACTTTGACTGGAGTTCGGAGATCTCTGAAACTGAGGAAGCCATAAATCAAGCGCTTGCGGCTCAAATTCATGAACAAAGCAATGACCCCACAGTTAATAGTTGTGAGAAGGGAGAAGTTGAGAAGAAGATGAATGAGAAAATGACAAGCACACCCGCGTGCACCTGTGAGAAAGCCCTTGCTGCAGAAAAGGTAATAATAGGTCTTTCATATGAATCTGTTCAAGATATGTGCTCTCATCCTTGTAGAATTCGTTTGTTCGGCATCTACAAGGCCAATGGATTGTTGATTGACAACAACGATGAATTAAAAACTATGAACACCCAATTAAAAGAAAATGAATCAAAATATTTTGTGAAATTAAATGAGGCAATGCATGAAAATGAACATTTAAAACAAACTCTTCTTGCTAAAAATGTTGAATTAAACATGCTTTCTGAAAGAGTTACATTAGCCCAATTCGAAGCCTCTCAACTTCAGACTAAGTTAGATAAATGGACCATTTCTCAAATGAAAGTTGATGAGATGCTCGTTAACCAACGAGGAGCTAGAATAAAAACCGGGGTGGGTATGGAGGAAAAGGAAAAGGTGTTTCCTAAAGTTTACCCTCCTCCAAGCACGCATTGTTACTCACCTACTCCGAAACCTCATCCTCTAAATGATTTAATTCCTAGTGATGCTAACAGTTTGCATGCAGGTCTAGAAGGAGTTAACCATAAGGAGATCAGGGAGGATTTTGATTATGGATATGGTAACACAAGTGGGCTTAGATGCGGTAGTCTTAAATCTAAGGAGTCTGTTACGAGTAGTAGTTCTCATTCCAAGAAGTTTAGCACAGATAGTAGTATAGCTAGTAGTTGTTCTTCTTTAGATAGCTGTAGTGATGAGTCTGTGTCTGTTAATCCTGAGAGCTATGTTTCAAATGAAAATGATCAATGTCATGCAAGTACATCTCAAAATTTCTTCAACAAATTTCTTTCTAATCCAATTCCTTCTTTCACTCCGATACGAATTTCAAAACCTACCGAAAATCATGTTTCTCAAGAGAAGGAATCATCTTTGAAAACTAAACCTGCCAAAACCGTTATTAAAATTAATAATCCAAAGATTTCAAATGATAAAACAAATGTGGATCTTGAAACCAACAGTGATTCTGATTCTGAAACATCAGATTGTGAGGAGGAAAGTCTTTCAGAAACTTCCTCCTGCACAAGTCACCATGTCCCCGAATTACAGGATCGTGGATGGTGGGTTTGTTTCTTTTGCAGGTGATAAGAGAGGTGGAAAGATGGTTGGACAAGGAGATGTGTCATATGGGTCTCTTACTCTGGAGCAAGTCAACCATGTCCCCGAATTGCAGTATAATCTTCTAAGAGTGTCACAAATCTGTGACAAGAATATACCTGTGTTGTTCAAATCAAATGAATGTCTGTTCCTCAAGCCTGAATTCAATGTGCCAGAAGAGATGGTGGCGATGCGTGCACCTCGCATCAGTGACACATACTTGCTGAATATGAATTCCACTGCATCTCACTCTTCCTCCATGACTTGTTTACTTTCAAAAGCATCTGTATCTGAGTGCTTCTTGTGGCATAGACGTTTAGGACACATAAACTTCAAAATTCTAAATAATCTTGTCAAAAATAATTTGGTCCGAGGTCTTCCGTACAAAGATTTTTCTGTCGTTGAAAAATGTCTTTCATGTGCTAAAGGAAAACAACATAAGAAGCCACATAAGCCCAAAGTGGAAATTTCTATTTCTAGTCCCTTAGAATTGCTCCACACTGATTTATTTGGACCTATTAGTGTCAAAAGTCTGGGTAAAGGATCTTACTGTCTTGTTATCACTGATGATTATTCCAGGTACTCTTGGGTTAGGTTCTTGAAGCAAAAGAGTGACACGACTGAAGCTTTACAGAATATAATCCTGTCCGTGGAAAGTTCAAGAAGTAAGAAAGTCAAGGCAATCAGAAGCGACAACGGAACTGAATTTCGTAATCAGATCTTTGACTCTTTCTGCGCAAACAAAGGGATTTTTCGACAATACAGTGCAGCAAGAACTCCGCAGCAGAATGGAGTTGCTGAAAGGAAGAATCGCACACTTGTGGAAGCTGCTCGTACAATGTTGATTGAATCAAAGCTGCCGATCATCTTTTGGGCTGAAGCTGTGAACTGTGCGTCCTACGTGCTGAACCGTGTCCTAATCGTGAAAGATAAGATGAAGACGTCATATGAGCTGTATCATGGAAGGAAGCCGCTGATTGATTTCTTTAAGCCGTTTGGATGTTCGTGCACATTGCTGAATACCGAAGCTCAGAATACGAAATTTGGAGCTGTCTCTGACGAATGTTTCTTTATGGGGTATTCTTCTTCACAAAAAGCTTATAGAGTTTATAACAAACGAACTCGAATTGTGCAGGAATCCTACTACGTTGACTGGCAAGAATCAAACTCTCCCAACACCGGGTCTGGACCAGAATGGTTTTATGATTCAGATACTCTGTTCAAGTCATTCAATCTTCCTATCCTCGCTGAAGCAAATGATAATCCTCCTCTCGTCATTATCACCCCTTATTCTGAAATTCAACAACAAAACCAATCCTCATCCCCACAACCTACGCATCAACCCGATCCTCCATCTTCCTCTCATGAATTACCCCATCAAACCTCCGAACCCGCTCCCCTCAACCTTGACTCAAATTTCAAAACCTTAAAAGATCATCCGCATGACTACGTCATTGGCTCTATTACGGATGGAGTGAGGACTCGTCACCAGTCTGATCAATGAATGTTTGTTCGCGTGTTTTCTGTCTCAGATCGTTCCTAAAAATATAAAGGAAGCTTTAGCAGATCCAAGTTGGGTGAACTCCATGCAGTCTGAGCTGCAACAATTCAGAAAGCTGAAGGTGTGGCAATTAGTGGATCTTCCAGAGAACAAGGTTCCAATTGGTACAAAGTGGGTCTTCCGGAACAAGCCAGATGATAGAGGTGTTGTGATTAGAAACAAGTCAAGGCTGGTGGTTCAAGGGTTTTATCAAGAAGAAGGAATTGACTATACCGATGTGTTTGCACCTGTTGCACGCATTGAGGCCATTCGAATTTTCCTGGCTCATGCTGCACACAAGGGTTTCAAGGTGTTTCAAATGGACGTCAAGTGCGCTTTCTTATATGGGGATATTGATGAAGAAATCTATGTGCTTCAACCTCCAGGCTTCGAAGATCATGAGTTTCCTGACAAAGTGTACAAGCTCAATAAATCTCTCTACGGTCTACATCAGGCTCCCAGAATTTGGTACGAGACTTTGACTCAATATCTTTTGGGTAAAGGTTTTACACGTGGATCCATCGACATGACGTTGTTTAAGAAAGAGGTCAACGGAGAAGTGCTGATTGTCCAAGTGTATGTAGACGATATCATTTTTGGCTCAACAAATGAGAAGCTGTGTCGAGAGTTTGAGGAATTGATGAAGGAGAAATTCGAAATGAGTATGATGGGGGAAATGTGTTTCTTTCTTGGCTTGCAGGTGGAACAAAAGCCAGATGGCATTCTCATCCATCAAGAAAAGTACATTCTGGAAACTCTGAAGAAATACAAGATGAACGACGCTTTTGCTGAACTCACTCCTTTCACTTCTCAGACATGTTTGACTCCCGACAATCAAGGAAAGCGGGTTGACCCTAAGTATTATCGATCAATGATTAGGTCTCTTATGTATCTCACAGCCAGTCGTCCGGATATCACTTTTGCCGTATGCTACTGTGCTCGTTATCAGGCTGACCCAAGGGAATCTCACGAAAAGGCCGTCAAGCGAATTTTTCGTTATTTGAAAGGTTCATCAAGATTGGGTTTATGGTATCCTAGGGGTGGAAGCTTTGAACTTAATTCATATTCCGACAGTGATCACGGAGGATGCAAGCTCGATCGAAAGTCAGTTTCTGGAGGATGCCAGTTTCTGGGGGAATGCTTGGTTTCATGGCAAAGCAAAAAGCAAACAACTGTCTCTTTATCTACAGGTGAAGCTGAATACATTGCCGCCTCAAGTTTCTGTTGTCAAGTGCTGTGGATCCAACACCAGATGATGGATTATGGAATCAATTTCCTTCATACACCGCTGTTCTGTGACAACGAAGCTGCTGTTGGAATCTCCAAGAACCCGATTCATCATACGAGAACAAAGCACATCGAAACACGGGTTCATGCAATCCGTGACGCTCAGGAAAAAGGGTTTATTGATGTTATTCCCATTGAAACCAAGGCCCAGAAAGCTGATATTTTCACCAAAACCTTTGATAAACCCCGCTTTTATGAGCTTATAAAAATGCTGGGCATGATTTCCTTTAAAAAAAAAAAATTTGTACATATTCTTTTAACTTTATTTATCTTAAGTTGGTTTTATTTAGATCATCATGCTAAATTCCTTTTGTCTTGAATCAGGTGGTTGTTGCAGTTAAGCATGTTGATTGGCTACACTCCTAAATCAAGAAATCAATGATCACGTCATCTACCTTCAAATGATTTCTGGCCAATCGTCACTCGAATATGATCAGAGGAGTATTTTAGTTCCATTTACCTTGCGTTTCTCTCATAACTGCTTATTGATGTCTTTATATGCAACCTTGTGGGGGAATTGGGGGTAAATCACACTAAAACTGCTTAAAACTGGATAAAAGGTGTCTCCATTCAAGCGTTTTTCAAAATAAAAACATTATGATTGGAATGCCTGACTTAATGATACTGTCGGATGGAGGATAAAGTGCATGCATCATATCGGTAACCCCTTTGGTTGATTTTCAAAATTGTGTCAAGTATCGATCAAATCAATTTTGTTTTGTTTTTAGTTTCCTTATTGAAAATCCAAAAATAAAGTATTTGTGGATTTTGGGGGAAGAATAAATTAATCAGAAAATAAAATAAAAAATAGTACGTCAACATGCGTTATCTGCCATGGATAGAGTAAAAATAAAAGTTGTACTGTACTTGTATGATCTATGAGTGTGCATGACTAATATGATATCTATGAGTAGGATATAAACATAAAGCTTGCCTGATATACTCTAGTTTTCATTTCTTGATAAGTGTTGCATTGATTCTGATATCTTATAAAAAATATAGTATAAGAGATGTTCTGATGTACGCATGCTTTGCAATAAGGCTTTACGCCATTTTTACACTCAACTCAGTGGGTCTTCTTTGCGTGCTTATGCGGCCGACCTGATCACCTGCTGATTGAGTTTCTGCTTTATTTTCTTGGTGTTTAGTATATATCATCGGACTTTCTCTGCGTGCCCAGAAGGCCGACCTGATTGTTGTTGATATATACGACTTCTGCTTTATTTTTGCATGAAACATCATGAACGCATATCTCATTTTGAAAAAGAATAAAAGAAAAATCAAGATAAATATGATGATTTGTTAACTTCTTTGATAGAGTGAGGCTGGGTGATCGGTGCATGATTAATACACCTTAAGCATAACCAAAAATGATAAATACTATTAGTGCATGCTTAATATCAATATGACGCATTCGTGATCTGCTTGTCTTACATGCTGATTAAGTTTGAAATTGAAATGTGTATGATGCGTATTGGTTGATATGATCTCACGTCTGGATCTTTCTCAAAATTAAAATAGAGTTTGTTTGTATAGTCGTTTTACATTTCTTCTTAGAAAACTCAAAAAGATTTTTGGTGTGTTTTAATTTAAAGTTAGTAAAGCCGAAATGATTTTCTTTCTGCGTCATTTTTTTTAAGATCGATACATTGTGAAGAGTATGATGCTTGCGTGATTGAATCTTGATGTGTGTGAGTTAGTCGGCATTTCCAGAATTTTAAATCTTATCTGCTTGATGGAACATAATAAAGGTGTAAATCTAAAAAAAATCGGCGATGTTTGTGGGCTTGAATAGTCGCATTGGGTTGGGTGAAGGGTCGTGTATTCGATTGGCTTGCAAAACTGTTCATGAGACAAAATTAAATTTTTTAGGGTTTCAGCGAAACTATTGTTTCGCCTGATCAGTTTCGCCGTATGCGCACACAGCGAACCTATACTTTCGATGTCGGCGAAATTAAATTGATTAATCAAAATCTCGAGTGAATATGCTCGTTCGCTCAGGCGAAACTACTGTTTCGCCCTAGCGAAACTACGGGCGAAACTGCTCAGATATTTATACCTTTGATCGAAACCTCAGGTTATTATTTTCGCCAAAACTGTCCAAAAACCTGCAAAACCCTCCCTCTCGCGAAACTCTTATTTTCGCCAAAACTGTTTCTGTTTTATCATCGTTTAACCGATATCGGTTTAAGGTAAGTGTGTTTCTGGTCATCTCATCATTTTATCGCATCTGAAACAACAAATTTTTGGGGGTTTTAAGTAGAATCGGCGCCAAGAGGGTTCTCGGCCCCTTTAATCTGATGATTGAAACGGTTTTGGACCCTCATTGTGCTCGTTTGAATGATGTATCTACTTAACAGTTGGTTTAGATGCAAAAGAAGAGCCTAAAATTGATTACCAGTTTTTGAATTTGAAAAGTCGCGACCAGCGAAACTAGGTGTTCTTTCAGCAAAACTGAACGAAAGTTCAAAGTCACGAGCGAAACTGTCTAGCGATAATGCCCTAATTTCGTTGACAGTGTCGCCGTGATTTCTAGCGAAATTGCTATTTCGCCTTCGGCGAAACTACTGTCTCGCAGCGAAACTGCTGTTTCTCGGCGAAACTGACCTCGTCAGTGTCGCTGCGACCATTCTCGCGAATCAACTGGTTTCGCTGTGTTGCGATGCTATGGTTTCTAAGCGAAACTACTGTTTCGCAGCGAAACTAACTTTTTAAAATTAATTTAATTTAAGTTCTGTTTAACTCACAAACTCTCGGTTTCATTGAACATTAAAGCACGAGCCTCGAAGCAATGTCACAGCATTTTTGGACGATAGCACCGACAAGGCTATTGGATTTCGAGACTGTATTGAATGGCTAAAGAAGTCGCGCATCTCTCATGCTATTTAATTCACACATGCCAATCATTGACGAAAAGCATATCAAAGAATTTTGGCTCACAGCTGAATACGATGTAAAAGCAAAACCAGAATGCATTCGAGCAAAGGTTATGAAGAAGGATATCGTCATCACAATGAAAACAATTGCTGCAGCTCTTAAACTTGAAAGTGACGTTGGTGAAGTCACAAAGATGAAGGAAATGGATATTTTGAAAGGCTTTGAGCGAGATATGGGTTATGAAGGAGGTGAATTGTGGAAGAATAAGAAAGAGATCAAGAAGTCTTTCATGTCAAAGGAATGGAGATACATTGCTCACGTATTCATTTCCTGCTTAGACGACCGAAAAGGGGGTTCCGATGGTCACAACGCAATCTGGGCAGAGGCTATGCTATTGGTATGTAGAGGGAAGAAGGCCAACATCCCTCAGCGAATCTTCGACGCAATGGTTTCTAATATTCAAGCGCTGAGGAAGTCGAGGTGGCTCCTGTATCCGAGGTTTTTACAGATGATAATTGATCACTTAGAGCCGGAGCTGCCAAAGCTGGGGGTGGCTCTCGTTGTAACTCCAATGCATCCAAGAATTCTATCTGACTGTGCTGCAAAAAGACCTGATTTCTCCGGGTATACCACTTACCTCATGAAGCACATGTACCCTGAAAAGAGGTACGAATACATCCAGAAGCTGATAGAATCAGAAAACAAGAGGAGAAACGAAGGGAAAGCGAGTGAAAATGTTAAAGGAAAAAGGAAACCATATGTCAGAAGCTCTGGTAAGGAACCATCACACGAGATTGAAGATGAGCTTGAAGATATGGTACAACAAGAAAAGAGATCAAGGCAAAAACATAGTGCCCCTACTGAAGAAGAAGTGAGGGCAAGCAAGAAAAGAAAGGTTGATCCTAGATCTGAGTTGGATCAAGATGTTATTCGAAATGTAAACACCTCATTGGCTAATGAACTCGGGATGATTAAAACCAAGCTGGTCAATTCAGAGATTAGAGAGAAGGAAAAGGATAAGCAGATTCAGAGTCTGAATGAGATTGTTGTGAAACAATCTTCACTTATAAAAACTCTGCTGGTGGAAATGAATGAGATAAAGAAGCACCTGAGTCTGCCAAATCAGATGAGTGAAGCTGAAATAGATTCCATGAATGATATCTCAAAGTTTGCAACTGGAGGAGCAGATGGCAGTAGTACTGGTGGAAATGAAGCAGGTGGAAGTGGTGCTGGGAATGATGAAGCTCTTAATGCCATTAATGTGGGCGACGTAAACCTTTATGACCTTGGAACCGACAAACAGCCAGAGATTGTCGAGGAACCATTCAACCTTATTGATGAAGATGATGAAGATGCTGAGATTGAAGATTTTTCAGAGCCTGAAAATTATTCCTTGAATGAAAATCCACTAACTTATCAAGCAAAGATAAGTTTTGTCAGCCAAGAAGTAATTGACTTAAAAAGAGAAGAATGGTTTACTAAGCCCGCAATTGAAGAACAGACTCCTCTGTTTCAAAACATCTCACAACCAAAGAAGAAAGAGTCTGATCGACATATCATCAGCTGGAAATTCAATGCTGCAATACACGCCTTCATGATCAAAAGAAGAGGGGGTAGTATCTCTTATGTGCACAAACGCGAAAGCTTCAAAACCTTGCCCAGATGGGATCTGAGGAGGTTGGCAGATCTTCCCCTAATTGATGAAGACAAGAGTACAAGGGCTAGCAATTTGAAGATAATGCTGCAGCAAGCTGTGAAAGACAACTTTGAGTCCTTCGGTTATATGAAAGGAGAAAGGAGAAAGGAGAAAATCAAGGACTGAGATTGATGAGAGGACTGGAAAGCCCAAAGTTTTCTTGAAGTTCAAACCTGCAAAAACAATGAACCGGGTTAGAATTCCAGATCAACAGCTATCCAGGCTGCAATCGTTCAAGAAGTGGTTCTATGACAATCAGACTGGTGAAGCAGTTATCAGACTGGGAGAAGATGCTGAAATCAGGTTGTTTGATCCAATGGAAGTCTTCTCGTTCAGCAATGATGATCTGAAGACCTTATGCGAAAATCAAATTCGATGTGGGGCAGGAGAAGACACTGCTGAAGAGGCAA
Source organism: Deinandra increscens subsp. villosa (assembly GCA_039602395.1). NCBI lineage: Eukaryota > Viridiplantae > Streptophyta > Magnoliopsida > Asterales > Asteraceae > Deinandra > Deinandra increscens. The sequence goes on along the minus strand of JBCNJP010000003.1, from coordinate 61,260,632 downwards.
ACCTGTTCATGAGGGTTGCTAACAAGGCCCGGGGGATCGTTAAAGAGATCAAAGATTTAGCACAGAAGGTGAGGGCTGGTGAAGAAAGAATTGAAGAAGACAGAGAGTTGGCAAACTTGATGAACACTGCTTGGGGCAGAATTGGTGAATCATCTGAGCAGGTTGTGAAGCCGGCTAATGTCCCCGTTGCTGATAAAGAAACTGTCTTGGGGGAATTAGAGGCAAATATCCCCGCTGCTGATGAGACTAATATTTTGGGGGAATCAGAGGTTATTGTCCCCGTTGCTGATCAAGAAATTGTTTTAGGGGAATCAGAGACAACGAAATTGAACAAAGAGCCGAGCCCGAATGAAGCCGAAGCAGAGAAATGAAGATCCAGAGGCTGAATCCCTCCCTAGGGGGAATATTGAAGATCAATGTAGGGAGGAATTCATAGTTTTGTTAAGTTTGCTTGTTTAGATTAGTTTCAATTGTAATCTTGTCCTTTTGGTAGCTAGCGAAACTACCGAGCGAAACTGTTGTTTCGCTCGGTAACTAGTTTAGTCTGATCTCAGTGACAGTTTCGCTTGGCCAGCGAAACTGCCAGCGAAACTGTCTACTGATCTGTATAAATAGTCGCCTTTGTGCACTCTTTTGTAACTTTTGCAACTTTATCAACCCTAATACAAGATTTCTGGAATTTGGTAAGTTTGGTGACGGCTAGGAGCATTCTATTCAATCTTTGTAGCTATTGTTCATCTCTTATCATCCATTTGGTTGTAGTTGTGATTGTTCAATACTAAAAACCCATTTTAGCTATTGGAAATCATCCTTTATTGATATTTGATTGGTTTTCTTCTCAAAACACCTTCATTAGCACTGATTAAGATCAGTGAGGACCAACAGAGTACTATTCGCCTTCGGAGAACATCCTATTCTACTTACCAATCAACAACACAACACAACTACCTAGAGACATTAATTGCGAGGGATCAGAAGTTCTAAGGACACACTATATTTGATTTGAGGTCCATCCTAATGACCAACCAAAGATAGGAAGAACACAGTCTTCCCTACTTTAGGAACGAGTCTAAGGAAAGCTTAAGGGGCATGGTGAGTATTGGGTGCAACATATTTATTAATGACAAGCACTGACATCACATAGGTCCGCAGAGTTCATCACAAGTGGCATATAACACTGATTCATATAGATCTTATCAACTGATAACAAAACAGCGATTCACAAAGATCGTCACATTTGATAACACAAAATTGATTCACAAGATCATCACAATTGATAACGTCACCTTGAATTCACAAACACCATTCTCCATCAACTCCCAATGCAGCTTAAAGATACCGATGCTTATATATAGGGTGTACCGCAGCTAACCAACCACATATTTAGTACCTTTAAGGGAGTATTGTTCGTCTTTGGAGAACAACCTATTCTACATCAAACAACAAGTATTTTAACACAACATTGACAAATTGACATCTCCATTGATAACATTGCCAAACCAACATTGATGATTTGAGATTACCATTGATATTTTTTGGAACTTCGGGCTTCTTACCAATGAAAAGTGTTAGGCTCTGGTGCACTAGATGGGTAGCGATCCACATCCGGCTTACCCTACGAGGCACAATGCTTGGACAGAATCTAAATCAGCCCTTGCTGAAACCCATGACCTATACCCACGACCAATATTGACTGTATATTAAGCTAGCATCACACACAATCGCTGGTACTAGCACGTACGAGTCCTTGATTTAGCAAGAGTAGAGTAGTAGTCAACGCTCGAATTTAACGATATACAACCAAAAATTCCGAGCGATGAGCACAAGAGCTTCAACCAACAAAACAATTGACATAGTATAAAATTGATCACCATGAACTGAACGGGTTACCACACAATGGACGCCATGAGTCGATTAGCACTTGTTCGAGTGTCACGGCTAGCGTGATCCGAAAGGTACATTCTCGGAAGACATGGGTCCACTGTCATGGAATAAACCGTGTGATTCGTGATACAAGAAATACAATGCATGAGTCGGACAATAGTATTTAAAACGCATGATTGTGAGTAACATGAAACGATTAACATGATTTGGAACACATAAACCGTACAACAACATAATCTTGAAATACACATCCCACTGGATCGAATGACATGGGAGGGAGAATAACGCAAATAACTAGAACTACCGATCACATCCACCGATAGAACAGAACATTTGGGAGCCTAAATGCATGAATTACACAAATTAAGAGTCTTGCCGCACGAACGAGGCAAAACTCGGTGAAAAGGGACGATAAGGTGACTTGCAACTGGAGTCGCACAATGCTTGAGGTCGATGTGAAAGTCTATTCGGTGAATGGGTGGAAGACCCGATATTCCTTCGGATGTCCTCGATTCCCGTTTCATTATCATGAACTTCTACGATCTGAGTCCTAGGTGCACGCACTCCATACGTAAGTAATTATGGGCTTACCGCAGGGCATGGGTTAGAATCCCACAGACTGGTTTATCGTCGAAGATTGCCTAGACTTGGATGTTCGGGTGAGTTTTGATTGATTTTCTTGACATAACAAAAATTGAGATAAAACATCGAGGGTGCACTGAGATGCAAGGAGAAGAGTTCGGAGATGCTAACGGTGAACGACACCGAAGCACGAATATGAATGAGTTAGTTCGCAGAGTAGACATAACTGAATGATCATAAAGTCATGAACTCATCCACATGCAATCCCGTAAGCATGTGGACTTGTAAACTCATAGATTTTCCAAACGGGTAGACTCCCCGCTACACATACTTAGAAGATACGCAAGTCAACCCAAACGAGAACATTCAGAATAAGCAAATTGAAATTCCTAGGATACTGATGGTCAAGTGCACGTAGGTTCATAACTTGCCAATGTGCCCATTTGTCGCCAGGTATACATGTAATCCCGTAACCATGCAACTTGTGGACTCGTGAACCCATTGACGAGAATTCACGCAACGTACACACAACACTAATGATAGCATGAAAGAGACTGATTCAAAACTAAAGAGACCACAACACATATTTGGAACATAAAACATGAAAGCCAAAATCTGACAAAGTTGTAAACATAACCATAAGAACCAGAGAAGCACTTGAAACATGACAAATTCCAAATGATTACTAGACAACAATACGACTATTCTTCAAATGGCAACCTGGTTGAAAACTCAAGCTGGTGCACCATGATTGGTGTTCTTGGCAGGAGGGTTGACAATCGTGAATCTTGGGTATGCATTGCGGAGATGTCCAGGTGATCCACAGTGGTAAAAGGCTCGAAGTTGCACTTGAACATTCAGAGCTTGAGTGATCAAAGGCTGGACAGGCTGCTGCGCCCTGGGTTTAGCCAGCAATGGCTAAGCATGGATAGGGCGGCGACAAACATTTGAGAGGTGACCAAGGCGACCACAATTATTGCATTGCTAGTAGGGGGTATGAGCGAGGTGATGGCCAACACATCGGTTACACAAAGGAGAGGGGCCAATTTAAGTTTTCTTGGCATGGTGTGTGACAGGAGTCCACTGAGCCATGGGAGGAGCAGCGATGACAGGTGCTGCTAGAGCTGCAGGAGTGGTAGTCACAACGAAATTATTACCCTTCCGCTTCTTTTTGTTAGAGGAGGGTTCTGCTTTAGTATCCTTTTCAGCTGTAGTTTCGGTCCTCTCAATCACAGATTTCTTTTTAGAACTCCTTCTTTTTAGATCACCATCCTTCACATGATTATGCGTCAGACGAGTAGCAACGCAGGTGGCATCCACGAGAGTTTGAGGGGTATTCGCCCAGACAGCATCCCGAATGACCATCGGTAGCCCATCAATGTACCTTTCAATAGCTCGGATCTCAGGGATGACACCATCGGGCACCATAATCTTCAGTTCATAAAAGCAGTTAGTATACTCTTGATTTTCACCACTGAATTGCTTCAGCTCCTGGAATTCATCTTTGGTTTTCTTTAGCTCGCTACGGGGACAATACTTCCCCCTAAGTAGATCCTTGAGTTGTTACATGTAATGCTCTCCATCATTCAGCTGCTTACTAATAGTTGTTATTAACTACCAGTTACTTTTTAATAAAAATTTCTTCAAATCTCCGTGATTAAATGCTAACGTAATATGCACATGAAATTAAACCTAAAAGGTTACGCGAAAGCTAAAACATCTGATAAAGTTTGCGAATTAATCTCGCTCACACATTTTTAGTTCAGAACTAAAATTATTTCCATCACAAATTCGTGTCATGCTTGAAAAACAAGCCACGCGAGACTTAGTAAAAAATACACATTTTACTTAGCGGTGCGTGTTATAAACGAATGCGTAGGTCTGGGATACTCCGTCTGCAACGAACATTCCCTTTAGCACAAAACTTAAAACTAGTTAGATGTGGATCAATATTGTTATGATAAAAATTCATACATATTCCCGCGAGCGCGCCTTTGAGAAATAAGGCTCCACGCAAGTCACTGGTACCTTGCAAACCAAACAAGTATCGAGATAAGCACACCCGCTATCCATGAAAGGATACGGGCGAAAGGCTCTGCACTCATACGCTCATGGCTAAAGTGTGGGTTTGGTGATCATGACACGTTAGCGGCCATTGGAAAAATAAAGAAGATGATACATTACCAAATCACAAAGTTTATGCAAACATACTTGGTGTGTTGTGAGGTGTATATAAAAATATAGCAGTTACTGTTTCACCACATAACATGGGCAAGTGCACCCATTGTGGAGCAGTATAGTAGTGGTAAGTTGACCGAGATCGTTTAAGGACACAAGGAAAATGAGGGCTCTTGATATTATATCTCTATTAACGTCTAACCAAATCTATCAAGTATAAAAATGGTTAATTAAACTAAACTAAAAATAAGAAAAGAAAATAAAGATAAAATAAGATGGTGTTTTTAGTTTTGTAAATCGAAGTTAATATTACTTGGGAGTACGTACCAGTGGTTGAAGAAGGTTGAATGAGTATTTATAATCCTGTCTTAAGATTATTCACTAGCAGGCAACTAGATCGCCTCTCAGCCTCAAATCTAGTATCACTACTCTCCCGGGTGATTGTCTGCAAGGAGTATGAACCCCGGGGAACTGTGCTGCTAGTGAAAAATGTAGTGGTGTAATGCCATCTAGTTATGGGCCCCCCTTTCAGGCCAGCACACCCTACTCGACATGCCGTCATAAAACAGCAGGGGAACAACCCTGCGTGCCGGATATATTATTATGAAAATTATCTTTTTAAGGGAGTAAGGTCCGTTTCTTCCATGCACCGCTCTCGCGCATGCACGTCCGGCGTGACCAGAGCCAAGTTCACAAACACGTACCATATGGGCTTTCGTGAAGTGATAAAATATTACCAACCCCCATTCCCAACCAAATACTTTCATCCCGCACGTGCGTGGTAGGCGGGTTTGCTTACATAGACGATAAGGACCCCGAATGTATCATGTAGTATGGGGCACGAGTCACCCGAAGGATCATGCATCGTGCCCCAACCGGCACAAGTCCGGTTGATGAGATTTCGACTCCTCAAGTGGTCTGTGATACGTATAGCACATTTAGTTCAAAAGATTAATAATAAATTTTCAATAAAAAGGGTTTTCATAAAGTCATTAAACACACCTTAAAAGAGTTTATAAAGTCATTAACCAACCAAACAAAGGTTTGTTACTTCCCAAGTAAGTATAAGAGTTTTGCCAAACATGTCTTTAATGATTTGCTTAAGAGAAGAAGAAAGATTCATAGACAAATACTTTGCAAAACTACTTAAGTTAATGTTCTTATAAACTTGACTTATAAAACACAAAAACACTAAATGGCTCGAGAGAAGCACAAAGCTACAACTAAAGAATCAGGGGGGGGGGGGGGGAGATGAGCAAAGTGGAATGAAGGAGGAGGGGGGGGGGGTATTTATAGGCAGATGGGGACTTGTAAAACATGTATTGGATCTTGCTAGTGCATGATTGTAATCGGAATTGTAACACACGAGGTAAATAATAGATCTTCGATTGATTTCAAGCTCGGTTATACAGAGAGAGATTATAGAGAGTAAACACACTTGAAAACACACGGTTAAACTCACAACTCTCACAACTAGTTCTCTCAAACACGAGCTAAACATATTTATACTAAGTCTGTCCAGCGTACCATATAACCAACGTACCAGATGGTCCGTGCGTACCATCTGGTCCGCCCCTGGTACGCTGGGGACAGAATATACAAAACTTTCTATACAATATAGACAAACCACCTAGACCTAGCACTAGACAACATAACATGTTCTAACAAACTCCCCCTTGTCTTGTGCTAGTCTTTAGAAGCTTTCGACTCAGTCTTCTTCCAATGATGTCTTCGATTATTTCCAGCATGAATCCCAAAAGCAAAACAAACTCGAATCACTTTTTGAAACTGCAAGGCTTGTTCAGAATTCTCAGCCTTGTACAAAATGTTGTTGTGATAGAGCTTGTCTATACCATCTTTTGATTGATTGATCAACCACATAGGATCAAGGATTCTCACCACCTTGTTTTCTTCTTTGACCACAATCACTACTTCTCCAGTACGTTCATCGTAGTACCACCATCTTAATGTCTTGATGAAATATTGTTTAGGTTTCTTCAATGGTATCTTCTTCAGCTGAACAGGCTTCTTGTACTTCAAGATAACAACAGGTCTTCCAGTTTTAGGACGAATGTCAGTTGGATGATCAGAATACTTCGGCCTCTGATGAGTCAAAAATCTGAACTTCCCTTGACATTCTTCTAACAACCTGTTCTTAAAAATATCAGCCAATTGATCACTTCCATAGTTGAGAAATGGCTTTCTTGACAAATCCCGAACATCACAAACTGGCAACGTGTTAAATCTTAATGCATGCTTCAAGTACATAACTCCAAACTCCTTTTTTATAGCATAACACTTAAGCTCTGAGTCAAACATCCAGCTGATTATAATTCCAGTAGCTTCTCCTCCTTTTCTGTCAAAATATTTCTTCTGATCAACATCTTTTGTAGGTTTCACTACTGGTAATTTCTTAGCTCTCTGCTCCTTCAACCATTCATCAAATAACATCTTCTTTTCTTGTTCTTCTGATAAATTTTCAGATTCAGTTGACTTTGGTTTAGCGATAAACCGAATCTAGCGATAAACCGAATCTATAATCTCAAAAATCATGAGACTGAGACCACCACAACGCAATCCAAGACCATGAGATGATGCGCAACGATCATACCTACCTGTAGCAACATAAATCTCGAGCAAGAGGTCGTTATCAAATGAAAAATGGAAGAAAAACAGTAGAGACAAGTTTAGGGTTTTCAGAGAAGGTTCGGAGGTGGTACGCAGGTTATGCGTATCACGAACCAAAAAGAACCTTTTATATGCAAAGTGGTCCTCCCCGCGTACCATATGGTACGCCGGACCACATTTTTACCATTTTGCCCCTGTTTATTTAACTTGACATTTTTCTCCAAAAATCACACTTTGTCAAATTTAGATTTGATGAACTGATTTAAGAAATGATTGTGGTTCTTTCAACAAAAAAATTGCCATATCTGAATTCAGTCGATCAAAAATAAAGCAGAATAAAAATCTTTTTGAATTTTATCAAATTTAATATCAAAACATACCAAAATCATTTTGATTTTTCAAACTTATGTTAAAACACACCAAAAATCTTTTTGAAATTTTCTGGAATAACAAAACAACTGAAACTAGAAATGTAAATGCAATAATTTATATTTTTGTGAGAAAGATCGCAACATGAGATCATACCGATGAGATGTACTTAACACATTTCAATTTCAATCTAATCAGCATGCAAGCCAAGCAGTCCACGAATACAACATTTTCATGTTTATTTCAGTCAAATCAAATCAATTTTTACTGCTTTCTGATATGAATTAGGTATAATTATCAAGCATAGAAATCATGGTAAGTAATTGAAAATCTGATTTATTATATTTTTGATTTTTCTTTTTCTGCTATTTATTAACGAATATTTACAGATATAAGTCATTCATAGTGTTTCATGCAAAAAGAAAGCAGAACCCTAAACAAACAACAATCATGTCGGCCGGTAGGCACGCAGAGAAAGTCCGATTGTTTAGGAAAATAAAAAGCAAAACAAGTTGAAATTGTATAACTCAACAACAATTAGGCCGGTACTCACGTACACGCAGAGAAAGTCCGATGAGTTATACGAAACACCAAGAAAAATAAAGCAGAACGTCAAACGAACAACGATCAGGTCGATCTTTCGATACGCAGAGAAAGTCCGATCGTTTGACAAAATAAAGAAAATCAAACAAGTTTAAATCTTTCAAAAGAACGCATGCATACACTAGAACACTTATTTATTTATGTATTTTTCATCTTTTATCAAGATTATCCAATCACAAGAATCATGTAACACCACATATTTCAAGCAAGCATTATGTTTATATCATACTGACAAGTATCAGATATTGATTGACACATTCAATGAAACACACGAGAACCTACAGCCTTTCAATCTATTTTATCCATGGTCAGTAACATTCACCGATGTACTATCATTTCTCACGAGGTTGGATCACATTTCTCATTTTTAATTTTCCCATTTTTTTATGCTTTTTCATATTTGAATACAAGAAAAGCCCTATTTTTGTATTTTTCTATATCTTCCCTAAAAAGCAAAAATAAACGAAAATAGCAAAAGAAAAATAAAAAACGATCAACTGAAACAGTTTATGTGGCATTCAACCTAGTAACCCCATTGATTTGCAACAAAAATTTAAAGCGAGTTTTATCAAAAGCTTTAGTAAACAAATCAGCTCGTTGAAAATCCGTGTGAATTTTCTGTAACTCAATTAATTTCTTCTCATAGCAATCACGGATGAAGTGATATCGGATGTCAATGTGTTTTGTTTTTTGAATGATGAACGGGGTTTTTCGTGATAGAAATAGCAGCTGAGTTATCAATAAAAATGAGAGTAGTCAGAAAATTCAAACCATAGTCGCGTAACTGTTGCTGAATCCACAAAACTTGTGAACAACAACTTGAAGCAGCCACATATTCCGCCTCAACATTAGACGTTGCAACCAAGGTTTGTTTCTTACATTGCCAGGACACTAATCTCTCCCCCAAAAACTGACATCCTGCGGTGGTGGACTTGAAATTGATTTTACACCCGCCATAATCTGAGTCAGAATATGCTGATAACTCAAACTTATCATCATTAGGGTACCAGATACCAAGATCCGGATTACCCTTCAAATAAGCAAAGATCCGCTTTACTACTACCATATGAGAAACCTTGGGAGCTGTCTGGTACCTAGCACATAAGCACACCGCAAGCATTATATCAGGACGAGATGCAGTTAAGTACATAAGTGAACCTATCATTGCACAAAACAATGTCGGATCAACATTATCCCCAGACTCATCTGCTTCAAGACCATGGGAAACCTGAAGAGGAGTACTCGGGATCCGGACATCTCCAATTTTAAGGCGAGCCAAAATATCGGACATATATTTTGTTTGATGAAAAAATATGCCTTTGGCAGATTGTGGAACTTGAAGACCCAGAAAGAACGCCATCTCCCCCATCGAATTCATCTCGAGCTTCGTTTGCATGACACGCTCAAATTCCTTACACTAGCTGTCATTTGTGCTTCCAAAATTGATATCATCTACATAAACTTGGACTAGCAGCAAATCCTTCCCAAGTTTCTTTGAAAACAGAGTACAATCCACATTCAGATGACTCTCAATTGTCTTAGAAGAAGGAAAATAAACCCGTTTCATTGGATACTGATACCCAAGAAAGATGCCTTCAACTGCTTTGGCTTCAAACTTCCCACCTTCCTTGAGAACCGTACATAAACACCCAAATAGCTCCAAGAAATGAAGATTTGGCTTACGACCTTTAGCAATTGATAACTTGTCTTATTGAATCGCTTGATAATCAAAACCCGATTAAGCACATGACATGCATTGTGAACTGCTTTAGACGAAAATTTGACTGCTAAATGTGCATCAGCCAGCATAGTTTGTGTCGTCTCAATCAACGTTCGATTCTTCCTTTTAGCAACTCCATTTTGTTGATGAGTGTACGGCGCACTGAATTCTTGTAAAATTCCAAGAGAATCACAGAAAGATGTCATTTAAACATTTTTGAACTCGGTACCATTGTCAGTACGAATCCGACAGATTTTGGATTTATACATTGATTCAAACTTGGATAATAATTTCTGAATAGTATCTGGAGTTTCATCCTTTGAATGTAGCGACGCCACCCATGAGAAACGGGAAAAATCATCCGTTATTACCAAACAATAGAAACTTCCGTCAACACTTCGAACATTCATTGGACCAAAGAGATCCATATGAAGCAACTCTAACGGAGTGACAATTCAATTAGGTCGTTCGGATGGATAAGACTTTTTCCGTTGTTTTCCTTTCTTACAGGAAACACACACATCATTGATTGAAAATCGATTCTTTGAAACTCCTTCTACTAGATTATGATTAATCAAATACTTCATTTTTCGATAGTTGATGTGTCCCATACGACGATGCCACAGAATTGAGTCTTTTTCAGTAGCTTTAGAAATAAAACAAGTTGCAGCTACAGCAGACGACGATTGATTCATGTTTAAGACATAGAGATCACGAAATCTTGGCGCACGCATCACAATCCAATCATCAGGGATTTGAATTCCAGGTTTCAAAATTAGGCACTCAGAACTCGTGAAAGCAATAGTATACTGCTTATCACAAATCTGAGATACACTCAGTAGATTGTGTTGCAGCTCTTCCACAAATTGCACTTTGTCAAACGTGACCTTCTCGTTACCCATATTCCTTCTCCAGTGATTCTTCCACCTTTATTGCCGGCAAAAGTAACATTTCCTCCGTTAATAGGTTTGACGTCTGAAAGCAGAGAAATATTACCCGTTATGTGCCTGGATGCTCCACTATCAACGACCCAGAAGTTGTTGACAACTGGCTTGCGAGCACCCTGCACATATTAGCAAATAATTAGTGAGAATCTGGACCCACGCTTTCAGCTTTGGGTCGACCGGTATCTTCAGAAAAGTCTTCAGTGGCTTTTGAGGACAATTTAGGCAGCCACTTTTGCCTTTGAGCTGGGATAGATGAATCAGTAGCAGAGTCACCCAAGGATGAACTTACAAAAGATTTTTGATGTTTGAAAAATTTTCCATGTTTAAAAAACTGTTTTGTTACCACTTTTTCATCTATCTCCTTTGACTTAGAAACGGAATTAGATTGATCGTTACTAACAGCGGAAGCTCATTTCTTTGCCAAAATACAACATCTATTTCTGAGATGACCTTGTTGGTAACAATGATAACACGTCCTACGATTAACAAAGACCCTAGGAAGACTATGTCTAGAATCAGTCGAGGTGTTATCATCAGACTTCTTCTTGACAATTCTCCTTGGTGCTTTAGCATTAAATCTTTAAGATTTATGCTTTGGAAGAGATTTAAACCTAGGAGTAACATACCCAAATTGGTTATAAAAACCATAGTCTACGTAATTATGTAAGGCATCTCGATACTCCACGCTGTTTTGTCCTTCGGTGCATGCCAACTCTATTCCCTCCTCCAGCAACCATCGTTTTTCGTCTCGAAGCCGGGAAATTATGTCACCACCTTGAGCCACTTGTAAAGCCTGAAGGGCGGCAGCCGAATGGTTAGCTTCCAACAGCTGGGCCTCTAGGGCCGCCCTAGCCTGCACTGTCGCCACTAAGTCGGCATCTCTCTGAGCAAGATCATTTTCAAGCTTCTTAACCTGCTCGGTAGAGTGGTTAAGATCATCAGTAAAAGTTTCGTTGATCTTCTCTGCCTCCTCCTTACCCGCCTCACCGTTGCCACTTAGGCGCGAAAAATTTTGATCTCCCCCGCGCGTTCCTCATACATGACATGTAACTTTTGGTGAACCTCTTGCAACTTCTCAACATCACTCCGGGTCTTCTCAAAGACCGCCTTCAACTCACCCAGCTCACCCTTATAGTTGGTGACATCATCAACTGCCCGATCCGCCTGCGCCTCCACCTCCTTCCTTTTATCTTCGGCACAGGTAGCCTCCAAACACGCTTCCAACGATTTCTTTTTCTCCACCAAAACTTCCAGCCTCCATTTCTCCGCTAAAGACTTCGCCTGCTGAAGCTCCTTAAAGCCTTCCCTCAAATGACCCTCGTTAAAACGAAGCCTAAGAAAAAACTCAGGAAGAGCCATGAACCCCATCATAAAGCCTTTAAGAGCCTCTGCTTCCAATTTAACATTATAGAGTTCATGAAGGCGAGCCAACTCTGCATTAGGGAAGGCTTTCCGTAGAAACTCGTGGTGTGCCTCATAGGTGTTAAGAAGAGTGGCGGGAAAGATATCCCAACGAGGCACATTGGGGCCAGAGTTTGAATTAATTTAGCTCAGATCGGCCCATATGGGAAAGTGAAGCTGGTTCTGCGATGAGCTTGTAGAACTAGAGCGCACCCAACCAGATGCGTTTGGCGCAGTAAGAACCAAACTCTACTGCGGCATGCTTACAGCAGCAGCCACAGTTGTAGCATCCGCAGCTGCTTTGGCCTGTATCTCTTCCAGGAACCTATCTTCCTCTGTTTTCTGCCAGGCCTCATCATCAAACCTCATATTTTCCTCCGCCTCCTTATTGCGGGCCGCCTCCTCGGCCTCCGCCCGCTCAATAGCTTCCCTCTCCAACTGAACCTTCCTAGAAGCTTCTTTCTCGGCTTCTTTCCTTTTGGCAACGACTTCACCAACCTTCTTCAACTGAGCCTCGCACGCCACTACAGGGTCTGTGGTGGCCGCAGAACTTTTACCAACAAGTGTCCTCTCCACCTCATCATCAACCTCCAAAACCTCATGAACAAAGGCATCCTCCTCCGCTTTCCGTTGGGCCTTCGTGGTAGTCATTTAAGTCGTGTTTTTGGCCACACCAAAGAGACCTTTCCCTTATCCATAAAAGAGGAAAGGTGGACCTGGATGACGACCCAGTAGGGCTCACCAACGCGTCACCTGAAAGGAACAGTAAGATTGGGTAAGAATCACATAAAATGGATGTATAAAAATCAAATAAAGGTGCAAATATTACTTGCGCGGGACTTCGCCTCCTCGCAATATTGACCCCAGCCCTTCGCCTCCTCGACAACTAAAACTAGAAATGTAAATGCAATAATTTATATTTTTCTGAGAAAGATCGCAACATGAGATCATACCGATGAGATACACTTAACACATTTCAATTTCAATCTAATTAGCATGCAAGCCAAGCAGTCCACGAATACAACATTTTCATGTTTATTTCAGTCAAATCAAATCAATTTTTACTGCTTTCTGATATGAATTAGGTATAATTATCAAGCATAGAAATCATGGTACCCACAAATTCAAGTAATTGAAAATCTGATTTATTATATTTTTCATTTTTCTTTTTCTGCTATTTATTAACGAATATTTACAGATATAAGTCATTCATAGTGTTTCATGCAAAAAGAAAGCAGAACCCTAAACAAGCAACAATCATGTCGGCCGGTAGGCACGCAGAGAAAGTCCGATTGTTTAGGAAAATAAAAAGAAAAACAAGTTGAAATTGTATAACTCAACAACAATCAGGTCGGTACTCACATACACGCAGAGAAAGTCCGATGAGTTATACGAAACACCAAGAAAAATAAAGCAGAACGTCAAACGAACAACGATCAGGTCGATCTTTTGATACGCAGAGAAAGTCCGATCGTTTGACAAAATAAAGAAAATCAAACAAGTTTAAATCTTTCAAAAGAACGCATGCATACACTAGAACACTTATTTATTTATGTATTTTTCATCTTTTATCAAGATTATCCAATCACAAGAATCATGTAACACCACAGATTTCAAGCAAGCATTATGTTTATATCATACTGACAAGTATCAGATATTGATTGACACATTCAATGAAACACACGAGCACCTACAGCCTTTCAATCTATTTTATCCATGGTCTATAACATTCACCGATGTACTATCATTTCTCACGAGGTTGGATCACATTTCTCATTTTTAATTTTCCTATTTTTTTAAGCTTTTTCATATTTGAATACAAGAAAAGCCCTATTTTTGTATTTTTCTATATCTCCCGTAAAAAGCAAAAATAAACGAAAATAACAAAAGAAAAATAAAAAATGATCAACTGAAACAGTTTATGTGGCATTCAACCTAGTAACCCCATTGATTTGCAACAAAAATTTAAAGCGAGTTTTATCAAAAGCTTTAGCAAACAAATCAGCTCGTTGAAAATCCGTGTGAATTTTCTGTAAATCAATTAATTTCTTCTCATAGCAATCACGGATGAAGTGATATCGGATGTCAATGTGTTTTGTTTTTTGAATGATGAACGGGGTTTTTCGTGATAGAAATAGCAGCTGAGTTATCAATAAAAATGAGAGTAGTCAGAAAATTCAAACCATAGTCGCGTAACTGTTGCTGAATCCACAAAACTTGTGAACAACAACTTGAAGCAACCACATATTCCGCCTCAACATTAGACGTTGCAACCAAGGTTTGTTTCTTACATTGCCGGGACACTAATCTCTCCCCCAAAAACTGACATCCTGCGGTGGTGGACTTGAAATTGATTTTACACCCGCCATAATCTGAGTCAGAATATGCTGATAACTCAAACTTATCATCATTAGGGTACCAGATACCAAGATCCGGATTACCCTTCAAATAAGCAAAGATCCGCTTTACCGCTACCATATGAGAAACCTTGGGAGCTGTCTGGTACCTAGCACATAAGCACACCGCAAGCATTATATCAGGACGAGATGCAGTTAAGTACATAAGTGAACCTATCATTGCACAAAACAATGTCGGATCAACATTATCCCCAGACTCATCTACTTCAAGACCATGGGAAACCTGAAGAGGAGTACTCGGGATCCGGACATCTCCAATTTTAAGGCGAGCCAAAATATCGGACACATATTTTGTTTGATGCAAAAATATGCCTTTGGCAGATTGTTAAACTTGAAGACCCAGAAAGAACGCCATCTCCCCCATCGAACTCATCTCGAACTTCGTTTGCATGACACGCTCAAATTCCTTACACTAGCTGTCATTTGTGCTTCCAGAAATGATATCATCTACATAAACTTGGACCAACAGCAAATCCTTCCCAAATTTCTTTGAAAACAGAGTACAATCCACATTCAGATGATTCTCAATTGTCTTAGAAGAAGGAAAATAAACCAGTTTCATTGGATACTGATACCCAAGAAAGATGCCTTCAACTGCTTTGGCTTCAAACTTCCCACCTTCCTTGAGAACCGTACAAAAACACCCAAATGGCTCCAAGAAATGAAGATTCGACTTACGACCTTTAGCAATTGATAACTTGTCTTATTGAATCGCTTGACAATCAAAACCCGATTAAGCACATGACATGCAGTGTGAACTGCTTTAGACCAAAATTTGACTGCTAAATGTGCATCAGCCAGCATAGTTCGTGTCGTCTCAATCAACGTTCGATTCTTCCTTTTAGCAACTCCATTTTGTTGAGGAGTGTACGGCACACTGAATTCTTGTAAAATTCCAAGAGAATCACAGAAAGATGTCATTTAACCATATTTGAACTCGGTACCATTGTCAGTACGAATCCGACAGATTTTGGATTTATACATTGATTCAAACTTGGATAATAATTTCTGAATAGTATCTGGAGTTTCATCCTTTGAATGTAGCGACGCCACCCATGAGAAACGGGAAAAATCATCCGTTATTACCAAACAATAGAAACTTCCGTCAACACTTCGAACATTCATTGGACCAAAGAGATCCATATGAAGCAACTCTAACGGAGTGACAATTCAATTAAGTCGTTTGGATGGATAAGACTTTTTCCGTTGTTTTCCTTTCTTACAGGAAACACACACATCATTGATTGAAAATCGATTCTTTGAAACTCCTTCTACTAGATTATGAATAATCAAATAATCCATTTTTCGGTAGTTGATGTGTCCCATACGACGATGCCACATAATTGAGTCTTTTCCACATAGAGATCACGAAATCTTTGCGCACGCATCACAATCCAATCATCAGGGATTTGAATTCCAGGTTTCAAAATTAGGCACTCAGAACTCGTGAAAGCAGTAGTATACTGCTTATCACAAATCTGAGATA
Source organism: Deinandra increscens subsp. villosa (assembly GCA_039602395.1). Lineage (NCBI taxonomy): Eukaryota > Viridiplantae > Streptophyta > Magnoliopsida > Asterales > Asteraceae > Deinandra > Deinandra increscens. The sequence continues at coordinate 61,244,417 of JBCNJP010000003.1, read as the reverse complement.
CACTCAGCAGATTGTGTTGCAGCTCTTCCACAAATTGCACTTTGTCAAACGTGACCTTCTCGTTACCCATTTTCCTTCTCCGGTGATTCTTCCACCTTTATTGCCAGCAAAAGTAACATTTCCTCCGTTAATAGGTTTGACGCCTGAAAGCAAAGAAATATTACCCGTCATGTGCCTGGATGCTCCACTATCAACGACCCAGAAGTTGTTGACAACTGGCTTGCGAGCACCCTGCACATATTAGCAAATAATTAGTGAGAATCTGGACCCACGCTTTCAGCTTTGGGTCGACCGGTATCTTCAGAAAAGTCTTCAGTGGCTTTCGAGGACAATTTAGGCAGCCACTTTTGCCTTTGAGCTGGGATAGATGAATCAGTAGCAGAGTCACCCAAGGATGAACTTACAAAAGATTTTTGATGTTTGAAAAATTTTCCATGTTTAAAAAACTGTTTTGTTACCACTTTTTCATCTATCTCCTTTGACTTAGAAACGGAATTAGATTGATCGTTACTAACAGCGAAAGCTCATTTCTTTGCCAAAATACAACATCTATTTCTGAGATGACCTTGTTGGTAACAATGATAACACGTCCTACGATCAACAAAGACCCTAGGAAGACTATGTCTAGAATCAGTCGAGGTGTTATCATCAGACTTCTTCTTGACAATTCTCCTTGGTGCTTTAGCATTAAATCTTTGAGATTTATGCTTTGGAAGAGATTTAAACCTAGGAGTAACATACCCAAATTGGTTATAAAAACCATAGTCATCAACTCCACATCGATCAGCATATCCTTTTGGTTTCATCTTTTGTGCTTTGATTTGTTCAAATTTTCCAAAATCATCATTAAAATCATAATCATCACAAAAACCATTGGATTTGTAATCAAAATCATTTATATCAGAAAACCGACCATTAGAGTTGTAAGAACTCTTCGGCGACTATTTGGAAACAAATGTCTGAGTGTTCGGAGTTTTGGACTTTTGAATATCCTGATCATTTGGACTCGTTCTCAACTTGAGCAACGATCCAGTTTCTCCACTACCATTATCAGACTCACCATTTTCCTCAGAATCAACATAAAACACCTTTGCAACACGGTTTGGATCAACACAACATAAAGGAAACATCGCATTAGAAATAACATGGTAACAACCTTTAAGACAATACATTCTGATTTCTGAGATGACTCACCGGTTTCCAATTTGCCTTTTAATTTCTTATCCTTTTTCTGACTAACCTGAGGTTTCTTTTGATTGACCTCAGATTTTTCAGAAACAGATCCATAACCAATACCACTATACTTGACAGACTTTGGAGGAGCAACTGTTATTGCATTAACATCCGGTGTGGTGGTGTTGCTAGTTGTTACTAAATCTTTTTCATAAAAGAGATCTGAGCCTTTAGCAAAATTTTCTTTTTCAAAGGTTTTCATTTGCTTCTCAGTTTCTTGTATCTTAACTGCTTGCTCCAAAGGTGTCAATTTAACAGAACCAGTTGGTTTGTCATCATTTGGTTATCACCTACAACATCACTTGACTCATTGGATTTGAGAACATCCACATTTGTCTTAGACACATTTTTGACAGATTTCTTTTTATAAGTGCCTTTGTGTTTGTCAGAATTGCCCATCAAGTTCTCAGTGAACTTTGATTAATCAAACACAATTGATGGTTTGGTCTCTGTGTCTGTCGGTTCCAAACCATGCACAATTGGGGGTGGAACTGAATTGCACTTTGAAACTTTGAACACCTCTTTTAGAGTTTCATCTTTGCAAAGAAAACTTGCAAAGGAAGATGAGTTTTTAGAAATTCTTAAGTTGTCTCTTAAGATCTAAATTTTAATGTTCAATTCAGAAATTTTTGCATTAGCTTCTGCAAGCTTCTTTTCGCAAAAGATGTATTCTTCAGTTTTATTGTTTAACTCAATTTTAGTGCTTAAAGTCGAAGCATGTTCGCTTTTCAATTCAGCCTTAACGGCCTCGCACCTTTGTTTATAGACCTTAGTATTCTCCTCTGCTAACATATATTTATCATGATACATGACTTTCTCATCAGAAAGTTCTTTCAATTTATTAGCAGAGGTTATGCAGTGTTCGCAGGGTTTAAAATCAACCTGAATGTTAGCCATAAAGGCCTGCTGGCCTTCAGCAAAGAAGTCTTCACCTGGAAGGTCAGGATCATCTTCAAGTTTTACATCTCTTTCTTCAGTACCCAACAAAGGAGACTCATTAGGATAATCTGCTCCCCAGTCATAGCCTTCTCCAGCTTGAGAAACCAAAGCTTTAGAATCTTGATTCGAAGCATTTGCATTTGAACTTAATGGAGTAGAATTGCTTCCTGATGCCTTTGAACTCTGAGCTGCATACTTCTGAAATAATTTTGATGTTTCTTGCTTCTTTGCATGCTTGCATTCTTTTGCGAAGTGACCATAATTTTGATAATTATAACAACGAACTCTGGATTTGTCAAATCAAAGCTTTCCTTCCGGATTTAAATCTTTACGACATGTTCTTTGCTTAAACTTCTTGCCTCTTCTGACAAGCATGGCCATTGACCAGTTGATATCCATGAGTTCTAAGTCATCAGGGTCGATTTGTTCATAATCTTCATCTGTGAGTTCAGCACTCGTCAATTTTCCTGCTACCACACCATCATATGAAGAAACCATTTCCGAAAATAGTGCCATAAAATCATTTGTAGTCTTAGCTGAAATTGCACTTTGATTGGATTATGGAGCAGAGGAGGATTGATTCGAATAAACTGGATACGTTACCGCAGCTTTGTTAGTATAGCTTTCACTTGAAGAACCATGAGACATATTTGCATGACTACTTGAAGTATTCTTCACATATAATGCAGTAGTTGAAGGATTTGAGCTAGCTTTTGCCTTTGCATGCATGGTTGAAGCATTCTCACCAAAATACACATCAGGATTATGAACTTGAGCTGGTTGAGTTTTAACCCGCATCATATCTAATTCCCGAGCTAGCAAGTTTCTTGTAAGATCATCAAATGAAATATCATCAAATCCCTTATCATGTGTTAACAAGAGAATATAACCTTCCCATTTAGCTGGTAGAGCATCTAACAGCTTCTCCTTCAATTCTCCAGCCTCCTTCTTCACTCCAACAATGTCAAGCTCACTAACCAAATGTGATAGTCTTGAAATGAGATCATTTACGGTTTCATTTGAAACGTGACAGAAATTATCAAACTCCTTCAACAACACCTTTTTCTTGCTTTTATTGTATCGAGCATTGCCTTCATATCTGTGACACAATGCATCCCATAACTCTTTTGATGTTGTATGCATTTTGAACTGATGCAAAATATCTTTTGGTAAAGCCATTGATAAATTTGAATACGTTTTCTTCTCCAATTTGAAAGATTCTTTCTCAGCATCATTCATCTTGTTATATGGCTTTACTTGACCAACAAATTCACCAGTTGTAAACTTTGGAACTTGATAACCATCCAGCATTGGGGTCCACACTGTAACATCCGTCACACCAATATATGATTCATACCGAGTTTTCCAATTATGGAAATCTTCAAATTTCATCAATTTAGGAACTTTGTTTGTAGTTCCTATATCATTATCGTAATTCAGTAATGCTTGAACTGTCGTAGACATTGCTGCAAAAGCATGGAACGGATCCATAATTGTAAACTCAAAAACTGAGTGCGCGTACCAAATTAGCGATCTACGGACCAAAATTACAACTCAGCGTACCAAAATTCTTCACGTACCAAACACGGACCAAAATTGCAAAGACGTACCACCTACGAACCACTTATCTCCCGTACCAAATTTGAATACGAACCAAATGGTACGGCAAAAACTGCTGCGGACCAAATTATAACCGTCACGGACCAGAATATGAAGATTGTCTTTCGGACCAAAATGAGCAACCCAAAATCTCTATGAAGATTGTCTTACGGACCACCTGCGTACCAGGTGTTCTTGATCCGGACCAAATGCGTACCAACAAGAAACCGACATATTTTCACTATTTTTGGTTTTCTGAACGTGAATTTGATGCAGAACTCAACGGAAACACTCAAAAATCATTCTGAACGTAAAATTCTTATCGAATGGACGTGAAACTGAGAAGAACTGACAAAATTTAGAGCAAAAAGGTTGTTTCTCTCTCTAGAAACCCAAAACCGATTGTAAATCACAACATACGAGCAAAACCTGTTCTGATACCACTTGTAAAACACGTATTGGATCTTGCTAGTGCATGATTGTAATCGGAATTGTAACACACGAGGTAAATAATAGATCTTCGATTGATTTCAAGCTCGGTTATACAGAGAGAGATTACAGAGAGTAAACACACTTGAAAACACAAGTTAAATTCACAACTCTCACAACTAGTTTTCTCAAACACGAGCTAAACATATTTATACTAAATCTGTCCAGCGTACCATATAACCAACGTACCAGATGGTCCGTTCATACCATCTGGTCCGCCCCTGGTACGCTGGGGACAGAATATACAAAACTTTCTATACAATATAGACAAACCACCTAGACCTAGCACTAGACAACATAACATGTTCTAACAGGACTTAGGCATGGGGCGTGCCTGTCAGACAATCTTCAGTGTATTTTCGGTGTCAGTGGGCAAGGGGTCGTGCCTCAGTGGCATGGGCCGTGCCTGTCAGCCTTCAGTGGCACGTGTCGTGCTTGGTCATTGGCACGGGCCGTGTCTGTCAGAGGAGCGTCAGACCCAATAACATCAATTTTTAGGGTTAACACGGGGCATATTAAAGTATGTCACGGGCCTTTTTGACAAAAAATGGTCTTCCATTCGCCGAGATACTCAGAATTTACTACTCATGGGTCCCGTAAATCATTTTCTAGCCCGAGATATGCTTTCGCGAAGTTTAGGGAATTTTCTGACCGCACTGGTGGTGTCTTTTAGCAGTTGTGCTCCGGGGTGTGGTTGAGTTTAGGGGTTACCACCTTGTCTTGACTCGAGAGAGAGATGTATGAGGGCATTTTGTCCATCTTTCAAGGTCATAGCTTGGTTCTTGGCACAAAATAACGAACTCTTCATAGTTTTCTTCAGTTTTGAGCGTTTCTGACTTCTTTTGTGATTTTCACATGGATCACACTTAAAAAATAAAAAGGAAACAATATCATACTATTTTGATAATAGTTAGTCAGATATAACCCGAAATGTGAGGAACATTTGATGTATAAATATGTATAATTTGGCGTATATCAATACTCAACATACAAAAGAAAGTAAGAACATAAAGAACTAAAAAGACAAGATATCCATTCATTACATATGAAAGGGGGGATACCCCCAGCCCAATGTAAAATCACGCCCGAAGGCAGCAACAAGATTACATAAAATAAAATAAAAAGACTCCAGGAGAAAACATTAAGCAATTACATGGCGCTTCTGCACCTGAGGAGCATGCTCAACTCAAGAGGGGCATGGGAAGTCAATCTTCACCCTCCGCTTCCACACTTTCCCCCGCCAATGCCGCACAGACACTTGTTATATCATCATCTAAGGCATGCTCCCGCAACATGTGGAAAATGTGTGGATCATGCTCAATAAGCTCTTGAGCGCGATCAGCTAAGTTACCCATGGAAGCTTCATCATACCAGGGGTGAGTGGCAATGTCGGCACTCTGCAAACCCAGATTGTAACCTGCCTGCAAGCCATCTAAGCGCCGTAAGGCAATAGCGGAGTCTACGTAATTATATAAGGCATCTCGATACTCCACGCTGTTTTGTCCTTCGGTGCATGCCAACTCTATTCCCTCCTCCAGCAACCATCGTTTTTCGTCTCGAAGCCGGGAAATTATGTCACCACCTTGAGCCACTTGTAAAGCCTGAAGGGCAGCGGCCGAATGGTTAGCTTCAAACAGCTGGGCCTCTAGGGCCGCCCTAGCCTGCACTGTCGCCACTAAGTCGGCATCTCTCTGAGCAAGATCATTTTCAAGCTTCTTAACCTGCTCGGTAGAGCGGTTAAGATCATCAGTAAAAGTTTCCTTGATCTTCTCTGCTTCCTCCTTACCTGCCTCACCGTCGCCACTTAGGCGTAAAAGATTTTGATCTCCCTCGCGCGTTCCTCATACATGACATGTGACTTTTGGTGAACCTCTTGCAACTTCTCAACATCACTTCGGGTCTTCTCAAAGACCGCCTTCAACTCACCCAGCTCACCCTTATAGTTGGTGACATCATCAACTACCCGATCCGCTTGCGCCTCCACCTCCTTCCTTCTATCTTCGACACGGGTAGCCTCCAAACACGCTTCCAACGATTTCTTTTTCTCCACCAAAACTTCCAGCCTCCATTTCTCCGCTAAAGACTTCGCCTGCTGAAGCTCCTTAAAGCCTTCCCTCAAATGACCCTCGTCAAAACGAAGCCTAAGAAAAAACTCAGGAAGAGCCATGAACCCCATCATAAAGCCTTTAAGAGCCTCTGCTTCCAATTCAACATTATTGAGTTCATGTAGGTGAGCCAACTCTGCATTAGGGAAGGCTTTCCGTAGAAACTCGCGGTGTGCCTCACAGGTGTTAAGAAGAGTGGCGGGAAAGATATCCCAACCAGGCACATTGGGGCCAGAGTTTGCATTAATTTAGCTCAGATCAACCCTTATGGGATAGTGAAGCTGGTTCTGCGATGAGCTTGTAGAACTAGAGCGCACCCAACCAGATGCGCTTGGCGCAGTAAGAACCAAACTCTACTGCGGCATGCTTACAGCAGCAGCCACAGTTGCAGCATCCGCAGCTGCTTTGGCCCGTATCTCTGCCAGGAACCTATCTTCCTCTGTTTTCTGCAAGGCCTCCTCATCAAACCTCATATTTTCCTCTGCCTCCTTATTGCGGGCCGCCTCCTTGGCCTCCGCCCGCTCAATAGCTTCCCTCTCCAACTGAACCTTCCTAGAAGCTTCTTTCTCGGCTTCTTTCCTTTTGGCAACGACTTCACCAACCTTCTTCAACTGAGCCTCGCACGCCACTACAGGATCTGTGCTGGCCGCAGAACTTTTACGAACAAGTGTCCACTCCACCTCATCATCAACCTCCAACACCTCATGAACAAAGGCATCCTCCTCCGCTTTCCGTTGGGCCTCCGTGGTAGTCATTGAAGTCGTGTTTTTGGCCACACCAAAGAGACCTTTCCCTTATCCATAAAAGAGGAAGGGTGGACCTGGATGACGACCCAGTAGGGCTCACCAACGCGTCACCTGAAAGGCACAGTAAGATTGGGTAAGAATCACATAAAATGGATGTATAAAAATCAAATAAAGGTGCAAATATTACTTGCGCGGGACTTCGCCTCCTCGTAATATTGACCCCAGCCCTTCGCCTCCTCGACAAGGAAGAAATCTTCTTCCCCTTCCACTTCTTGGAACCTTCTCCAGAAGAAGGTCCCGCAGTAGCACCCGAAACATTCACTATCACTGTCTCCTTTACCGTATCAACCTCACCAACATACCAGGATCCAAAAAATAGGGGAAGAGGTACGACGTCCAACTCTCCTTCCACAGCTTACTAGGAATGAGAACCTTGGGAATAACAGATTGAGCACATAGGCCTCTGTGTACTCAATGGGAGGAAGCGCTGTGTGATCCTGAGAAAACAAAACAACGAAATTAAAATCGCGAGCACTTGCGTACTTACATATGCGTAAAGGAAGTGCAATTATCTAGGCATACCTCAACTATGCGCCCAAGGATGTGCGCAATGTCCCATGAACCATCTAGTTGCGGGAATAAAAAGCAGTTGGTGGCACGCCCCAACATTGTAACCTCACCCTTCGCAAGTCTCCACCGAATGAACTTCAAACCCTTTTTTAGAGCGCGAAATAGCAGCTCCATCCAAACAACTGGATCTATAAGGAGGAACCAAGAAAAAACAAAGTAAGGAACGCGCACCCAAGAAATAAAAAAAAAATACCTGGCTCAAGGGAGTTTGGCTGGAATGAAGCCTGGTCCGACGTCACCATATCTAGCAGAGTGAAATCTCCGCAAATCCGATAGATACGTCGTGCCAGCCAACATCCTAGTCAAGAAGCTCGAACGTGTTGGCGCGCACAACAAAAAGCAGAAACACCATCTTAAAGTTCTGAGTTCGTCTTGCGCTCAAAATCAGGGACCATGTCCTCCCTCTCCCAGACGCAACTTATCCCTAGCCTAACCAATGCTCCCTCGCCCAACTCTTTGTGATCAGTGGGGTTGTTGTAGGTCCGAAAACAACAATCGTTCATGATATTCTATCAATCACGAGTGCGGAATCCAAGTGATTGATTGATTCAAGATAAGAGATGAGGAGAATACTAGAAAATGATTAATATAAATGATAAAAACCTAATCTTTGCACACAAGACGGACTTGTCGGGTACAAGAAAAGAAATCGTAAACTAGATCTCTCGGGTTTACGATCGTAATCAGCTCCCTCTCTCTAGAATCGTAAACAGCCTCTAGAATCGTAAACCAGCCCCCCAGAATCGTAAACAGCCTCTAGAATCGTAAACCAGCCTCTAGAATCGTAAACCATCCCCCCAGAATCGTAAACAGCCTCTAGAATCGTAAACCAGCCCCCAGAATCGTAAACAGCAAGCTCCAAATGAGGAGGTCTAGTGGGGTTTATATAGGCACCCCAATGGGTTTACTATTGGGCCTCTTGAGTCATAAACCCAATAGTAAACTCAAGCCCAACCATAAACTAGCCTACATACAATAACCAAACTAGTCTACTAAACTAATGAAACCCTCTAAGCCTAGCCCAACATATTTAATATTACAAGCCTCATAATCTAGCCTCTACAATCTTCCCCTAGGCTTGTGATATTAAATGTCTTTGATCTTTGAAAATCTTCTCCTTGACTGGCTGGCATAGATGCTGATGAAGATTCTTTCCGCAGAAATCTTCATTGGGTTTCATAACGGGCACTTGGGACTTCCTCTTGATCAGCATCAGCTTGAACTTCTTGAAATGAACAAGTTAATGAGATGGAGGATTCCCATTGACTTGCTTCTCATGAAGGAATTGGTTCTTGCTGAATCTTCGGTAACTGTCTTGAATCTTCAAAAATTAGAGGGTAAAAAGTTTGAACACCTCTAACTTTGAAGAACTTGGTTGTTGATCTTGGGTCTTCATGATCTCTGACTGCTCTCTGCATCATTTTCTTCATCAAAGATCGACTTGAAATCTTCAGCTTCCCCTAAACTTGTGAGCATTTTGTTTTGAAAAACTTTTGAAGCTTTTGGAAACTTGTAAAGTCACCAACAACTTCCCCTGAATAGTTGATTTTCCAGATGGAAGTCTTGTCCGGCTGGTTCTTTAACTTTGAGCAGCAGCAACATCTTTCTCTCATCAACCTGTCTGACACACATTTGAAAAAAATATACTCCACCAGACATTTGATGACTGGTCTTTGGGTAAGAGGATAATTATCATATGTTTAGTTGATTCAAATTAATATAATTTTAACCAAAAACCCTAATATAGATTACGGGTTTTCTATAAAACTTCCCCTTAACCCAAGACCTCTAAAGACTTCCCCTTAGCTGATAACTTCCCCTCAGCTAAGGACTTCCCCTGAGATAATACATATTATCTTCGAGTTCCCTTCAGATACTATGTATTATGGAAGTCTTTTCAATAGATAATAAGTATCATCCCCGAGTCCCCTTCGGATAATACTTATTAACCCCTCTCCTTCCCCTAAAAATTTGTCAAGATCTGACGGAGGAAGTCTTTTCCATTAGATAATAAGTATCGTCCTCGAGTTCCCTTCGGATAATACTTATTATCCCATACTCCTTCCCCTAAAAATTTGGCAAGATCTGTCGGGGGCATATTGTCATGCATTAAAACCCATGAAAAACACATTTTGACTTCTCAAATCAACCTGGCCAAGACGAAAACACACCAAAAAGAACTTAACGACTCACACACGAAAGATAAAAACAAACAAATACTTACCAATATCAAACATGAAAAAGTTTACAAGGGATCAAACCGTATGAATCTGACTGAGGAACCCTTTTCAGCTTCAGTTACTCAACTAGTCCAGGTGATTGTCGGTATGTTTGTCCGCTTTTAACTCAAACCCGTTTAATCCCAACCGAATGCGTCATTCTTAATATAGTACATTATTACCGTCATGTTTAATTGTCCCCACACCCAAGCGTACACAGCAAAACCTACCCAACCTCAGAGTTTATTGAGGATTCACAAACCCCCAACTTGAGGAACCATGCACCATGGCTATGACTACCACTTATTTTCATTAACCAATCAGTTGGTGATCTGGTCGGCTGCTAAGCACGCAAAGAAGACCAACTGAGTGATTATTTTTCATTTTCTTTTCTTTTTCATTTTTTTTATTTCTTTTTCTTTTCTTTTTATTATGTGGTGTAGTCATGACAGCAGAGACATGGCGTGTGAGAGAGTGAATACTAGGTAATTACCAATCTCAACCCATTTTTGCCGGGACTCAGTCTTTTAAACCATGCAACCTGGGATGGGAAACTAAACATATATATCTTTTAAGTTCATTTCACTTACATTGGTGGTCATACGATTAGGTCGAGCCTACCGAGCATATCACCGTGGAGCTTGCCTTTCACTTCCGCCTTACGCGTGTCAGCCATCTCCAACTCGGACATTCATTTTATTTCCCCTAAACTTTCTGAGAAACAAGACACAAACAATTAAAAATTGAAAAGCACACTATTTTTGAGGGGTCAACGTTTTCTTCATCTTTACATTTCTTCCCCTTGCTTTTTGATTTTTAATGTCACAATCTTGTGAACATCATTTTTTAGTTTTTTTTTTAAATAAAAAATAAAACACACAAACACACTTAAAAGAACAAAACACAAAATTTTGAAGATATCTGGCCAAGCTAACTTTAAAAGTATTGATTTGAAATTTTAGAAAATTGGGTTTCATGACATGCACACTTCATTGCATTTAAAGTCAAACACATAATCAGTCAATAGCTTAATTGACACTTTAATGAAATAGGTTTGACTCAAAAGACCCTTTGCTGCCTCATCATTCAAACAACCAAGTTAAGAACAGTACCTTTCATGATGATTTTGACATTTTACCTCTCAATGAGACATACCTTCCATTTATAGATTACTTGACATGACATGAAGATACGTCTCCTGTACTGTGCCTGGAACAATCACTTATCAACAAACAAATTAGTAATAAAAACGTTAGTGATAATCCTCCTTGATCGTTGTTGCACAGAGTGAGAGATTAGTTAGCTAATAGTACCCAGGCCATTGTTTTTTCTGGGTACACCTGAGGAATCAATAAAAGATACTTCTTGTAAGAACATCCCCTTTGAAAAATCAGGAAGTTGTGATGGAGCTGCCTTAATTTTTGGTTTCCAAGTTCCAGGTGATTTAATATTTGTTTTAGTCACTTTTGGAGTTGTGACTTTAGGTATTTCAACCTTCTTTGTTTTAGATTCATTTTTCAAAACAGTTTTTGTTTTAGTCACCTTTGGAGTTGTGACTTTAGGTATTTCAACCTTCTTCATTTTAGAATCATTTTTCACAACAGTTTTAGTTACCTTGGGAGGGGTAACCTTGGGTTTTTCAGACTTTGGTTGTTTTCAAAATGGTTTCTTCACCTGTTTTTGGAAATTTTTGTAACTTGGAAAGCTATTGTTTTGATTTATAGATTTTCTTTCAGCTTTGGCAGCGCCCCAATGTTGATCAGAGGGTTTAACCTTAGGAGTAACAGTCTTCATTGCCTTAGGTTTCTGCACCATCATCAGCTTAGACTTCACAGACTCCTGAGATGAAACCCTTTGAGTTTTCGGATAATAGGGTTCATAAGGGCGATAAAGACAGTTTTTAGCAATATGACCAGCGACGCCACAATTAAAACAAGTCTGCTTCTTTAGATAGAAGTCAGACGTGTACCCATTTGTCTTCGGTGGCTGATATGGAGCTGGTTTGCCTTGTGTATGCTTCTTTGGTTTGACTGCAGCTTCAGATTTGACTTTCTGCTGGTTTGTCGAAGCCTGTGTCGACCCTGTCTTTACCGTCTTTGTGCTTCCTTGATTCTTTGACGTTGAAGCACCATTCTTGCAATTACAACAGCAACTGCATGATACAACTGAAGAAATGGGAAACATATCCTACATCTGGTTCTTGGTCAAACATTGATCCAGATGTCATAAAGATCTTCCCCTCAGGCCGTGTCGTCAAGATCACCTTTTCCCTTTTGACTTCGTCAATTACTTTGAAGCATGGGGTTTCAATTTTAGGGTATGGTTTCAACTTTATCCCAGCTTCATCAGACTCAGAGTTATGACACCTGTCATATTTCGGGCACTCAGCATCATTGTCTGATATATCATTTACTCTCCCTTCACCATAAGTCATGTTTGCTTCATTATCAATTTTTTCTTGAGTCAATGGTGTAGTTCAAACCAAGACACTATCAATAGGAGGAGCAGCTTCTTTATAATCAGACTTGGTTCATTCAACTTGATCCTCACTAAGAAGTATTCCTATAATGTCTCTGGGAACTGGTGAAGGAATGATGCTGTTCATTGCCAAAGATTTATCAGTTTTCTTTGACCCAAACCCAGATGTGTCTTTCCCAACTTGACCAGTCACAACAGCATGTGACAATTCCTTTCCAGCATCGAGAATTCTTTTGCTTCTCATTTGATTCACATCTAGTTTCACTTTCAACTCATTGTTCTTATGTGTGAACTCATCTACCTGCTTCCTAAGCTCAGCTATTTCTAACTTTGCATTGTCATACAGTAGAGTTTTCTCAGTAGCAAGTTTTTGATATTTTACAATGTCTAGTTTCTGAGATTTTACCTTCTCCTCATTCTTTTGCCATCTACCCTTAAAAGAACTCCTCTCGCATTTTATCTCAAATAATTCTATCTGATAATTTTTACAAATTTGCCTAAGTCCAGGAATTATACGAGCACAAGTGGGATTGGGGCATATCTCAGTTTTGTCAACTTCATCTGTGAAATCATCTTTGTCCTCAACTATATTCTTTTCTTCAACCACTGAACTCATTTTCTTTCTTTAGATATGCAGCCTTTGAAGATTTTGAAGAATCGGCAAAAACGGCAAAAGTACTATTCAAAGAATAGTGTCAAAAACTTAAAACTGAAAAACGGAGGCCTTCGGAGTGGAATTTGGGGGTCCAAACGAGCTCCCCTGGACGTTAGTCGAGGGTAATTCTAGGGCTCGGTGTCACGAACGTCGTGTAAAAATTTGAGCTTCTAACTCCAAACGAGTCAAAAGTTACGTCCGTTTCCGTGAAAATGTGAAATAGTGACTTTTTGCCGCAAATCCTGTTTTCGATCGAAAACCCTATTTCCGATCGTACTCACCTGTTTACGATCGTCAGACAGCTGGATCGTAAACACCTGATCGAGAACACCTGATTCCGATAAACCTCAGTCGTAAACACGTTTCCGATAACTGCCAATCGTAAACACGTTTCCGGCTGGTAAAATCGTAAACACTGATTCCTGTTGAACTTGATCGTAAACACCCAAAGCACCGATCTTGAAGTCGTAATCTCGATTTTGCAGGTCGTAAACACTCAAAAATCACTTCTTGATGTCGTAAACTCGAATCCGATGAAGATCTTCAAGAACACCCAGTCGTAAACACTCAATAAACCCAGAAACTGATCGTAAACACTAAGAACAGCAAGAACAGCGATCGTAAACACGACGAACAGCCCAGAAACAACAGCAAACTCGATCGTGAACCTGAAAAACTCAAGAAAAACTCACATAAACCGTTAGATCTCTTGAATCAATATCGTGAGAACCACGAAACACTTGTTTCTTGGTTCTGATACCAATTGTAGGTCCGAAAACAACAACCGTTCACGATATTCTATCAATCACGAGTGCGGAATCCAAGTGATTGATTGATTCAAGATAAGAGATGAGGAGAATACTAAAAAATGATTAATATAAATGATAAAAAGCTGATATTTGCACACAAGACGAACTTGTCGGGTACAAGAAAAGAAATCGTAAACTAGATCTCTCGAGTTTACGATCGTAATCAGCTCCCTCTCTCTAGAATCGTAAACAGCCTCTAGAATCGTAAACCAGCCCCCCAGAATCGTAAACAGCCTCTAGAATTGTAAACCAGCCTCTAGAATCGTAAACCATCCCCCCAGAATCGTAAACAGCCTCTAGAATCGTAAACCAGCCCCCCAGAATCGTAAACAGCCTCTAGAATCGTAAACCAGCCCCCAGAATCGTAAACAACAAGCTCCAAATGAGGAGGTGTAGTGGGGTTTATATAGGCACCCCAATGGGTTTACTATTAGGCCTCTTGAGTCATAAACCCAATAGTAAACTCAAGCCCAACCATAAACTAGCCTACATACAATAACCAAACTAGTCTACTAAACTAATGAAACCCTCAAAGCCTAGCCCAACATATTTAATATTACAAGCCTCATAATCTAGCCTCTACAGTTGTTCTTCAACCAATTGTGTGACGGCAACTTCAGCACCTCAGGGGACGCGTTCAGCTCAGGGATCTTCTCTGTTCCCTTTCGCATCACCATCTCGGCGGGAACAACCCCCTGATTTACAAAGAAAAATTTCTTTCTCCATGCTCTATAACCACTCATAGTAGGAATCGCCCCCAGCAGGTTATCACCGGCGCGCTTATCAAAAGTATACTCATCACCTTTCGTCACTAAGCGAAAAAAGGCCTTAAAAAGGTCCACAGATGGAAACCTCCGTAAACTCCGAAGAACAAACTCAAAATGTGCAACTTTGGCAAGGCCAAGAGGATGAAAATGTGATATATGAACTTGGTAGGCCTCCAACAAGCATGAACAGAAACCTGACATCGGAATGCGAAAATGTTAAAAGGCAAAAAAATCGGCATATAGAAGGATCTTGCCAGGGGGCAGGACGTGGCCAAGCTGCCGGGCTCTGGGAATTCGGCTTCATATTCGGGCTCGTTAAGCCTGTAGGTACCAAGAAAGCTCTGAAAATTTAAGAGATTCAACATAAGTGGATAATCACTGACCAAGGAACCCAATTCGTTGAAAGAAACAAAAAAAAAGAAGTTGCTTGGATCGGGAGAAGTTCGAAGCTTTTTAGGGTTTCGAAAGAGAAAGATGGTTGTAAAAAGGAAAAAGGGGGAAGAAGGGTTTAAATACCAAAAGAACTCGCACACTTACGTAATCCTCACCGTTGAATTTTAATCGGCGAAACGTGAGGATCATAACACATGGCATAACAGTTATAAAAGGTTGTGTAAAACTGAATGGTGTCCCCCAAGGCGACACGTGCCCCCTAAACAATAGCAAAAGCCTAATCGGCGCTCCCACTTTCACCGAGAAAAGAGACAGACGTGTGACGTTTAATGTCTAACATTAAATGCGACAATAGTGTTTTTTCTCTACAGAAAAGTCTTATTTAAATCTAATCATAAGAATTAAATAAAATTCTCCCAAGACATTAAATTTGTCCGCATCAACTACCCTTTAAAAAGAATAAAAGGACCCAGAGCGTTAAAGACAGTGGCATGCGGATAAAACTCTCCCGCTAAGCGAGAAAACTCCACCATCCCGCCATATAAAATAAACTGATCCGCCAAGGATCCCCGCTTATCAAAAATAAAATTCTCCCACTTGAGCAAAAAGGTCATGCGCCAAAAAACCCATCCGCTCAACACCAGTTGAGAGCCTATTAAATATACTTCACAAACAAAACTTCCTACTCGCCCTACTCTTAGTCCCGCACTAATACTTAAGCACAGGACTAGGGAAGACTTGAAGAAGATAGATATCCAATCTATCCATAAGACCCAAGCCCAACTAGCGCTAGCCCGCTAAAAGCCTTAGTGGGCCACCTAAAGTCAGCCCACAAGTACATTTTGACTTATTAAGGATTTAGACCAAGAACACGTGCGCGCGTACAGTGCACGTATTAACCATATTCTCCTACTCTACAATAAGTTCTCCACCATGGAGTGGTCCCCACTATAACAAACTATCATTTTGTAAATGGCTCATGGCCAATCAGAATGATGCATGCAAATTGAGTAACTTCCCATAATATTCCTTCATGCGCCGTAAAGGTCACGCGCCTGACGTCACAAGGCACCTGAAAACCCTACTAGTAAGTCTATAAATACCCATCTGTGGGGCACTGATTCAGGTACATTATTATCTGCATTCACTCACTATCTTACAATCACACACACTCACCTACGAGTTATACTGATTCTCACGCCGGAGGGCCGATACAGGGGCACCTCTCCGGTCCACCCCTGTAACGCCTTAATGCGTTATCTTAGTGTGCAGGTTCCGATCTTTCTAGGCTCTAGTGACTTGAGTATTCATTCAGATTTGATCATCAGAGTAGTATAAGAGCATTTCAACCACCTAGTTACATCGGGAGGTTTAAGTTCTCTTCAATAATACTTAGTTTTTTTAACTTATCAATAAAAAAACTATTTATATTGTTATATTGTTTTGTACCTAAGATCTCACACAGTTAAGCAACACAACTCTCTCAGCTCCTCTAAAACACAAGAGCTAAACCTATTTATATTGTTCTGCCCGGCGTACCAATTAACCTACGTACCAGATGGTACATGGTTGTGTACCATCTGGTCCGTCCACTGGTACACTGGAACCAGAACTTACAAAACGATCAATACAATGACAAAACGCCTAGACCTAGCATTAGACATAATAACTTCTTCTAACAATAACGCATAGATGACTCGGTGATGTTATGGAATGGCTACCTAGTTCTTCAATTCAAAGTGAAAGTTTTAAAGAAGAGCTTACGGTCAAAGTGAAGCATGTAAGTGAGGATTTATAAAGGACTTGTCGATGTCACAAAATTAGGAGTTGACTATTGGTATAATCTTGTGCATGTTCAGATAACATATAACCGGCTTACAAACCTAGGTGTCTTTGAGACTTACAAACCTAGAGGTTTCTTGAGATAGCTTTTCTCCTAGTAAGTTTGACCATGGATAAAATAGATTGAAAGGCTGTAGGTTCTTGTTTGTTTCATTGAATGTGTCAATCAATATCTGATACTTGCTAGTATGATATAAACATAACGCTGGCCTGAAATCTGTGGTGTAACATGATTCTTGTGGTTGTGTAATCTTGATATTAGCTGAAAGATACATAAATAGAATAAATAAGTGTTCTAGTGTATGCATGCTTTCTTTTGAAAGATTTAAACTTGTTTGATTTTCTTTATTTTGTCAAACGATCGGACTTTCTTTGCGTATCAAAAGATCGACCTGATTGTTGTTCGTTTGACGTTCTGCTTTATTTTCCTTGGTGTTTCGTATAACTCATCGGACTTTCTCTGCGTGTACAGGATTACCGACCTGATTGTTGTTGAGTTATACAATTTCAACTTGTTTTGCTTTCTTATTTTCCTAAACAATCGGACTTTCTTTGTGTGCTCACAAGGCCGACCTAATTGTTGTTTGTTTATGGTTCCGATTTCTTTTTGCATGAAACACTATGAACAACTTATATCTGTATATATTATGTGATGAATAAAAGAAAAAAAATCAAAAATATCATAAATCAGATTATCGATTACTTGAATTTGTGGGTATCATGATTTCTGTGCTTGAAAAATATAACTAATTCATATCAGAAAGCAGTAAAAATTGATTTGATTTGACTGAAATAAACATGAAAGTGTTGTATTCGTGGGCTACTTGGCTTGCATGCTGATTAGATTGAAATTGAAATGTGTTAAGTGCATCTCACTGGTATGATCTCATGTTGCGATCTTTCTCACAAAAATAATTTATTGCATTTACATTTATGTTTTATGTTGATTCAGTGTTTTAGAAAATCTCAAAAAGATTTTTGGTGTGTTTTAGCATAAATTCGAAATATCAAAAAGATTTTAGGGTGTTTTGATATAAAGTTGCTAAAATTCAAAAAGATTTGATTTCTGCTTTATTTTGGATCAACTGAATACGGGAACGGCAAAATTTTTGTTGATAGAACCACAATCGAAGCTTGAATCAGCTCATCAATTTTCAGTTGGAAAAATCTTTAATTTTTTGGTTGTAAAATGTCAAATTTAAAAGGATGAGGGCAAAATGGTAATTTCACAAAAATGTGGTCCGGACGTACCATGTGGTACGCCGGGACGGACCACTTCGCATATAAAAGGGTGAAAGTGGTATGTAAGTCTCATAACCCACGTACCACTTCCAAACAACTCTGCAAGCCCAATCGTTTTTCACTGATTTTTCACTCGTTAACGAACCTCTGCTCAAATTTCTTGTTGCTACAGGTACAGGTAGGTACACGTGCAAGCCCAATCTAATGATGGTCTTGGATTTCATTTTAGTGTTTAAAATCTCATGATTTTTAGAGTTAAAGTTTTGGTTTTTTGCAAAACCGAACAGTGGGTTGGTTCAATGGGTTAACGGCCATCTTAATTGGTTTTGAGCACATGGTTTTGGTCGGTTTTTGTTGTAGAACTAAACCCTATTGGTTGATTTCAAAACACATACGGATTTGAGGGTCAAAATCACGAAAGTCCATTCGGTTGACTTTTCTTCCGTCGTACCAGGCGGTACGCGCGTACCAGATGTGATACGCTGTCTAATGTGGTACGCGTCTGGTACGTTGGACTTTTCTGATACATGGTCAACATTTCTGGTCCGTTCATACCAGATTGGTCCGTATGACCAAAGTGGTACGTGACATGGTACGTTGGCTAATTTTTCCAAAAGTTCAACGTTTGTGCGTTTCAAGTCAGATTTGAGTCGATTGTAAGCGGTTTTGATTCTATCTCATGATTTTAAGAATAATTGTTGTTTGTGAATGT
This sequence comes from Deinandra increscens subsp. villosa, assembly GCA_039602395.1. NCBI lineage: Eukaryota > Viridiplantae > Streptophyta > Magnoliopsida > Asterales > Asteraceae > Deinandra > Deinandra increscens. Next base: position 61,225,559 of record JBCNJP010000003.1, on the reverse strand, counting down.
TTCAGTTATGGCAGCATTAAAGTCAAATGAAGAGCATAATATTTGTGCTTATCTTGGGGCTTCTGCAAAATGGAGATCTCAGTTTGGAGGGATATTCGAGTTTTTGCAAAGATCGAGAATTTATTATACTGCTACACATGAATGTACACTGTACAAAGACCTTCTTACAATGGTTTAGAATTCTGCACAAGTAGATTGTTCGGTTATGCCTTCTGTGATACGTGCAAAAATTAATCAGACGGATATTGTTGTGTCTAAAGATGATGTTCGAAGAGTTTTAAGATTCAATGATCAAGAAACGTTTCCAAAATAATTTGATGAGATAGATATGGTTGCATTGCTGAGGAGGGTCAAGTATGATGGGAATTTGTATGTTAAATGGTTTCCCAAGGCAAATCTGAGTCCTCCATATAAATATTTGATGCATGTGATAATCCGGTATTTTGGAAATCGACTAAGGGGCCATGAAGAGTTTGACATGAAGATTTTGTCTTTCTTCACAACTTTGGTGATGAACCGAGAGTTTAATTTCTCTGGATGGATATTCGACTACATGAAAGAGAATATTCTATCAAAGCAGAACAAGAGTGTCATGTATCCAAGATTTCTTCAAATGATTCTAAATGATTTGCATCCGAATCTTCCGAAGAATCCAGCTTCTATTTTACAATTGAAGCATATGAATGAAGTTGTTGTTGGTAAACTGCTGGTGTATCAAAAAAGAAAAGGAGCAAATGTGGCTCCTCCGGTAAAAGGATTAATTGGCCACTTGGCAAAACCTGATTATGTGGCTCCTGCTGATGGTGCTGCAAAACATCCTGATAGTTCTGATGATGAATTAGAATATGATGAGAATGGTAATCCAGTTCAGAAAGATGAAAATGAAGATGATGACCAAGACGTGCCAGTTCAACAACCTGTAGAACAACAACCTATTGTGTCTGAACCTGTGCAACAACAACAACAACAAACATAGCAAGTTCAACATGATCCAGTTATATCAGAAAGAGATGATGATGTGGTTGTTGATACATGGTCCTTGATCGTCATGTGAAGTATTGAATACTAGACGGATCGCACATTATAGCTGAGGTCTGAACTCCCAGCGAACCTGGAGTTCGGACAGCTCCGAAAGTGTGGCCGAACCTGAGGTTCGGCCGGTCGTATTTCAGCCCTATAAATATGTGTATCTTGTGTTGTATTCAGTAACAGTCTATGCTTCTGCATCATATATTCTCTGTGTATTCTGTTATCTCTGTGGTTAATACAAAGCTCTTTTGAATTTACACTTTGTGTTTCATCTCGTATTACATTGATTTCATTACGACTAAGTAGAAGATCCGCACGCTCACGCACTTTCAAGTGGTATTAGAGCATTAGGTTTGCTCTACTAGTCGGAAATCAGTGTTTTTGGAGTTTTGAGTTCAAATTCACGTTTTTACGAAAATGTCAATCATTTTTTAGTTCATTTGATCGTCTCGAGTGTGCTTTTCGTCAAAAGTCTGTTTCTAGATTGTTTCTATCAAGTTTGCTTGAATTCCTGTCGGAAATTCCAGTCAAAAACGTTGAAAATCGAGAAAATTAGGTCGAGTGAAATCTGTCTCGTTTGAGGTTCGGACAAGCTCGGCATAACCGCTCCAAACTTGAAGTTCGAACGAAGTTCGGTCTCTAATTTGGTTCGGTGAGAGTTCGGTGAGGGATCGGTCTGCATTCGGACTAAGTTCGGTGAGAGTTCGGAGTATTTTGGTTTTTGTTCTTCCGAAGGTCTAGTTCGGAGAGAGTTCGGTGTTGTCAAGTTCGGACTAAGTTCGGAGGCAGCTTGGAGGAGGTTCGGACGAGGTTCGGAGTGTACAGTAACTAATTTTTCAAAAATGTCCGATTTTCAAGCGTTCGCGGCTATTCAAAATTCGGTTCAAGCTACGATGCAAACAATGATGAATTATGATAATGAAATCGGAACAAGTCAGAAAGTTCCCAAATTGCTAAAATTGGAAGATTATCATAGTTGGGTTAAACAGTTTGAGGCATTTGTCGATACAAATGATATTGAAACGATTCCCAATCTGATTGCAAGATTCGCTCATCTGATGAGTGAAATGCGTTTGGTGAATCTTACTAAAGAAGAGGTTGATATGAAAGAAAAGATCTTGGAAGCTTTGCCTGAAAAATGGGAGAATTATGTGATGATGATTACTAGGGGTGTTCATGGTCCGGTTTATACGGTTTTTGGGTCAAACCGTAAACCAAACCGTTAGTTACGGTTTTTAATAATCGAAAACCTAAACCGAATCACTAAAAAATAAAACCGAACCAAACCGAACCACTACTTACGGTTTGGTTTCGGTTTGGTTTCGCGGTTTAGACTCTTTTAGTTTTCCATACAAATTTAGAATAATAAAATTTAAAAATTAAAAAAAAAACGATGCAACCTTATCATACGAGGTGTTGTACTATACGTATTAGTTTCCACATCTAAATTGCTAATACTAACTGCTATTAATTGTTAATACTAACTTCAACTTTAAACAGAAGTATGACATGTAACCTTCAAAACAAAATATTATGTAAACACAAAAGTTCAAAATACAAGCTGTAATATACTAAAGTTCTACTATTTACAATAGATATTATCTAAATCTCTTATTTAATTATAATTAATTTTACTTTTAAATTTTAAGCACCTAAAACTTAAATCCTAATTGATTAATGCCAAAACTCCTACTTAAATGATGCCAAAACACAAAAGTCCATTACAACCAAATATACAAACATAATCTATCTATTTATCTATCTCTATATATATATTATGTACTCGGTCCGGTTCGGTTTTTTACGATCGATTTTTGGTATAAACCGTAAACCAAACCGATCATTACGGTTTGAAACTTTTGAAACCGACCGACCGTTAAGTTATATAAAAAACCGACCACGAAACCGAACCGATGACCGGTTTGGGCGGTTTCACGGTTTGAAACCGAACCGTGAACACCCCTAATGATTACTCATGATAAGGATTTTTCAGGATTGTCTTTCAATGATTTGGTTCAAAGAATTCAGGCTCGGGATATGGAATTAATGGTGAATAAATCACTTCCTACACAAATTCAGAATCCTGCAGTGTATCATGGTGAAAATGACTCTACAATGAATGCTGGGAAGTCTAATATTTTTAGTTCTGCTCCTCCTACAGCATTTCTGGCAGGTAAATCTGAAATTCCAAGTTATTCCTCTGCTGGTTGTACTGTGTCAATTCCTAGTTCTTCGACTCAAAGTGCATTGTCTGTTCAAACTGTCGATGATTATAATGCGTTGATGTCTGCATTAGTGTCTTCATACTTTGGTGTTATTACTGGTTCTGTGAGTAATGCTGAGTTAGCAAATGAAGATTACGATCAGATTGATAATGATCATTTAGAGGAAATGGATCTAAATTGGCAGTATGCGATGTTGGTTCGTCGAACAAAGAAGTTTTTCAATAGAACTGGTAAGAAGAGACTTAATCAGGAAGGACAGATTGGATTGGACAAATCTAAGGTGAATTGTTATAAGTGTTCAGTTTATGGTCACTTTGCTCGAGAATGTCCAAGTTCTACAGAAAATAAATTGAAGACTGGTCAGCATGCACATTTAATTTTTCATCCGTCAGATAAAGCTGAAAAGGTTGATCAGAAATCTGCTACTCTTGCTCATGATTGGACTGATACCTTTATGCATCCAGATGGATTTTCTTGGAATGCAGATTCAGTAGTTAAAAAGAATCATACTCCAATCTCAATTGCTTTAACTGTTCAACATGCTGATGATGACAGTTTTTTAACTGAGTCTGATTCTTCTTCAAGTATATCTTTGGTTCAGAAAGAATTACCTAAGATTCCTGAGAATTCAAAAGATGATGAAGTTAAATATTATAAATGTGAGAAGTTGCTCAAGGAAATTGCAAGTTTTGAACAACATCGTCAAATTTCAACTGAAGAAATTGTGGTGTAAAAGAAAGAGTTGGAGGATTTTCAAAAGAAATATTATGAGTTGGTTCATATTCATGAAGATGTTTTGAAGGAAAAGGCTCAATTGGCTGAAGAGTGTGAGAAAGCCAAAGCTGAAGCGATAGACGCAGCTCAAGATTTTGAGAATCTGTTTGAGAAGAGTTATCCGGTTCAACAAGAATATGAAGAGGCTACTGCTCTTATTGCTAAAACTGCTGTTACCGTTGAGAAACTTCAAAATAAGATTTCTATGCTTCAAGATGAAAATGTTCTTTACAGAGACAAGAATGAAGTGTTAACAAAAGATGTTGAAATCTACAAGCACAAGAGAGAAAATGTGCTTGAAGAATTATATGCTGAGTGTGAGATCCGGAAGTTACAAACTTATGAATATGATGATCTCAATGCAAAATTCATCAAGTCACAACAAGAGGTGTTTGAAGGTCAACAGAAAATTAATGACTTGAAATTGGAGATTTTGGAGTTGAAAAGACAAGTTAAGAATTGCAATTTGTCACCAACATTGCTAAACTTCTTATACAAGCAGGATCAGAGTTCAGAGAAGTCTAAGGAAGAAAATATTCACTTGGTACCTCAACCAGTGGATTTGATTGAAGTTACTTCTGCTCAGATTGATCCAAACAATGAATTGCATGACTATTCAAAGTTTGCTACTCCACCCAAGAAGAACAAGTCCAAGTCTAAAAGGAAGGAGAAACCTTTGGGTGAAGCTCCAAAATTTATTTCAAAGTCTGTATTGCTGGAAAATGAGAAAGTGTTTGATAAGGTTGCTTCGAGTTCTTCATCTGCAACCGAAGAAGAAAAAGTTTTGATTGAAAAGAACAAGCTGAAGGATATCAAAGCCAAATTTACTAGTGAAGCTAAGTCAAGAATTGCTTCAGGTTCTTCGTCAAATTCTTCAAAGACTCAAGGATCTAAACACAAAGGTTTAGGTTACAAAGTGTTGGAAGAACCAGTTCAAGCAAAGAAATCAGTGAAGGCTGAGAAGGTTCCTAAAGCAAAAGTTACAAAGAAATCACCATTTCAGAAGGAATTTTCTTATTATTCTGGAAGATCTTCATCTTCAAGGAGTCCATCTCCTAGGTATGATTCTTCTGATGGTTTCTTTGATAACTTTCATTCTGAACATTCATCTGATTCTCAAAAATCAAAACAATTTTCAAACAATTTTCGAGAAAGACTTTGTTATGTATGTCGTCAACCAGGACATCTAGCTGTTGATTGTCCGACGACTGCATATATCCACAAAACTACAAAATATGTGGATAACAAAGGTCAAATTTTTGATGAACCATGGTCCCCAAAGCTTAAGTCAACTCATAAATCGTCTTGGTCTAAATCAAGTTCGTCGGTTGAATCTGATTCAGGTTCCGATCAAAACTTAAAACTTTTACAAATTTGGAAACCAAAAGTTGTTTCCAAGGCCAACAAGGACTTTGTGGAAGACACCGGGCGACCCGACGCTGTTGATTCGGGTCGATCCCAACGCAACTAATGTTTTATTTGGTGTCACGCAGGTGTTTCAGGAAGACCTTTCGGTAATTGGACAATTGCTGATTGTGAAATATCTGTTTTACTTAACTTGAATTTCAAAATCAATTTTGTTTTTCAAAATGCTAAATTGCGAGTATTTGTGTTGGTTGATCAATTTTTCTTGATTTTTCACTCCGTCTCATTCTGAGGGGGAGTTTGTTTTTACAAAAATACAAAAATCGTGTGTTGTTTTTCAACTGGTAAAAATGAAAATCTGAAAAAGACAAAAACATTGAAAAATGAGAAATTGTATCCGACATGATTGGGAAATGATGGTACATTGGCTGACAGTGTCTGACTCATGGATAAAGTGTGTCTGACTCATGGATAAAGTAGATGAAAAAGCCATAAGATCATTTGATCGATGTTCAAGGTAGGCTCGGCAAATCAGAAAGTATACAAATGTGATATACACTAAATCTGATGCTTGACCTAATGGACAACATCTTGATGCATATCTCATGATATATCAAGAAAACGATATGTGAAAAATAAAATGAGAAGTCACTGTGTATACATGTGTTCATTTTGCAAAGATTTAAACTTGTTTGATTTTCTTTATTTTGTCAAACGATCAGACTTTCTCTGCGTGTCGAAAGACCGACCTGATCGTTGTTTGTTTGACGTTCTGGTTTATTTTCTTTGGTGTTTCGTATAACTCATCGGACTTTCTATGCGTGTACGGGAGTACCGACCTGATTGTTGTTGAGTTATACAACTTCAACTTGTTTTATTTTCTTATTTTGTTAAATCCGAGGCCTTATCTGCGTATCGAAAGATCGACCTTAAGGTAGACGATTTAACGTTCTTATTTCTTTTTGCATGGAACACAGTTGATTATATCATGGTTACAATCATTGTGTGATTAAAATCACAAATGAGATCACAAAATGTGATAAGCAAAAGCATATCTGAGTATGTCTGATAGTGTGGGGTACACTGGTCAATGTAAATTTAATCAATACATTAACATATCCAGATGTTATGAGTATGATTCTGCCAGAGTTTAAAGTTGGACAAATTATATCTGCAATCGGCATGGCTTATGTGCTTCAATAATTGAAATTGAAATGTAGTTCAGCATGTTATGACCAATATGATCCCAAGTTGTGATCTTTCTCACAAAAGACAAAAATAGTGTCTGATTCTGTTTTGCATTTACATTCCTTAGTAGAAAATACCAAAAAGATTTTAGGTGTATTTTGATATATATTTCTTAAAGTCAAAAAGATTTTGTTTCTTATTTGTTTTCGATTGATCAACACGAAATACAAAATCAAGTTTTCAAAATCAATCTATCTTGGAGTCTCGAAGAGACATTTTGCACCAAGATTATTTATGTTGGCAGGTTTCTAAGTGGGAAGAGAACACCACAACTTCAAGTCTTCTGAAGATTGTTGATTAAAAGATTACACACGATGCAATATCAAGTATTCAAGATTGAACTCATTGTCAAGATCGAGGAAGAGTTTGATTGAAGATACAAGATACAAGTTTGAATAGAGAAGATGATACTGCACATGCCGAGGGGGAGTTTGTTGATACATGGTCCTTGATCGTCATGTGAAGTATTGAATACAAGACGGATCACACATTATAGCTGAGGTCCGAACTCCCAGCGAACCTGGAGTTCGGACAGCTCGGAAAGTGTGGCCGAACCTGAGGTTCGGCCGGTCGTATTTCAGCCCTATAAATATGTGTATCTTGTGTTGTATTCAGTAACAGTATATGCTTCCGCATCATATATTCTCTGTGTATTCTGTTATCTCTGTGGTTAATACAAAGCTCTTTTGTATTTACTCTTTGTGTTTCATCTCGTATTACATTGATTTCATTACGACTAAGTAGAATATCCACACTCTCACGCAATTTCAGCGGTTGGTTCAATGATTGTTTCTGATGACAATGATGATGCGAGTTCGTCTGATACTAGTTGAGATTCTGGTGATTATGTGAAAAGATTTCATAATTCCAGCGGTATTATGGTCAAGAAAGGATCAAAAGCTCATCTTGCTTATATGACATCAAGGAATGAAGACATTTCTAGATATGAGCATTTGACAAAGCGGTCTGTTGATAGGGAATTTGATGATGATCCATCTTACACTCCGTATGTGAAGGAATCAGCAAGAAAGACCGTGACTGCTGATAAAGGAAAAGCCCCGATGGTATCTACTGGAAAGCGAGTGAAGCATATGTCTAGGCCAAAAATGATGGTGAAATAGGGCTCATTCCTTGCTGATGCTAGAAAAGCTGGTAGCAGTCCGCTTAGTAAGAAGCAAAAAAACCACAACCACTGCTAACGTTCAGAGTTCTGGTGTTCCACCTGTTCGAAGGTTAATTGTCAGAAATTCTTCAAGTTCTGCTTCCGCTTCAACCACTGCTACTCCTACTTCTTCAACAATATCTTCTGCTGATTTAAAGCTTGCACTACATCAGACTAGACTTGATGCTTTAGAGTCTACAAATCGTCAGCAAGAAAATGAAATTCAGTGATTAAAAGATATTGTTAAAGACTTGATAACTCGTCATCGGGAAAAGGATCGTGAGATTGCTCGTCTACAGCATATTTCTCTCTCTAGGTAAGCAGCTAAACCGTTTGCTCAAAGCTTTACCTGCTCAGGGGGAGATAGGCCAAATCCTGATGAAGCTTGTAGAGAAGATGATGATGTTTCCAGATATTTAAATGATACTGATGATCCGGAAGGAGGTGTTGGTGGAGATGGTTCTGGTGTTGCCGGTGCAGCTGGAATATCTAGCTGCTGCATCTCAGGGGGAGTCATCAGGAAAAGATGGAAAATATGTGTATGATGTAACTCCGATTACCAGGGTTGCTGTAGAAGCATATTCTTATGCTAGCGTGTGTCTCGTGTATTGTATCTAATCTGGAGCATCTGTGTGAGTAATATAGTCTCTGGCCGTACCATATGCACCGCCGGACCAGATGGTCCGGGCGGACCAGATGGTCCGCAGGTGGTACGCTGGCCTGTTACTAAGTGACTATAAATAGCTTGTTAGAGAGAGTGTTTACTAGTTCTTTCAGTTCTCTATTTCTTAACTGTGTGTAGTAGAAGGTGTAATTTCTCTCTAGCTTGTAACCTCTAAGTGAATCAATAAAGCAAAGCTTTATTTACCTTCTCGTTGCTATTCGATTACCGAATCATGCTGTAGTAAGATCGTATCGTGGTTCTACAAGTGGTATCAGAGCATTCCAGGTTGTTCTACTGCTGTGATTTGGTAAGTTTTTCTAATTCTAGAGAGGGAAAGTTTGGGTTTTCATCATTTTTCATCAAATTCTTCCAATTCCGAGTGTTTCTGTGATAAAAAATGATTTCTGAGTGTTTCTGGAGTGTTTTCGCACCTATTTGAATCAAATTTCCGATCGAAAACGTCGAATTCGCGAAAATCAGTCGAATTTAGTTTAAACTGTGTCTGGTCCGCTCAAAGATCAATTGGTCCGCAACTGGTCCGCCCCGGCAATCTTCATCAGTCTGATCCGCGGCAGTTACAGCGTACCAGTGTGATCACCTGAAAAATCTGGTCCGCGGTTTGAATCTTACATTTATTCGCAAGATATTGAAAGTTGGATTCCAATTGAGAAAGAATATGAATATCCGATGATAAGTCCCAACAAACCAAAGATGATTAGTAGTTTCCATGCTGATGAACGGAAAGTTTTTTCTCGAGAAAAGAAAACATATAGTTATCTTACAATGGCCTTACCAAAAGATCTAATGCATCAATTTAAGCAATATACAACGGCTAAGGAGTTGTGGGATGCTATTGAAGAGAGATGTACGGGTAATGATCAATACAAAAACACTCGAAAGAAAGTTTTGAAGAAAGAGTTTGATAATTTCAGGCACTGCGAGAATGAGAAAATTCCAGATTTGATTGCTCGATTTTCACATTTGATAAATGAACTTGATGTTGTAGGAGTCAAGAAAGATAGTGATGAATTGAAAGAGAAAATTCTGGAAGCTTTACCAGAAAAATGGGAAAATTATGTGATGATGTTGACAAATGATCCAAATTATTCAAATTGGACATTCAATCAAATAACTAGCAAATTACAAGCTCGTGAGATGGAATTGCTGGTGAAGAAATCTGCACATCCTACAGTTCAAAATCCTGAATTGTACTTTGGAGAAAATAATGCTACAGTTCATGCTAAGGCAAAGTCACATTCTATTTCAAGCAGTAATCCGCCGGTAACAGCTTTTCTTGCTGGGCAATCTGAAAATTCTGGTTATTCTCCAGGGTGTCGTTTTACCATTCCTGATAGATCAACAACTAATTCGCATCCTGCTCAATCAACTGAAGAATTGGCTGCATTGTTATCTGCTTTTATATCTTCATCGTCCGGATCGATATTTTGTCAAGTTAGTGATGCTGGTTTGAGTGGAACTGAGTTAGAACAGTTGGATGATGATCAATTAGCTGAATTAGATCTGCATTGGCAATTTGCAATGATGGTTGAAAAAGGAAGACGATTTATCAAGAAACATGGAAAGAATTCTTTTGTTCCAGGAGGAAGAAAACTAGGTTTGGATAAATCTAAAGTAAAATGTTACAATTGTTCAAAGGTTGGACATTTTGCTCGTGAGTGTTCTCAGTCATCCTCTGATAAAGTTAAATCTGATAAGCATGCATGAAACAAAAGCTATGGTGGCTCAAGTTCAAGAAGAAAGAGAGTTTGATAAATGGTCAAAATAATTTGACAACCCATCTATTGCTTTGACTGCTATTCAAGATACTTGTGCCGAATCAGGTGAATTTTGTTATATCAACGGTCAATCTGTGGCTTTAATGGCAAATGTTGAAGTTGAATCAAGTGGGTATACGTCTGAGATCACTACATCTGAAACAAGTGATTCCGAAGTTAGTGGGTATGAGTCAACTTGTGAGTTTTGTGCTGAAAAGGATAGAAAAATTCGTGAATTTTTTCAAGAAAAGGAAGGGTTAATGGTTGAGAGAACACTGAAGGAAACAGAATTAGAAAGTTTCAAGAAGAAAGTTGAAAATTCTGATGAGATTTGCAAGATAAATGAGAAATTAATCGCCGAAAAGAATGTTTTGAAAGAAAAGTTGATGGCAGTTCAAGATAACTTGCATGAGTTCATTAGTGCCGATAAAGAACAAATTTTGAAGTTGCAAAATAAGAATGAAGAGTTGGTTAAAAGTGTTGAGAAATGGGAAAGTGAAGCAAAAGATGCGATTAATGATTTTGATAATTTGTTTGAGAAATCAACTGCAAGAGTAGAATCGCTGAAGAAGGCTTATGATGATCTCAAGAAAGAGTTTGATGAAATTACTGCTAAGGAAAATGATCGTCAAATAGAACATTCAATATTACTTGATAAAGTCACAACTTTGACACATGACAATCAGTTGTTGAAACAAAATATTGAGATTCATGAAGGTCGTGTCAAGAAAATTACTCAAGAAGTGTGTGATGCTCATGATCAGATGCGACAAGAAAAGTTTCGGTTTAATACAGCTTCAGAGCAATTAATTGATTCTGAAAAAGCATTGGGTGAAGCTCAAAAAAAAATATCTGATTTGAATGTTGAGGTGCTGGATCTTAAGAGGCAGTTGAATAATTTGAAGAATTCACATTCTTTTACCAGTTACTTATGCAAAGACGAGAATTTCAAAAAGGTTTTTGGAAGCGAGGAGTATAATCAGATTCCGCATCCAGTTATTGAATCTGATGCTCTTGCTGATATTCAAGTTTCTGGCATAACTGGTGATTATTCTGAATTTGTTGCTAAGAAGTCTGAATTGAAGAAATCCCAAAAATCAAAGATGAAAGAGGTGAGTTTGGTTGATACATTCCCAACAAAGTTTGTTTCGGGTGGTTTTATTTCAGAAAAGGGAGTTGATACTGTTGGAAAAGGAGTGGAGAAGGATGAAAAGCAGTTGCATGAAGAAAAGTTTGCTACTAAGCTGGTTGAAGCTAACAAACTAAAGGATATTAAAGCTTCTTTTAATCAAGCTACTAAAGCGGGTCCTTCATGTTCTGAAGTCGATTTAACTAAGCTACCGGGTTATAAACGTTGTGGTTTGGGTAGTGATGGTAAGAAGGGTGCAAAGAATATCAAGAAAAATATGCCCACGAAAGCTCTAAAAGTAAAGAAAGACACAAGCTTGGAACAAATTTATTATTTGGCTCAAGTCTTCATGTCTACAATGGAAAAGGGGTTCGGTGGCAAGTTCCAAAAGAAGGCTTCATCTACAAGTTCTTCTGGTGAAGTTCAAACAGTGAAAGTTTCGTCTTCATCTGGATCAAATTCCACACCTCGAAGTCCTATATCGAAATGGGTACACTCTAATCGATTTCAAATTTTTGATGATATTTCTGATAGTTCTGAGCCCGTTGAGAGGTGTTCATCAGTTCAGGGCAAATCACAATCTCAAAGATCTTATCGTTTGTGCTATCAGTGTCGCCGAAAGGGACACATGGCAAAGGATTGTCCTGAAACTGGTAAAAGATCATTTTCAAACAAATCTGCCACATTTATCGATGAATCAGGCAGAATTTTTACTGAGTCAACACCATTCAAATCAAAATCTAAAACGACATAATTTTTCAAATCTGATTCAAGTGTTGGTGGTTCATCTCGTGATGATGACTCAGTTCAAAATACAAACGTAGTGGCGACCTAAGGTGGTCAGCAAAGCTGCAAATGATTTTGTGGAAGACACTGGTCGACCAGAAGCTGTGTGCTTCGGGTCATTTGAGTACTGATCTTTATAACCAGTGTGCAGGTATTCCTAGAAGACCCGTTGGTGATTGCAAAGTTGCTGATGGAGGAGTATTCTGCATTCTTAACTTAAATTGAATGATTCATTTTTCAAAATTGAAAGATTTTCTAAAAGCTTAACCTGAAAAGGTATCAGTATCGATTGGTCAATTTTCTTTCTTTAATGCATTTTGTTTGTAGTTTAGGGGGAGAAAATTGAAAAACCAAAAATAGTGTGTTTGTGTTTTTGTTAAAATGGAAATCCAAAAATAGAGTTTTCATTTTAAGGGGGAGAAAATGAAAAATACAAAAACATTGAAAAATGGAAAAATACAAAAACATTGAAAAATGAGAAATTGTATCCGACATGATTGGGAAATGATGGTACATTGGCTTACGTGTCTGACTCATGGATAAAATAGATGAAAAAGCCATAAGATCATTGTTTGATGTACTTGGTAGGCTCGGCATTAAATCAGAAAGTATTCAGATGTGATAAACATTAAAATACTAATGCTTGACCAAGTGGACAACAGCTTGATGCATATCTCATGATATCAAGAAAAGATATGTGAAAAAGAAAATGAGAAGTCACTGTGTATACATGTGTTCATTTTGCAAAGATTTAAACTTATTTGATTTTCTTTATTTTGTCAAACGATCGGACTTTCTCTGCGTGTCGAAAGACCGACCTGGTCGTTGTTCGTTTGACGTTCTGCTTTATTTTCTTTGGTGTTTCGTATAACTCATCGGACTTTCTCTGCGTGTACGGGAGTACCGACCTGATTGTTGTTGGGTTATACAATTTCAACTTGTTTTATTTTCTTATTTTGTTAAATCCGAGGCCTTATCTGCGTATCGAAAGATCGACCTTAAGGTAGACGATTTAACGTTCTTATTTCTTTTTGCATGGAACACAGTTGACTGAATCATGAATACAATCATTATGTGATTAAATCACAAATGAAATCACAAAGTGTGATATAAAGCAGATACATATCTGAGTATGTCTGATAGTGTGGGGTACACTGGTCAAAGCAAACCTAATCAATTCAATAACATATCCAGATGTTATGAGTATGATTGTGCCTGAGTTTAAGATGGACAAATTATACCAGTAATCGACATGACTTGTGTGCTGAAGTAATTGAAATTGAAGTGTAGTTCAGCATGTTATGACCAATATGATCCCAAGTTGTGATCTTTCTCGCAAAATATAAAAATAGTGTGTGATTCAGTATTTCATTTCTGTATTGCATTTATGTTTCATATCTGAAAAAGCCAAAAAGATTTTAGGTGTGTTTTAGTATAAAGTTTCAAAAAGACAAAAAGATTTTGTTTCTTATTTGTTTTCGACCGATCGATACATGATACAAAATTCAAAATTCAAAACTATATCTTGGATTCTCGAAGAGAAGTTTTGCGCCAAGATTAAATTAATTTTCAAATGAAAAGGAAAGCCGCGTTTCTATCTTCTGAAATTGCAGGTTTCTGTGTGGCAAGACTCAAGCATGGTGAAAGGGGGAGTATGTTATATTCTTCACAAGTGGATCTTGAAGTTCAAAGATTTATTCAAGGATGATCCAGCCATGCGAGCTCTAATTCTGACAAGATTTCAAGTTGAAGATCAGATGCAGAAATGCTGAAGATTGGAGACTAAAGTTTTGTTAGATAGATAGATAGCTAGATACACTAGACGTTAAGGGGGAGTCTGTAGAAGCATATTCCTATGCTAGCGTGTGTCTCGTGTATTGTATCTAATCTAGAGCATCTGTGTGAGTAATATAGTCCCTGGCCGTACCATATGCACCGCCGGACCAGATGGTCCGGGCGGACCAGATGGTCCGCAGGTGGTACGCTGTCCTGTTACTAAGTGACTATAAATAGCTTGTTAAAGAGAGTGTTTACTAGTTCTTTCAGTTCTCTATTTCTTAAACTGTGTGTAGTAGAAGGTGTAATTTCTCTCTAGCTTGTAACCTCTAAGTGAATCAATAAAACAAAGCTTTATTTACCTTCTCGTTGCTATTCGATTACCGAATCATGTTGTAGTAAGATCGTATCGTGGTTCTACAGTTGCTATTGAAGAAGGAGAGTACTTACATCAATATTCGAAAGAGCAACTTGCTACAATATATGCTCTGAATATTAAAGATGTTGATAAAGTTCCTTTTGCTGAGCCTCACAAGGAAGATAATTCTAATGATGATTTTGAATATGAAGAGGAACATGTGGAGGTTGAAAACATGACTGCAGAAGAATATCCAGATGATCCAAAAGTTATGGTAATTTCACTGATAATGATCAATCTGAAGGATTCAATTTTTTTTGCTAGAGATGATGAGGAAGAAGTTGAGAAGGAGTTGAAAAAGAAAGAATCTGAGAAACAACCAAAATCAGCTGAATCTGATAAATTTTCAGAGGAACAAGAGAAGAGAAGGTTGTTTGATGAGTGGATGAAAGAACAAAGGGCTAAGAAGATACTTGTGGTGAAACCTACAAAACTTGTTGATCAGAAGAAATTCTTTGAAAACAGAGGTGTAGCCACTGGGAATATAATCAGTTGGATGTACGACTCGCAGCTCAAGTGTTATGCTGTAAAGAAGGAATTTGGTATTATCTACTTGAAGAAGGCGAAAATATTTGATACTTTGCCAGACTGCGATGTGAGGGAGTTGTCTAGAAAACCATTTTTGAATTATGGTGAACATCCTTTCGCTGAATTCTTCAAAAATAAGTTGCATGAAGTATACAAATCATCCAACAGATATTCATCCAAGAACTAGAAAAGCAATTGTGGTGTTAAAGTACAAGAAGCCTGTTCAACTGAAGAAGATACCTTTGAAGAAGCTCGAGCAGAATTTCATAAAGACTTTGAGATGATGGTATTATGATGAATATACGGGAGAAGCAGTGATCGTTGTTAAAGAAGAGAACAAGGTGGTTAAGATCTTTGATCCGATGTTGTTGATTAATCTATCTGAAGCAGATATTGACAAGCTCTATCACAACAAAATACTATATCAGGCTGAGGATGTTGAGCAAGCCTTGCAATTTCAAAGAGTGATTAGAGTTTGTTATGCATTTAGAATTCATGCTGGAAACAACCGAAGGCAATATTGGAAGAAGACTGAGACAAAAGCTTCTGAAGACTAGCATAAGACGGGGGGGTTGTTAGAACAAGTTATTGTGTCTAATGCTAGGTCTAGGCGTTTTGTCATTGTATTGATCGTTTTGTAAGTTCTGGTTCCAGCGTACTAGTGGACGGACCAAATGGTACGCAGCCACGGACCATCTGGTACATAGGTTAATTGGTACGTCGGGCAGAACAATATAAATAGTTTTAGCTCTTGTGTTTCAGAGTAGCTGAGAGAGTTGTGTTGCTTAACTGTGTGAGATCTTAGGTGTTTTACTCTCTGTTCTCTCTCTGTAACCTTTGAGCTTGAAATCAATCAATGAAACTTTATGTACCTCGTGTATTACCGAATCGATCATGATCATGCAATAGTAAGATCCGAAACTGTGTTTTATAGTTATGGTCTTTCTTTTTGACCTTCGAAGTTTGGTCAAACTTCTTGTTGCGTTTTTAACACGATTTGAAGCTAATAAAGTTGATATGTTACTGAATTGGGAACCATCACTGGTTTGTCACTAAAACATCTCTCTGTCGCTGGTGAGTCTGTCGCTGTTTCGTCGCTAACAGTTTGCTTTGTCGATGATGTACATGTCTGGTCGCTATTTTCCGACACAGAATGAATGTGATCAGCGACGATAGTTTGGTTTCTGATTCCAGATTGCATAACATGTTTGTTCCTTCGCGGTTCATATGTATCTAAACCCTTCAAGTATTTTTATACCACTTGAAACCTTTAATTTCTATAAAGTTAAGGTTTTCGAGACGACCACATCAAATCCAAATCATATCATCTAACTTATTCTGTAAACAAACTGGAGGTACAAGAATATAACCTCAATTATATAAGGTTATTTAATGTTTATCTAGATAAATATTCCATGTGTATAGGATGTCTCTGAGCGGATCGTTAACTAATTCAATCATAAACAATGTAATTAAACATTAAAAATAAGAACTTACTTGTTGAAAATCAGATAGTTGATGATGATGTCACGATCTTGATGTTCTTACTTTCCTTTAGATGTCTAGAGTTTTAGATGGAGATTGTGATTAAGAGTTTGCACATTTTAAGTGTTGTTACTCTTTTGTCTAGACATCAAGTGCAAGTTACTCTTCATATTTATGTAGTTACATCCATCATGTAACTACCACATTAAAGGATACTTCTTATGTAATTTGGTTTATCTTATAATGACCTTAAAGGTCATTTGGTCAATCGTAATAAATGAACCTAAAGCTCATTTAGTCAATCTTGGTAAATGATCTTGGAGGTCAAGTTAATGTAGGTGTAATGGAATTACGTTTAGGTATAATTATAACATTCTCCCACTTGAAATGCGACGCTAATGGAGAGGACATCCCACCTTCCCACGAAGGGTATATTCTAATCAACTCCTTTCTAAAGTGTCTTTCTTCCAATTGCAAGAAATCACCTTTGGCCACTTCGACCAAGACTACTTTAGAACTACCAGAAAAACGAAAGGATCCGGGAAGTTTCATTATCCCCTACGGGTTTGGATCTTCATCCACCGTAGATGCATTGGCAGACTTAGGCTCTAACATAAGCATTATGCCTTATTCCACGTATAAAGAGCTCAAGCTAGGTCTATTGCAGCCAATAAGTCTTAGCATTCAACTGGCTAACCAATCATACATCAACTCCAAGGGAGTTATCAAAGATGTAATAGTTGATATTGAAGATCTAAATTTTCTTGCAGATCTTTTCGTGCTTGGCGTTCCTGTTAATAAATTTCATCCTATCATTCTTGGACATCCGTTTTTGGCTACTGCCAAGGCACTGATTGATCTAGAAGCTGATCGTATCACCCTGAGAAGTGGTGAAAAATAAGTCTCATTTGTGCCAATACAGACCAATCTCAAGTCGTTGATTTTCAAAGATAAAGAGGAGACTGTGTGCTTTATGCAGTCAACTGACCCAAAGAGTCAATTCCTCCTTTAATTCTATCTGAAATCCCTCAAGGGGTGCCATCTGAACCAACAATGCTAGTTCCTAGCTTGTTGAGTCTTGAACATGTCAACCCACTCCTTGATTTCAAAAACCCAAAGATTGAGCCACTTGACGAGAAGGTGCGTTCACACCTCCACTCTCTAAAAATTTGAGTAAAGCTGGGTCTGGCTGAAGACCCTATATAAACTTTTCGCTACTTGGTAGGCAACCCAATTTCGGTTATTTCATGCTTGTTTTCATTTTTGTTTTCCGTGTGTCAAAATTTATTGAGTTTCTACTCAAATTCTATCAGTTCAATTGACTTGTTCAATTGCATTCATTCTTTCTTTATATTTCAATGCCTCTTTTGATCAGTCTTGCTTAAAAATTGCATGAAAGGAAATTTTGAAAAATTCTGTTTCACGTTACGTCACGGCTCGTTACCCTATAACGGCCCGTTACGAAATCAGGACCTAATGGTCCATGTTCCAGATACGGCTAGTTACCGACTTAAATTCGAAACCTATATATAGAATTTTCTAGACGTCTTTTCAAAACCCTAAATCGCATTGGACGGTTACTGGGGCATCTTTGATCAATCCAAGGTACGAAATTCTCTGTTCTTCATTGTTTTATCTTCTTTATCAAGAAAGATTCAATCGAATAATCTCCTTTTCAAATTTCATTGGCTATTGAGAATATAATGGTTTTTTACCCCTGTTGTGTTCTCCATTCCATTCTTTTTACGATCATCACACATTTAATTCTTAAGTCTTGAATCGGATTGTTCTAATGGATTAAGTGTGGGGATGGCAACAAGTTTCCAACCCCAATTCGCACTTAACGGCTATTTTTTTATCATACATGGTTCTGGTCAGAGTAGTATTTTTTCAAAAAATCTTTGAAAATTAGTCCGACACGACCCGTTATCCCGTAACGGGCCTTGGCGATGTCCTTTACAGAATACTTGGTCGTACGATTCGTTAGCCTGTAACGAGCCATGACGCCATTTAAAATTTTAATCTTTTGTATTTTTATTGTCTCGCTGTTTTCTCGTAGATGAAAGACAAGCATCCTATGATTGAAGTTACCAATGGAGGAGCTATGATCATGAGGCTGGTCCTTCAAAAAGAAGGAGATGAAGACCAAGAAAGGTGCAACCTCTGGAGCAAAAGGATAAAATTTTCCAAGTGTCTCCAGCATTCATCAATCTGTGCCAGCATCTTGACAAGATGGAGACGGATATGACCAATAACTACAGAAAATTGACCAACAGTATGCTAGATGTCCAGGACAGGCTGGATGTGGTTGGTTTTCACTTGAGAAGTCTAAAGCATCGAGTCGATGACATCATGGTCTCTATGCCAAATGCTATTGTCACTCCACCTCCTCCCGCCTATCACAATGTGCCATTTAATGAAGCCATGGTGAATCTTCGTCACCCAGACAACACTGAATCTGAAAGTGAACCAGAAGAAGATCCACCATCGTCGTGATAGTTGAAGTCTATGCTTTAATAGTATTATTATCCCTTGGCGAACTCCAAGTTCGGACATGTCCGAACCTAAGGTTCGGACCATCGAGGTTTCAGCTTTATATATAGCTTGTCTTGTGTATGATTAAGAACTTCTGGATATATCTTGTATGTGAACTCTGTGGTGTATATCTGTGGTCTAATACAAGTCTCTTTGTATTTACTCATCGTGTTTCATCTCGTTTAACATTGATTTCATTAACGACTAAGTAGACGATCCACCGCTCAAGCATTTTCAGATTTTCCAAGTTGGTAGGGGTTGTTGTTTAACTCTTTTGATTAAGATGCTCAAGCTCAAGATTTTCCAACTTCTGGATTCAAAACAAAGGAAGTTATGTCACACCCCCAAATAACCACTAACGGAGTTTATACCGTTAAGGGGTGCGAGCAAACCAGGACCACAACCATTAATTACAAATACTAAACGAATCAGAGTATAATTCAAACATTCATTATAAAACAGTTTCAAAAGTTACGCAGCGGAATAAAACATCAGTAACTTAGCACTAACCACGTGCTTTACATTGTTTAGAAATCCCAGTTTAGTTTTAAATGAAAGAAGAACATCTTCATGTGCCATGCCAACCCCCAGCGGATACTCCTCAACGATCTGCAAAA
The DNA here is from genome assembly GCA_039602395.1 of Deinandra increscens subsp. villosa. Taxonomy (NCBI): domain Eukaryota; kingdom Viridiplantae; phylum Streptophyta; class Magnoliopsida; order Asterales; family Asteraceae; genus Deinandra; species Deinandra increscens. The sequence goes on along the minus strand of JBCNJP010000003.1, from coordinate 61,206,043 downwards.
GTGAAAACCACACAAGTGTCAACCTAACGGTTGGTGAGTTCACGGTGGGCATGACATGCATTGGCCCGGTCTCATAATCGTATTCATCAACATGTAAATAGATTTGCAAAACATTGCCAAGTGTTGAATTACCGAATATGCACTAGTTAAGTAAAAGTTAAAGCGGTCAACCGATATCGCGGGTAGCTAATCCGGTTTCCATGCACTAAGGAAGTCGTACCAGGGCTGAAAGCTGACGTAACAGAGTTCGGCATTTGCCGATGGTTGGTGCCTCCAGTTGTGTCCCTTTTGGGAGGCCCACAACTAAAATAGGCTGATATTGAACTCCGTTCGGCCTCCAGCCGGTTGGTTACACATTTGTGTACCGCGGAGCAGGGTTTGTCAAACCCTCAGTAGATCTACCCAACATCCCCTCGCTTCTCAGTTCAACAGTACTAAATTGAGGACTTTTAAGTTTTTAAGGCATCCCTAGAAATCATGTGATATCATTTGGTTTAGACTTTAACCTACACTAGTCATATTAAAACGTTTATTCTGGATTTCATCTGAAATCCCAAAAAGAGTTTAAGTGTCAAAATGGTCGTTTCCGGATTTCAATTGAAATCCCAAGTGTTATCGAATAGTTGGATTGCGGATTTCAGTTGAAATCCCAAGGATGGACAGTTGCAAGTGCTTCCCATAAAATACCCCAACTTCCATAACAGATATCCCTTTTGGCGATACCTCAAAATGTCAGCGTTGTTTTTAGTATATGCGTTGTGACCCAAACGGGCTCACAATTAAAGGGTTTGTGAAACTCACCTTAGGTTGCTCAGCTACACTTGTTAATTAATCCAAATTATGCTTAACGAAGACCTATGAACACGTTTAGGTCTTAAGTATTAGTTTTGTGTCTAATTATTAACTTATCGTCACTATGGTCCATAACATAGCACGTTGGAACTACGACACGACATAACGACACACGACACCGATGGTTGATCATAAACAAGGGTTCACACATTACAGAAATCATAGCATGTTTCATCATAGCATAATCATGTGAGTCATAGCATAACATTCAAGTAAGTTGCACAAGTTTGGGTTTAGGTCTGGTCACAGTTTCGCTAGCAGTTTCGCTAGGCAGTTTCGCTGTGTGCACGGGCAGCACTTTCGCTAGGCAATACCCGATGACACAGTTTCGCTAGGCTAATTTCGCTCGAAACTGTTGGCACAGTTTCGCTAGCCTAGTTTCGCCCGAAACTGGTTTGAACTTTCGTTCAGGGAATTTCGCTCGGTAGTTTCGTTCGGACAGGTCTGGTTGGTTTACCCGGCGACACTACAGTTTCGCTACATAGTGTCGCTGGATGAAGATATACATAATTTCGCTACATAATTTCGCCCAGAGAACACGCAGTGTCGCTGGTCGCGAAAAACTCACAAATCAGCCTAAAAATCAACCTAACAGCTTCCATACCTCATGTAATTCAATATCTAGCATGCATAATCATTTACCAACATAAAACAGTAGGCTTTAACACCTTAATCATGGGTTTTTCATCATCAAATCACCAAAAGCACATTTTAAACCTAAAATGACCTAACTAGCATGAATCTTCATTATGGTTTGATTTCAAACGTAAAGTTACTGACTTTATGATAGATCTAGCCTTCCTAAGCATCATATCAGGAGATCTAACGATTCTATGGAGATCTAGGCATGCTTTATGAAGAAAACACATAGAAAACACATAGAAATGGTTCATGGGACTCACGGTTGATTCTAGGATCGATGGATGATCTTCACAACTCAGAGATGATCGCTGATTCTTGGTGGTTCTTGGCTGGAATCAGCTGGTCCAGAAGTTTCAGGAGAGTGTGTGTGTTTTTGGAGAAAAGGTGCAAGAAATGGGGCTTCTAGGGTTTTATGTCATTATATAATCAGGAGCTAGTTTCGCTGGTCAGTTTCGCTGGCCAAGCGAAACTGGCTCTGTAAGTCTGTGGTTTGGCTACCGGGCGACACTATAATTTCGCCCGTAGTTTCGCTGGAAACCAAAAGTGACCAGTTTACATTTTTAAGCAAGATAAGCACGGTTCATGAATTGTCATGCTATTCATAATACTAAATCATGTACTTAAATCACATTGCACATAATAACTATAAATAAATGAACACATAACACATATGGGCGGGTTCGGTGATCAACCAAAGGTCGTGGACGTATTCGGCCTAGTTAAGCATTAGTTACTAAGTTGACACTTATAACGTAACTGACGGAATTGTCTAACGGAAGTTAACCTTGAAATTCTCGGATGTCACATCATCCCCTTGTAAATGGAATTTTCGTCCCGAAAATTATTCTTGCGTTGTAGCGTTCGCAGCCTCAGCTGTCGTCGTTGCTGTTGTTGCTGGGGAAAGAAAGCAAAAGTTTTAGGGTCGCCACATCCTCCTCCTGTTAAAGGAATTTTGGTCCCCAAAATTAAATCATACCTTGAGTATTCGCGGACGTTTGCTTGAACAAGTGAGGATACTTTTTCTTCATTTGATCCTCTCGTTCCCAAGTATATTCAGGTCCACGCTTTGAGTTCCATCGAACCTTGACGATCGGAATCTTGCTACGTTTGAGGGCTTTCTCTTCGCGTCCCATGATTTCTACCGGTTGCTCGATAAATCTCAAATGTTCATCAATTTCCAATTCCTCCAAAGGAATTATTTCAGTGTCTTCAGCCAGACATTTCTTCAGATTCGAAACGTGAAACACGTTGTGAACTCCATCGAGTTCTGCAGGGAGTTGTAAACGGTAGGCCACCGGGCCTACTTCCCCAATGATTTCAAATGGACCGATATAGCGAGGATTCAACTTTCCACGCTTTCCGAAGCGTATCACTCCTTTCCAGGGAGATACCTTCAATAGTACCTTGTCGCCTACTTCGAACTTCAAAGGTTTACGGCGTTTGTCGGCATAGCTCTTTTGTCTGTCACGTGCTGCAGCTATCCGCTTTCTGATTTGAATAATTCGTTCCGTTGTATCATGAATGATTTCTGGTCCAGTGAGTCCTTTCTCACCTGTTTCGGCCCAACACACGGGCGATCTACATTTTCTGCCATAAAGCGCTTCAAAAGGTGCTGCACCAATGCTTGTATGATAACTGTTGTTGTAGGAGAACTCCACCAACGGAAGATGAGCCTCCCAGTCTTTACCGAAGTCGAGAACGCAAGCTCGGAGCATGTCTTCTAAAGTCTGAATAGTTCGTTCCGTCTGACCATCGGTCTGCGGGTGATAAGCTGTACTCATATCCAGTCTGGTTCCCAGTGCTTCTTGCATAGATTGCCATAGTCGGGAAGTAAATCGAGGATCTCTGTCAGAGATAATGGTCTTAGGCACTCCATGACGTGCCACAATTCTGTCAATGTACAGCTTTGTTAACTTATCCATGTTATCACTTTCCCTCATTGGAATAAAGTGTGCGGATTTGGTTAGTCGATCAATGATAACCCAAATCGCATCTGGTCGATTCGATCGATGAGGTAATCCCGTTACAAAATCCATGGAGATATCCTCCCATTTCCATTCTGGGATCTTTGGCTGCTGTAATAATCCAGAAGGCTTTTGGTATTCAATCTTAACTCTTGAGCATGTTAAGCACTTAGCCACATATCGCGCAATGTCGGCTTTCATATTCGGCCACCAATACAAGCTCTTCAAATCTTGGTACATTTTATCCGATCCAGGGTGCACCGAATACCTTGACTTGTGAGCCTCGTCCATCACGAGCTCACGAAGATTTCCAAGTAAAGGAACCCAAATTCTATCATTGTAATACCTGAGTCCGTCGGACTTAACTTCAGAGTTACCACCTACCCCTCGCAGTGCTTCAGCTGCGAAGTTTTCTTCTTTTAAAGCTTCTCGTTGGGCATCGCGGATCCGATCCGGCAATCCCGTGTGAATGGTAAGTTGCAGCGCTCGTACTCGTCGAGGCTTTTCATACTCCTTTCGGCTTAAAGCATCAGCCACAACATTGGCTTTTCCCGGGTGATATTTAATCGCTAAGTCATAATCATTTAGTAACTCGACCCACCGTCGTTGTCGCATGTTGAGATCCTTCTGATCAAAGATGTGCTGTAAGCTTTTGTGGTCGGTAAATATTGTGCACTTTGTTCCGTAGAGGTAATGTCTCCAAATCTTGAGTGCATGAACAACGGCTCCCAGTTCCAAATCATGCGTTGTATAATTCTTTTCCGTGTCCTTCAGTTGCCTGGACCCATAGGCAATCACTTTGTCCCGTTGCATCAACACGCAACCGAGTCCTTGGATGGATGCATCACAGTAAACCACAAAGTCGTCAACCCCATCGGGTAACGCGAGAATCGGAGCTGAACATAACATATCCTTAAGAGTTTGAAACGCGCGTTCTTCTTTTTCACCCCATCTATATTGCACTCCTTTGTGCGTTAAGGCTGTTAAGGGTTGGGCCAATTGCGAGAAACCCTTGATGAATCTTCGGTAATATCCGGCAAGTCCCAAAAATTGTCGGATTTCGGTCGGCGCTCTAGGAGTAGACCAATTCTTGATAGCTTCCACTTTAGCTGGGTCGACATGAATTCCATTCTGATCAACAATGTGTCCAAGAAACTGGACTTCGCGAATCCAAAAATCGCATTTCGAAAACTTGGCGTAAAGCTGTTCCTTGCGGAGTAATTCCAAGATAAGTCGTAAGTGATTCTCGTGTTCTTCCTTTGTCTTGGAGTAGATCAAAATATCATCAATGAAAACTATCACAAACTTATCGAGGTACGGCTTGCACACTCGATTCATCAGATCCATAAATACGGCCGGTGCATTAGTTAGCCCAAATGGCATAACTAGAAACTCGTAATGACCATACCGAGTTCTGAAAGCAGTCTTGGGGACATCCTCATCACGAACACGAAGTTGGTGATATCCAGACCGTAGATCAATCTTTGAAAAGTAGCTCGAACCTTGTAGTTGGTCGAAGAGATCGTCGATTCGAGGAAGTGGATACCGATTCTTGATCGTAACCTTGTTAAGCTCTCGGTAGTCAATACACATGCGGAACGTTCCATCTTTCTTCTTAACAAACAATACCGGTGCTCCCCATGGAGACGAACTTGGACGAATAAATCCTTTGTCGAGTAACTCTTGAAGTTGTGCGGAGAGTTCGTTGAGTTCGCTTACCGCCAAACGGTAAGGTGCGCGTGCAATCGGAGCGGCTCCAGGAGCTAAATCGATTCCAAACTCGACTTGTCGAAATGGAGGCAAACCAGGCAGATCTTCAGGAAATACATCTTGGAAGTCACGGACTATCGGGTAGTCGTCGATTCTGCGCTCGGGAAGTGTCGTGTCGGTGACGTTTGCAAGGATCGCGAAGTGACCTTTACGAAGGCACTTTTGAGCTTTGAGAAACGAAATAATGCCGGTTACTGTTCCACCTTTCTCGCCTTGAACTGTTAACACTTCACCGTCCTTGAGTGGAATACGAACCACTTTTTCTTGACATAAAATTTCAGCTCGGTTTTCAGATAACCAATCCATTCCTACTATGACATCAAAACTACCAATCGGGAAAGGCATAAGATCGATTCCTAACGTATGGCCAGCTAGTTCTAACTTACAGTCCTTAACTATCTGAGTTGTATCATGAAGTTTACCATTTGCTAGCTCTACCACATACTTAGCATCTAAGGCAATTGGTTTAGCATTAATCAACTTAGCAAATTTAGTGGAAATAAAACTTCTTTCAGCACCAGAATCAAACAATATAGTAGCGAAGAAACCATTCAATATAAATTTACCATTAATCACGTTGGCGTCGTTGCGAGCTTCTCCTTGACCCATGACGAAGGCACGACCTCTACCATTCCCACCATTCCCGTTTCCACCATTTCCATTCCCACCGTTACCATTTCCGTTTCCCTGGTTTCCACCGTTGCCATTGTTACCATTCCCTTGTCTGCGCAATTGCGGGCAATCTTTCCTCATGTGGCCTTGCGCACCACATTCATAACAGCCACGAGCTCCACCATTGTTGTTGTTCTGATTGTTTCCTTGCCCGTTGCGGTTGTTTCCGTTTCCCCTGTTGTTGTTATTTCCTCCTTGATTCTGACCGTTGTTGTTCAACTTTTGCAAGTTGGTCCAGCAGTTGTTGGCTTCATGCCCCAGTTTACCACACCTTCCACATTCCAGGCCCTTGCTACACATACCATTGTGGTGTTTCCCGCACTTGTTACAATACGGGGCTTTACCCTCTGTAGTTTCCATTCCCACCTTGGCGATTGTTACTCCCACTGTTGCTGCCATTGTTGAAATTGGACCTTGCGTTGTCAGATCGCTTGTTCTGATATTGGGAGTTAGAGGATCTCCCAGATTGATTCCCGACAGTTTGATTGTTCACAGAAGTTGCTGGAGCTTCTTCTTCAGCCTTACGCTTGCCACTTAAGGCAGTCTTTTCAGAGATTCTTGCAGGAAGTGTACCTCTCTCAACCTCCTGATCGGTAAGCTTATGAGCCAAACGGATGGCTTGTTGCACAGTTGTTGGGTTGCTGGCGGTCACCAAGCTCTTGATTTGGGGTACGAGACCCTCCAGATAACGCTCAATGCGCTTAAATTCAGCATCAACCATTGTCGGACATAGCACCGCGTACTCGTGGTAACGCGCAGTGTACTCCTCCACCTCAGACCCAGACATCTTGGAGTTCAGAAATTCTCCTTCCAACTTCTTGACTTGATCTCGAGGGCAGTACTCCTCCATAATCAGTTCCTTGAATGCTTCCCAATCCATGTTGTTAGCCGCATTTACCCCAATCATCTGAATTTCAGCGTTCCACCAGGAGAGAGCAGCCCCCTCGAAAGTACCAGTCGCAAATTTCACCTTGCTCTCAGCAGGGCAGTTACACATAGAGAAGACCTTCTCAGACTTCTCGATCCACCTGAGGAGTCCCACCGCTCCTTCCTCGCCGGAAAATGTCATTGGCTTACAATCCATGAAGGACTTAAACGTGCAGTGATGGTGGTTTCCTGATGCAATAATAGTTCGGGTTTTCAGTTTAAACAGGTCAAAAATACAATTGCTTTGTGCCTTAACCGGCATAATAATTACCCTGAGCGGCGTACGCAGCTTGGACGGCTGCCACAGCGGCTTGCACGTGCTCATTAATCATAGCTTGTAGTTGTGCAGGCGTCATGTTAATGTTGCTCCTCCCGTGTCCTCTTCCAGACATCTTGCTGGACAGTTAAAGTAGCTAGTGTTCAGTCACAGTTATACTTTATACATATCCCATAATATGTATATCAACAGTTCCCCGTTATCCCACTATTAGTCCAGAGAAATTTTCGTGCAAAATCGAGGCGTCGTCGGAGAACGTCGTAAATCGTAAGTAGCTATCGTCGAAAGTCGGCTTTCCCCATAAAAGTCACCGTCGGCGTAGTCATCGTAGTAGAAATCAGGACGTAGCGTGCAGCATCGTTTCGTTGTCGCTTTCCCCCGAATAGTGTGCGTATTAGCGTTCGCGTTTCGTATTCGTGTGTGAAAATTTTCCTAAGGTTTTCCGTTAGACTACCTAGACACGGTCTATATATATATTTATATAGATATATATACATATGAAGTATTTACTTACACAGCAGAGCGAGTATCCCAGGTTGGTACGTAAAAAATTTTGTTTTGGGAATTTTGTTTGTTCGTTTGTAACTAAGGTTTCAAGTTGCAGTTTCCAAATCGTTTTCAAAAATGATTCCAGTTCTCTGCAACTTATGGCTCTGATACCAATCTGTCACACCCCCAAATAACCACTAACGGAGTTTATACCGTTAAGGGGTGCGAGCAAACCAGGACCACAACCATTAATTACAAATACTAAACGAATCAGAGTATAATTCAAACATTCATTATAAAACAGTTTCAAAAGTTACGCAGCGGAATAAAACATCAGTAACTTAGCACTAACCACGTGCTTTACATTGTTTAGAAATCCCAGTTTAGTTTTAAATGAAAGAAGAACATCTTCATGTGCCATGCCAACCCCCAGCGGATACTCCTCAACGATCTGCAAAAGTGAAAACCACACAAGTGTCAACCTAACGGTTGGTGAGTTCACGGTGGGCATGACATGCATTGGCCCGGTCTCATAATCGTATTCATCAACATGTAAATAGATTTGCAAAACATTGCCAAGTGTTGAATTACCGAATATGCACTAGTTAAGTAAAAGTTAAAGCGGTCAACCGATATCGCGGGTAGCTAATCCGGTTTCCATGCACTAAGGAAGTCGTACCAGGGCTGAAAGCTGACGTAACAGAGTTCGGCATTTGCCGATGGTTGGTGCCTCCAGTTGTGTCCCTTTTGGGAGGCCCACAACTAAAATAGGCTGATATTGAACTCCGTTCGGCCTCCAGCCGGTTGGTTACACATTTGTGTACCGCGGAGCAGGGTTTGTCAAACCCTCAGTAGATCTACCCAACATCCCCTCGCTTCTCAGTTCAACAGTACTAAATTGAGGACTTTTAAGTTTTTAAGGCATCCCTAGAAATCATGTGATATCATTTGGTTTAGACTTTAACCTACACTAGTCATATTAAAACGTTTATTCTGGATTTCATCTGAAATCCCAAAAAGAGTTTAAGTGTCAAAATGGTCGTTTCCGGATTTCAATTGAAATCCCAAGTGTTATCGAATAGTTGGATTGCGGATTTCAGTTGAAATCCCAAGGATGGACAGTTGCAAGTGCTTCCCATAAAATACCCCAACTTCCATAACAGATATCCCTTTTGGCGATACCTCAAAATGTCAGCGTTGTTTTTAGTATATGCGTTGTGACCCAAACGGGCTCACAATTAAAGGGTTTGTGAAACTCACCTTAGGTTGCTCAGCTACACTTGTTAATTAATCCAAATTATGCTTAACGAAGACCTATGAACACGTTTAGGTCTTAAGTATTAGTTTTGTGTCTAATTATTAACTTATCGTCACTATAGTCCATGACATAGCACGTTGGAACTACGACACGACATAACGACACACGACACCGATGGTTGATCATAAACAAGGGTTCACACATTACAGAAATCATAGCATGTTTCATCATAGCATAATCATGTGAGTCATAGCATAACATTCAAGTAAGTTGCACAAGTTTGGGTTTAGGTCTGGTCACAGTTTCGCTAGCAGTTTCGCTAGGCAGTTTCGCTGTGTGAACGGGCAGCACTTTCGCTAGGCAATACCCGATGACACAGTTTCGCTAGGCTAATTTCGCTCGAAACTGTTGGCACAGTTTTGCTAGCCTAGTTTCGCCCGAAACTGGTTTGAACTTTCGTTCAGGGAATTTCGCTCGGTAGTTTCGTTCGGACAGGTCTGTTTGGTTTACCCGGCGACACTACAGTTTCGCTACATAGTGTCGCTGGATGAAGATATACATAATTTCGCTACATAATTTCGCCCAGAGAACACGCAGTGTCGCTGGTCGCGAAAAACTCATAAATCAGCCTAAAAATCAACCTAACAGCTTCCATACCTCATGTAATTCAATATCTAGCATGCATAATCATTTACCAACATAAAACAGTAGGCTTTAACACCTTAATCATGGTTTTTTCATCATCAAATCACCAAAAGCACATTTTAAACCTAAAATGACCTAACTAGCATGAATCTTCATTATGGTTTGATTTCAAACGTAAAGTTACTGACTTTATGATAGATCTAGCCTTCCTAAGCATCATATCAGGAGATCTAACGATTCTATGGAGATCTAGGCATGCTTTATGAAGAAAACACATAGAAAACACATAGAAATGGTTCATGCGACTCACGGTTGATTCTAGGATCGATGGATGATCTTCACAACTCAGAGATGATCGCTGATTCTTGGTGGTTCTTGGCTGGAATCAGCTGGTCCAGAAGTTTCAGGAGAGTGTGTGTGTTTTTGGAGAAAAGGTGCAAGAAATGGGGCTTCTAGGGTTTTATGTCATTATATAACAGGAGCTAGTTTCGCTGGTCAGTTTCGCTGGCCAAGCGAAACTGGCTCTATAAGTCTGCGGTTTGGCTACCGGGCGACACTATAATTTCGCCCGTAGTTTCGCTGGAAACCAAAAGTGACCAGTTTACATTTTTAAGCAAGATAAGCACGGTTCATGAATTGTCATGCTGTTCATAATACTAAATCATGTACTTAAATCACATTGCACATAATAACTATAAATAAATGAACACATAACACATATGGGCGGGTTCGGTGATCAACCAAAGGTCGTGGACGTATTCGGCCTAGTTAAGCATTAGTTACTAAGTTGACACTTATAACGTAACTGACGGAATTGTCTAACGGAAGTTAACCTTGAAATTCTCGGATGTCACAAGTTAAGAGTGTTCTAAATTACTAAATGTCTTTACCATATATTTGTGACTCAATTTGTTTGTAAATTAACATTAGGAGTGAAGCTTTCAATGTGATTGTTGTGCAGTTCGCAGTCTTAGTGAAAAAATAGTAAGCTCATCACATGAATAGGTAAATCCATTATCGATATACTGTATGTCTTAATTACTAAATGTTGTGTAGTGATTTTAATGTATTACCAATTACTCTTCATTACTTAATGTTGTGCATTGATTTTAATGTATTACCATTACTGTGACTATATATATACAACCATAAGACAGTATAACCTATATGTGAGTACTTGTTCACACCTACTCTATATAGATCAAAACAGTTAACCAAAACAATGTTTGTCAGATCCTTTAGTTTCATTTAAATTTATATAAGCTATGGAATAATTTAATACAATCAAAATCACAGCCAAAGTAAAGGCAAAATAGGGGATAACACTTATAAAATCTAAAGTTTCATGCAGAGATTTGAACACACACATTGAGCTTTTGTTTCTCTGTTTTCAATCTTCAGTAAGTACGTTCATGATATAGGTTGAGGTAATCCATCCCATTAAGATTATCACATACAATAGTGATTTGTTAGTATTTTTGCACCTTATTTGGCAATTTTATTGGTCTAATTTTGCAGTGTATATTTATATGATCTTGAATCCATGTCATATTGTAGTGGTATAATTTATGTATTTACCATTTGAACTTGCTTTTGTATCATATTTAGGTGCCTAAAATCAATTTATTCATAAGAAAGGCAAGCTGTAAAACTTGTAGCAGCAAGCTAGGTAGGGACTGTTGATTATTTCATCCAAATAGGAGCTGATATGCTTAAAAGTGGAGCTCTTGCCCCGTTTCAGAATCAACACAGTTTTTTTTTCCTTCTTCACCATCCTACTTTGTTTTCTTTTTTATAAGAGTGGTGTTGAAATGTCACTGTCCTATTTTGACTTTACTTTATGATCGATGTTTAGGTGTGCATGGGATACCCCCTTACATTTCAGGTTGCTTTTTCCTTCTCACATATATATCATGTGGGTAAGTAAAACAAAGAGGAAGACTACAAGAACCCCTACATTTGGTATGTGTTTCTCTGTTCTTATTATTTTTTGACAGGATTTTAAGTGTTTGACCATACTCCAATGCATGGTTTAAATTGTAATAAGAATTGATGGCATGTACCGGTTCTTGTGCTTAGGTGACCCAATGAGAATTGATGTCAATGTGGGGTTTAAAGCGCAATGTTTCAGGTTTTTAGTTGATGGTGTTGTTAAAAATGAAGACTAAATATCTATATGGGAGTGTAGCTAATCCAGGCTTCAAGTTCATGTGGTCTCAAGTCAGGAATTTGAAAGAAAAGTAAGGAGGGCTGGGTGATTTCAATGTAAGGGGTTATCTAAACGGATTCCAAGATCTTAGAAAGATGAAGAAGATCCTCGGGGGTGATGTGGGGTAAGGTGATGTTGTTTTCTATGGTGGCCTCAACTTTGGGATGAGGAGACAGTTGTTCTGGTGGCTTATCGTATCCGTTAATCGGGGTGTAGCATATTTGCAGATTTGGTTTTTTGTTTATTCCCCCCTAGGAGATGTTGTAATATTTTGTTGTTGTTGATATTTTTGTTTCTCTTTTGAACTGTTGTATTTGGCTTAGCTTTTGCCTAGCATTGTTTTTGCTTCTTAAATAAAGTTCGATTTGATGTTCAAAAAATTACCTTTCCAAGTCTAAGATCCCCTTCACAAATGAAATTTGGGCACTTTTGACCGGTAAAGTCAATGACCTATTTTGTTATTTTTGAGTATAACGATGTGACCAGGAAAGTGATTAAAATCCCAAAGTTTATGGAAGTTGTATGGCTGGGTATATGTATAAGGTTGCCATTATTTGATATTTTTTTTCACAGCCTACATCCTATGAAAAGTTTGTACATTTTTGCTTAGAACCAATCAACCAAACATAGATGTCTTGGGACAAAAAAAAAATTGTAGCATGTAACATGCAAAGATGAATTTAGATCAATGGGAAGGGAAAAGACGTTGTAGTATGTTCTTTTTTTATTATCATTTTTAATTAATTTATATTTCATTACATTAGAAAAAGTACTTTTATAATGTGATATCAATGCAAATGAATTAAATGAATTACAACTCCAAACATAGGTTATGAGTGAAAAAGAAAGAATTTTTTTTTTCAATTTGGAAATTTTAAAAAGTTAGTCTACTTAATTTCTTTTTAATTTTTATCATTTTATACTTATTTTGTTATTAAATATCAAAACTTCTACATCGACACTATGGATGAGAAAACTAAAATGGATACAATACAATACATCACAAGAGGATTGATAAAGTAACAAAGAACATGTATCGTATTGGTTCATTGTCACTGTTGTCGCATTAAGGTTATGAATATTTTATTAAAAAAAACCTAAGGGTTTGATATAAATAATAATTAGTTATAATAGTGAGTAATAATAATTAAAAAAAAAGTAGTTTAGATTTTAGTAAGGAATTTATTTTGAATCGTTTTGGAACAAGCTAAAAAAATGAATACCACGATGTAAATTGTCGTGCCGCCATAACAAGCGAACAAATAAACAAATACCGCGTTGTAGTTTGTTGTGCCGCTGCAACGCGCGAACAGAAGATGAATAACACGCTATGCACTATCGTCGCCGCAACGCGCAGGCACACGGCTATATAGATATATATATATATATATATCTAGATATAATTATACATATATTGTCGCGCGTTGCAGCGACTATAATTTATAGCGCATTACTCATCTTTTGTTCATGCTTTAATGATGTGTTATCCATGTCAAAACACGAACAAAGGGGTAAACTTGAGTTAGCAATGGAGGTAGATTGATTTTCACAAACCAGAGAACACGAAATATTTCTTCAAACTTAATTCAACAACTTTCATTGATGATTAAAAAAAAACTAATGCATATAGATTATTAAGCATCTACCTCACGTCTTACGTTTTAATAAACTAAATAAATGATTGACTACTACTTTTGAAGCTTGTAAAACAACCTGACAAAGCATAAATAAACTGCAGTTAAAACAAACAAAGAAAACACAAGCTATAAACTTGAGGGTGGTGGTGAGTGGATGGAGAGGTATTCTTTTGGCTAAACCAACTTTGTTTTGACCGACACACAAACGAAGTGAACTCTACCCAAATAAATATCACCCTATACTAAGAAAAATATACATATGGTTCTTTCAACCAATTTACTTTTAATATGGTATATTTGGATTTCTTTTCTCTCTAAGAGTAAAATCATAACAATTCAACAAAGAGGAAATGTGTTAAATGCATCCAACGTGTACTTTTTCCATACAACCTTACTTAAGACTTTTACTCTATATACCCTAAGCATGGTCTCCATACATGATGAATTAGTTAATCTAATATATTGATATTTTATTAACTTTTAAGGAAGACATGTACTACTAAACATTAAGTCTACAAAATTCATACAGTTAAAAACTTTGTTAAGTATACTAAAATGAAGTTTTAAACCATCCATGCATTCTGGCAGGTAACCTCACTTCGTATATAAGACATGAAGTAATACAATAGTTAGGCCAATGTAGTCTTTACCAATTTTCTATATGCATTAGTTTATATTTTCATTATTACAAAATTGACATGTTAGATGTTATTTGGTTTGCCCTCACTACTAAATTTAATCTGAACCCCTTAAAAATATTTGCTTAGCAATCTGGTTACCATAAATATATATGTGAACTAGCAATCTAATTCGATCAAGATGCTAAACTGTAACATATCTACTATACTTAAACTGAACTAAAATGCCTAATGTCACACCCCAACCGACGTCAGAAACGTCGGAGCATGATTAGATTGTCCATAAGCTCATGAAAACTAATTTAGTTACAATAGTTAAATAATGAATTATATTGATAACATTGAAAAAATAAAACAATACACCACATATTAATAACAAATACAATTTCTTTATAAAACTAGGTCAAAAAAAACCTATGTGATAGCATCTTGAAACATCAACATCATAGCCTGCAACATGTATAAAAATAGAGGGGGGTCAACTATAAATAGTTGGTGAGTAACCACAAGTTTGATACATAGCATATATTTGAAAAACATGCGTTACCTGTCATATGATAGAATTAGTGAAGTATAACATGCTAGAAGATATTGACAACATGAAAGATTAGGCATAACCAAAATTGCTAGTATAAAATGACAACATGAAAGACTAGGCATAAACAAACCTCAATGACATATGATAGATTTCCTAACCCGCAGGTTAGGCTATATGAAATAATGAAATAGGCTCCAAACACCCAACGCCGAACCGATCAAGTTGAGTGGGTTGTCAACCAATAGATCTACCGTTGTTACCCCAGGCCTTACATTAATGTTTATGCCAAATGAAAGACATGACAGACATGACAATCATGACATACTTGACATCCTTTGATAAACATGAAAGCCTTTGAAAATCACATATTGACAAATTATGCTAGAAGTCACATAACACATAATTCACACATAGATCACATATGCATGGTAAATGGTAAACTTGAAAGACAACACTTTGAAATAGGATACATGTTGCAACCCCAAAAATGAGGAAATGAGAAAAGGGGAAAGGATTACTCACTTGGATTAGAATTAAGTCCACGAAGCGAAAAGTAAAAGTGAAAGGATTAGTCCCGATGATTCATCGTAAAAGAATAGAAAGGGGCGAATGAATATTGGAATATGGGATTCTAAGCTCTTATGCATTTGGGAAATTGGTTTTAATATTATAAATTGAAGTTTGTAAACATGTTAACTTTTAAGAGTAACAATACCTTAAACGCTACTAGACATGCTTTGGCCTAATAGGTTATGACACTCTCATCGGGGCATCCCAGGTAAGCATCCAGGTCCCACTATGGGATTTATGCGAACGCTTATCCTTTGACAGAGACCCCAACTACCGGTGCTTTCACCCTTCCAGTTACTACATGTCATTCGCGTCTCAAGTACCATCACTAAATATGTTGTTAAACAGAGAACGATTTCTAAGTTATTTGAAATTCTTAAAAATGAGTTTATGTTCACAACCTGAATTACATATTAGAACGATTAAGAATTAGTTTAATTGTTGATTTATGAAAAACAAGCCTTAATCCCCAATTTGTTCATGCATAAAAACGTTGACTTTTTTATTAGAAGAATATAGATGAAATTGGACATGATAGTTTAGACTCGTTGGGCCTAACGAGCCTCTACAAGGCTACAACAAGCCTAAATGGGCCTAAGCAAGGCAACACGTCCTAATGACGTACCTTTGCAAAGCTATGCCGTCCAAAGGATAAGCCTTAGCAATGCTAGGCGTTCTAAGAACGAGCCTTAGCAAGGCTATCTAAACGAGCCTAAAGCACTTAACTAAGAACCTAAACTAAACTAATTAAACTAATAAAACGATAAATAAACAAATAACGAAAGGAAGGAAAGAAAGGAATTAAAGAAAGAAAAAGAAGAGGAATTACCTTCAAAGAAGCTTTTCAAACGATACGAGCTTGAAAGAGAACACCTCTTTGCCGAGAGCATAAAAACTACTAAGCACGACACCCGAAGTGGTATTGTAGTTGTGGAACCGCCAAAAATTGGTTATTCCACTTGTTTATACTCAAACTAGGAGTTGAAAGCTATTAGGGATCAAGGGAGGGTATTTATAGATGAGAAATGGAGTGGAAATTTGTTTTTTGGGCGATGTGGGATGGGTTTAGAAGAGGAGGTCGCGACTATGAAATCAACATCTAACACCAAACTTGTTTTCGCAATTCCCGCTTCGTTTTAACTCGGTTTTACGGGCGGTTTTCGCCAACGTTCACCATTTTCAGAGTACTATCATCTAGAATAGAGTAATCCAACATTCATGGTGTTGAGAATTGGGCTTAAACCTTGGATCTTGATGTGGGTCGAGTTTTCAAGTTTTTGAAACATACGAATGTTACAGTCTCCCCTGCTTTAGAAAATTTCGTCCCGAAATTTAGTTAGTAGAGACTGTAGGAAAAAAAATGAATGAGGATAATTAAATGTTATACCGAAGAGTACACTTATACAAAGAAAAATGTGAAGGTTTTTTTTAAATAGTGATATAAACTGGTGACACGAATTTTGAAACACGACCAGGGCCAACTCTCGGTCCGACACCTAGCGCACTTTTAAAGCACCACCGACGCTTATATATAGGGTGTACCGTAGCTAACCCACCAAATCGTTGCTACATCAAAAGCATTCTAGTTGCCACAAAGAGACTCCCTCACACAACACAAAAAGCTCGGAAAAGGTTTTGATAAGGGAATACTTGACACCGTAAGATCCAGACGTAAAATATATAACAAATGATACATTTGACAATGACATTGTTAATGGCGTACACGCATGGAATGAGCACCATTCCAACAATCAATGATCATAGATGATTCGAAGACGAGAATGCATGATTTGACCAAACAACTTGATCAGTAAAGTGAAAGTCATAATATCCC
This sequence comes from Deinandra increscens subsp. villosa, assembly GCA_039602395.1. Lineage (NCBI taxonomy): Eukaryota > Viridiplantae > Streptophyta > Magnoliopsida > Asterales > Asteraceae > Deinandra > Deinandra increscens. The sequence continues at coordinate 61,189,121 of JBCNJP010000003.1, read as the reverse complement.
CTACATTAGGATATCCAAACAAGGAGAGGCAGAGGATAGAATAAGACATTGAGGGGTTAACATGTATCCATTTGAAAATGATAACTTGACTAATTAAAATCAATGTAAGTGAATGTATCCATCAAAATTGAAATCAATGTAACTAACAAAACAATGTCGGATTTCAAACAAGAGAACGCGTTCAATTCTGGCGAACTAAATGTGTCGCGACTCACACCCAGTCCACCTTTCTCGAGACGCGGGGTCTAGATGAAATCCAAAAAAACAAATTCCTTGCTAATACAACAAGACCTCACGGCTATGACCCAAAATCAATCACATGGTTAACTAGTATTACATACAATTGACGGTTATATTTCGTATGAGTCTTGGTTAGCAAGATTGGTAAAACATGTGATAGTGAAAACACGTGATAAACATGTGATAAGGTGGTCATGTGATAATGAAAGCGTGTAAGTTGTAACAATGATGGCATGAAATAAAGGAAACATGTGGTAATGAAAACTTGAGGTAGTGAAAACATGAAAGCATGAGATAGTGAAAACATTTGATCATGAAAACATGGGATAAGGATAGCACAAAGGCTAATCGCGATAAGCGAATGGTTTACAAGTGCCAAGTGATATATTAAATAGTATGATTCGAATGAATGGATTAACTTAAATCGAATGACATGAATTTGAAAGTTGAATATCAATTGAACATAAGCATGTAAGTTTGAAATCGTGAATTGAGGGTCGAAACACGCAAGTCTGAATTTTGAAATACACGAATTGAACCGGATGTTGGAATCTACACACCGAATATAGAAATCTTCAAACTGAGAGTTAAAAACTGCAAGCCAAACGTTGAAAATCACAATCAAATTCACCATCCGTGAGTAGAAAATCGCAAACCGAACCCACCACTCAATTTTTGAGTAATGTGAGTTACAAACTTTTGAATAAACACATCATGTGTTGACACCACGAGTTTAAATCCATAGATCAACATTAGAAATTACGAATTGAGTCCACACATCGAGTATGGAATAAAGCGATTTTGGAACTCATACACAGAGCATGGAAAACCACAGTTTAAATTTGAAACATTGAATAGCACGAATATGAAAAAATTACAATTTGTATCAAAATGCGGAATAACGCGAGCCTTCCCAAAGATTATTGTTTGGGTCAAAATTTCATGAAAATTTGAAAATAGGATTCGAGTAAATTTGAACATCACCAACGAAGGCGATAACGAATTTGTCCAGGTAAGAGCTGCAAAAGAATCCAGGAGTTTCACAAGAATGTTTGGTTAGCCAAAAGAAGCTTATGGGTAGGCACAACCAAGCATTCGAAAGGTAAAGTTGATCATAACTGAGAAGTATCCATACTATATAAGTAGTATAGGTACGGGGATATCGTCATCATGAATGCGATAAGAGTCTAAATGGGAGCCGTAATTGCGAAAGAAAGAAAATTAGAGGTAGGTAGCTGACACAAAACAATGTGAGGCGATAGGGTGACTTGCCAACAGGAGTAGTACCGGGTAAGTTAATGCGGAAGTCGTCTTGGTGAACGGGAGGAAGACCCAATATGTTCCGGGGAACACTTCAGGGAAGTCCCGAACGACTAGGATGTCTTGGACTCCCTATTCCTGATTACGAACATCCACAATGCTGACCAGATAAGCCATGTACTCCTTATGCAAGTACTTGTGGGCTTTAACGTCCACAATCTATGGGTACATTGACATAGATTGCCTGGACTTGATTGTTGAGCGGGGAAAACAAAACAATCTTCATGATACACATAGATTTGACGTTAGCTAGGGTAAAAGTGAGTTTGGATAAAAATGAATGTTAAGGCGAAACAGTTGGAACATCGCGTAACTGCGATTGGAATATAACCTTGAATATGAAGGATGAGTTTTTTATTTTTATTTATTTTTAATAAACATGTATAGTGATCTACTCGTAAAGTTGTAAAGTTGTAAAGTCGTAAACTCGTACACATGCAATCCCGTAGCATGTGGACTCGTAAACTCTCAATTTTCTAAACGAGTAAATTCCTAAACATGTATACGTAAAAGTGCAAAACGTGATATTTTGGAGGGGTTCAAAAATGGATAATTTAATATAGATAATTTAATATTTTCTAATACGAGATATCATATACGTGTGAGTTCGTAGGCTCGTTAATGGGTAAGCACGTCAACTCATAAGCATGTAATCCCGTAACCATGCAAACTTGTAAACTCGTGAACCCATCGACAAGCACTCGCTCACCTATAAATGAGTTAAAAAGAAATATACGTGCTATAAATGAATCTAATAATTTTTTTTAATTGTACATCGAATAATGAAATCACGATTGGATTTCCAAAAGAAAAATTATAAGCTTAAAAACTAACTCACTGGATTCAAATGGTAAATTTGACTTAAGATCAAAATGTGACTATACGCAACCTGTTTGGCTAGTTTGACTGAAGCATTGACTGCAATAGCCAGCCTAGGACACACATTGTAGGGTTGCGTGAATCACTACGCAGGTGTGTCTATAGGGCGTTGGTGCAACAGGTTGGGCTATGATTAACAATGGGTTGAGTCTAAAATGGGTTGGTAACAAGATTTGATAAAACAATCAATCGTCCACGGCTTGAGAATCATGAAATGAAGGTTTTGAAACTAAGAAAGAGCATTTTATGAACTCACAGTTTTTTTTTCGTATAATATTTGGATAATCAGATCCATAGGATATTTATGGTGACGATGAATGGCATGAATTTGAAATATAAGGACGGTGTGTGAAAAATCAAGAGTATGTGATATCATGAGGGTAACAAACTGATTGTATAAACATTGCAAAATACCTCGGGGATGGAATCGGAAAATTATGAAACTCTATCTACTAAATAAATAAAAAAGGGTTATTTGAATTCTCAAAGTTGATTCGAAATGGAACTGTGAACCAATAACGTAAATCGTAGGATAGTGTAGGATGTGACACGCCACAGGAGTGTCGTACAACATAATGAAATTGTTAAATAATTTGTCAAATAATAAGGATGACTTTGGATGTAATAAACACTGAAAGGTTTGAATAATGGAATATCAGTCGACTTAATAGATATGAGGGTCGTAAAATATGTAAAATTGTGAAAATAAGTGCCGATGGTGAAAATTTCAAAAATGCCATTGAAATCACGAAAAGTGGCGTTTTAACCATGAAATCTTAAAAATCAAAAGAATATCATAGATCGAAATCAGAGTATAAACCGGGTATCATGAAATCGCATGCAAAACACGAAATCGAATTGACTTGTTTAAAATCAATGGAATGGTTCTCATTTCCCGATTGGGAAACTGTCACCTTCGACTAGTCAGGGTTAATATGGTTCCTAGAAACGTTTGTTATGACATGCTTTTGGCCTAATAGGCTAAGGCACTCTCGCCAGAGTGTCACATGTAATGCTTACCTAAATAGACACCCCGACTACCGGTGCTTTCACCCTTCCAGTTACTACATGTCCGTTACTAAGGAACCTAACCCGGACGAGATTTCAAAAAATCAAATAGAATCAAGTTCCTAAAATGGCACGTAAGGCACCATCACTAAGGAAAAGGCTAGGAAGCCTTAAATTGAGTGCATGAGTGTGTGATAAGTGTTAGACTTGACGTACATCCTAAATGAGGCAAAACAAGACATAAAAAGGGCAATCTCAAAATGAAGTATGCAATACACGAGGTTCTCGTGTTTGGACACCTAAGGCAATAGTCTAGGTCATTCAATTTCTAATAACCTAGTTCCCTATAGCCATGGCTCTGATACCAATCTGTCACACCCCAACCGAAGGCGGAAACGTCGGGGCATGATTAGATTGCCCATAAGCTCATGACAACTAATTTAGTGACAATAGTTAAATAATGAATTTTATTGATAACATTGAAAAAATAAAACAATACACCACATATTAATAACAAATACAATTTCTTTATTAAACTAGGTCAAAAAACCCTATGTGATAGCATCTTGAAACATCAACATCATAGCCTGCAACATGTACAAAAATAGAGGGGGGTCAACTATAAATAGTTGGTGAGTAACCACAAGTTTGATACATAGCATATATTTAAAAAACATGCGTTACGTGTCATATGATAGAATAAGTGAAATATAACATGCTAAAAGATATTGACAACATGAAAGACTAGGCATAACCAAAATTGCTAGTATAAAATGATAACATGAAAGACTAGGCATAAACAAACCTCAATGACATATGATAGATTTCCTAACCCGCAGGTTAGGCTATATGAAATAATGAAATAGGCTCCAAACACCCAACGCCGAACCGGTCAAGTTGAGTGGGTTGTCAACCGATAGATCTACCTTTGTTACCCCAGGCCTTACATTAATGTTTATGCCAAATGAAAGACATGACAGACATGACAATCAGGACATACTTAAAATCCTTTGATAAACATGAAAGCCTTTGAAAATCACATATTGACAAATCATGCTAGAAGTCACATAACACATAATTCACACATAGATCACATACGCATGGTAAATGGTAAACTTGAAAGACAACACTTTGAAATAGGATACATGTTGCAACCCCAAAAATGAGGAAATGAGAAAAGGGGAAAGGATTACTCACTTGGATTAGAATTAAGTCCACGAAGCGAAAAGTAAAAGTGAAAGGATTAGTCCCGAAGATTCATCCTAAAAGAATAGAAAGGGGCGAATGAATATTGGAATATGGGATTCTAAGCTCTTATGCATTTGGGAAATTGGTTTTAATGTTATAAATTGAAGTTTGAAAACATGTTAAATTTTAAGAGTAACAATACCTTAAACGCTATTAGACATGCTTTGGCCTAATAGGTTATGACACTCTCATCGGGGCATCCCAAGTAAGCATCCAGGTCCGACTATGGGATTTATGCGAACGCTTATCCTTTGACAGAGACCCCAACTACCGGTTCTTTCACCCTTCCAGTTACTACAAGTCATTCGCGTCTCAAGTACCATCACTAAATATGTTGTTAAACAGAGAACGATTTCTAAGTTATTTGAAATTCTTAAAAATGAGTTTATGTTCACAACCTGAATTACATATTAGAACGATTAAGAATTAGTTTAATTGTTGATTTGTGAAAAAACAAGCCTTAATCCCCAATTTGTTCATGCATAAAAATTTTGACTTTTTTATTAGAAGAATATAGATGAAACTAGACATGATAGTTTAGACTCGTTGGGCCTAACGAGCCTCTACAAGGCTACAACAAGCCTAAATGGGCCTAAGCAAGGCAACACGTCCTAATGACGTGCCTTTGCAAAGTTATGCCGTCCAAAGGACAAGCCTTAGCAATGCTAGGCGTTCTAAGAACGAGCCTTAGCAAGGCTATCTAAACAAGCCTAAAGCACCTAACTAAGAACCTAAACTAAACTAATTAAACTAATAAAGTGATAAATAAACAAATAACGAAATGAAGGAAAGAAAACAATTAAAGAAAGAAAAAGAAGAAGAATTACCTTAAAAGAAGCTTTTCAAACGATACGAGCTTGAAAGACAACACCTCTTCGCCGAGAGCATAAAAACTACTAAGCACGACACCCGAAGGGGTATTGTAGTTGTGGAACCGCCAAAAATTGGTTATTCCACTTGTTTATACTCAAACTATCAAACATACGGATGTTACACCTAATTAGCAATCTAAATATATATGAATTAGTTTACATCTCAATTAACACCTAAAAGCACAAATTCAAAATCGATGCAGCAAATAAAAATGTTAAAAGCAAAACCCAGTTCATTTTAATCACTAACCATAAATTCAATCAAATATATACCCTAGAGATAACATTGTAATCCAATCGAATATGTACACTAATTCATCACAACAAGATTTCAAACCAATTCAATATGTACACAAGATTTCAATCCAAAACCAAATTCGTAGCTTTGAGAGGTTGACACCGCCATTCGGCTATGCTGGAGGGATGGAGAAGGCAACCTTCGTTACTGTATTTGGAGAAGCTAGGTGTCGTTGCCTCCGTAAATAAAAACTTAAACAATGAATTTGTCAAATAAAGTGGATCACTGATCATAAAGTTCAAATCTAAGTCAATGGAAGCAACACCTGCTCCTATCCAATGAACAACTGGATTTGAGAAGTTCCAACTATATTCGAGTAACAAATGAGGCATAGCCCACTATCATGAATTGTAAAATATGAAATGTAAAAGCTGAAGAACAATTTAACAAAAACAACAACTATAGTTGTATTATCTGACCCTTCTATAAAAAACAGAAACCATGCTGATAGGCCTTCATCTGTCCACCAAAAGTTGAGATTTACAACTCGATACCCGAGTTAATCGATATTGAACAACATAAAATAGGTAAACTTAAATAATAATGATTGAAACCAATAATATAGTAAAGGCACTAAGATTATAGTACGCAAAACATTTTAGGTAAACTTAAACAATAATGATTGAAACTCAACACCTTAAGCCCCTCATCATCCATATTTTATTTTTCTAAATCAAATGTTTCTCAATTGCATCTTGTACATCAAATAAAATGATTTAAAAACCATTAGTAAATTCAAGCAAAAATGAAAAATAATCACAATGTTAATGGAGGATAGCAAGGGAACCTTGAGTTGCTGTATTTGGGATCTCCAGTGAATGACTTTGTTATTTAGTAAGAAATAGGCAGCAGCAAAACTAATAAAAACCTCTGTAGTAACCCATGCCCATGTGAATGCAGTAGGATACCATCACCGAACATACCACAGCCAGAGACACCGATGGAGTTATTTTCCTGAACCTAGAATGTTTCTGCTGCTGATATTTCAAAAGCCTTTGTTGCTACATAGAAATTAATTCTTGAGAAAAAGATGACCAGTCTCATACACGAATCTTTCATCGCACCACAACCCATGTGAATAGCAAAAACTTGAATGGAATTTTTTTTATCACAAGCATGATTAAATATAAATGAAGAATAAAAAGCTGAATGTGGAAAAAGTTATATAATTCCTATCACTTTTGGAAATACCTTGATGAAACAATTTCATAATCACCAGCAGACACATGATCCAACACATTTTCATACATATTAAAATCCATGATTTTCAAATTGCTAAGAAACAAACACATTGTAATAGTAACTAACTTGTACGGTTTTAGATGAGTAAATATTACCTAATTATTTTGAGGTAGATTATTTTTGCGTTATATAGTGTCTGTAATTCTATTTTATTACACGCTACTTATGAAAAATGTAAAACTTTGCATACAAGTCTTTTGGGTCAACCGTACCTAATCCATCATGTTTTGACCCACTGATTAGGCCATTTTGCCACCTACATAAGTTAACTATCAGCAATACCTGAGCGTAGAAACGGGCGTTCCAGTCCTGCACTTTGTCAGAAACATTGCACTTAAGAAGATCCATTGTACCAGATTACCCTTTCGGTAAGCATACGGTTCCTATTCATCCGATTAGTCCTCATGTTTCCTTCCTCTAACTCCTTCCACAAAGATCCCCATGGCTTGATATTAATTTCCGGCCTGCATTTCATGATTGTTTAAACTTGCATCAAATCATTGTATTCTACAAAAAAAGGGAAAATCAAAAGATAAAAAAATGGGAGAAAGATTTATTTATTAAGGATATTATTAAAAAAAATAAAGAATCCCACAAGTATTTTTAACTTACCTGTGTAAACTCAAGTTTGTAGCTCAAATCAGTGCACTTTACTATCTATGCGTTGAATTGAGTTTACAACTCCTCAAATTGTTGTACATTTCACAAATGAACAAGTAAGAAACAACTGAATAATACCAAGTAAACTTAATAAACTTTCTTTTTCCATCTTGATTCACATTTTTTCAGTTTGATCTGCCATTGACTAAACAAAGTATAATACTGTAAGTTTAGGTGCATGTAATGTTAAACCCAAGAAATTATAGCATGAGTTCATTGTACAAGTCGAAAACTATAAAAGAAGGTAAACACAAAAAAAAAAACAACTCGAGTACATTTTAAAAATTATATGAAGCATATATATTTCATAGTAAAAAACATATCTCAAATCTCAAAACGATAACATGAGAGCCAAAAATTTTGATACGTGTCATTCATTGAATCCAAGTCATAGCCATGTTAGGAAAACTTATCATGAACATCGGTCAACCCATTTTGAGGCTTATTTATTTGCAGATATATTTCCTTGATTATATGCAAAAAAATTCAGCCAACCCATTTTGAGTAAAGACTACAGAAGTTTGATTATATGAAAGAAATTCAGCCAAAATCCATAAAGATTAAAAAAATAGTTTATAAGAAGCAAATTTCAAAGTAAATACATCTTAAACCGAATCGAAAACAAAGTTTATAAAACCACCAAACAAATAAATTTACCTTCGTGTGTTACTAATCTGAACAACAAAACAAATTTACCTCTGTATGTCACTAATCTAATCGCGAACAACTGAAGCAGAATGCCTCCTCTTTGAAACGACATTTGGAAAAAACCCCAATTGTATCACCAACAACCCCAATTATACCATTATATTTGTTAACCCTTGACACAGACCTCCCATGCCTTTAAGCAAAGGCAGACGCACCACCACTGCAAGAAACCATCGAATTAGCATCAATAACATGTCTGGATATAGATAGACTCATCACACGAAAAAGTCGACTGTGCAAACACTCTTATCATCTAACTCAGAGCTGCTATCCTTCCCAAAAAAAAACTACAACTTTCAAAAGGAATACAATTTTACTCTTCACTTATAAGAAATAAATTTATATTCAGTTTCATAATCCAAATATACGAAGCACAAATTATGGCCAGATTCCAAGAAAGAAATCAAGCAGCTACCAAATAAATATATATTATCAATCCCTCACCAAATAGTTACATTAGCAATCTTTATCACACAGTTAAATTAGCAATCTTTAAGAGTTATGGGTTAGTTGTACAACATGGGTTATGGGTAAAAGTCCAATTTAAGAGTTATGGGTTATAGTAATTTCACTTTCCTGAAAGCCAATGCACCACACCTGAGCCCCACACTACAAACATCAAAAGAATTAATAAATTTCAATCTCCAACTCAAATCCTCGTTAATCATCCTTCAATGACACAAAAATAACCAAAACCAAACCAAAAGACTCAGTTTTTAATATGCGGTTAACCGAACCATCTGTTAATGAGTTTGGGTTCGGCTACCTTTCAGGTTCAAAACTAAACTAAGCATATTCAAAGTCACAAATATTTAAGAGTATAAAAATAAAGCAAGTAAAGTGAGAGCTTACAATTCTCTTCATTTCAGAAAAGTTAACCCTAATATAGTAATACCTCATATCACCACAAGAAATAGAGAAAAAACATAAATCGAGACATAGAGAAACACATAAATAAAAAACTTACAAAATTAAAGACAGTAAATCGAGAACTTACGATTCTCCTTGGGAAGAATCAGAACTGGAAGCAAAACTTAGGGGGGTTAAGATGTCGAGGTTAGAATCGGAAGTATTGGAGAAGCCTTATTTGATTTTAGGGTGTAGCAGGTCGTGAAATCGTGAATTTTTGGAAGAAGGGGAGAGAGAGAGCTAAGATACATATTCACGCTCAAACTTGAAAACCATAAAAAAGCAGCATCAATTTATGTGCAGACTCACGATTGTCCAAATACAGAGAGTTTATAAAATTAAGAACACGAAAAGGTTAAAAGTAAGAATCAAAACTTCACAAATCGTAGCCAGATGCCTGGTGTCTTCTTTACTTCGACCCTAGAGATGATGGGGCGGCGAGATGGTAGTAAGCGGGTGGCACAGGATCTTGGTGGCAAGGTGGTGGTAATCGGTCAACGGAGATGTTGACAGCGAGGTGGTGATGTGTTGTGGATGAGGGGCGACTGAAACCCTAGAAATAACGGAGAAAAGGGAGAAGTTAAAAAAGGCCACATGATTGTAAAATTTGAATTGAATCGCCCCTTTTAGTTCATCTATGGAGGAAGCAAAGAGAAAAGCATTCTGAAGACTTACTGAAAGCATGTCTCTGTTTTGGTCTTATTGAACACAAAGCGTATCTTGTACATCATGCTATAAATCTTGTACAACTTTTAAAATTCAACACTTTAATTTTTCTCTCTCTAATATACATATTATAGTATTATATATATATATATATATATATATATATATATATATATGAGTGTTTGTGTGTGTGTGTGTATTTATGTGGTGTGTCTGTAGTACTTGACATCTTCTTTTTACGTTACGTATACAAATTCATTAGGATACAATTATCATTAAATTTATTGCTTAATTTTCCATTTTACATTTGAAGATCATTCTAAGGTATGTTTAAAATACTATTATATCTATGTCTGGAATTAATTGAGTTTATATTAAATCCGATAAATGTTGTCACGTCCTTATTAGGTGATATGCTTTCACCCGGATCGATCATATTAATCCCCAAACTACTTCCCACCATTTTTCAAATTTCCCCAAAATTCGTTAATCAGTTCCTATTCCCACTCACAAAAATTTTATCACCAAAACGATTCATCACTCTCTTCTTCCCTATCACTAAAAATTCCTCTACATGATTCATCACACTATCATCTTTAGGAGATCACTACCTAATTCCCGTCAGTATTAATTTCACTATCATCTTCAGGAGATCATTTGTTTCATCTCAATTATTTCATCTTAATTATTCCATCGCATGTATTTCATTCTCTATTTATTTCATTTCAGGATTCATCTCATTTAACAATGGATCATGAAGGTGAAGCATTGAAGGATCTTAATGACCATACATATAACAGTGAAGGCGAATACAATGATAATTATTCACAAGAGAGTGAAGAAGAGGAAATGGATAACAATGACGATTTTTCGGAAGAAGAGGAAATAGATAACAATGATGATTCTTTGCAAGAAGAGGAAATGGATAACAATGATGCCCAAGTCGACAATGATGTCCAAGTCGACAATGATCCCCAAGTTACTGAGAATGAGGAAGCCATAACCTCTGCTCCCCAAGTAAACAAGAGGGGGTTGATGCGGTTGGAAAAGTGGCGTGCCAAATTTGAGATAAATGGTGGGGAAAAATGGCCACTAACATTTGATGCGCTGGGAAGGATTGGTGGTGAGCATAGACCAAAATTTTCGAGTTTTATGGGAGATATTGCAAGGTCAGAGGTTGGATTGAGGTATCTATAAAGGAGGAAGGTGCCAAAAGAGGACAAGAACAAGATGTGGGCAGGGATTCGGGTTATGAAACAGATTAAACATTTTCTCATATTATGTTGGTTATTGAATTCCATGTGACTAAAAAATCATGTCATATGTTATTTTTTCAGCAATTATTCAAAATTGATGACTATCGAAGGAATTCTATAATGGTACGGCTTGGTGGGTTGCTAAGGAGGTTTATGTAACAGCCCAGGCCCGTCGCAACCAAGATTTGTCCGCTTTGGCAGCCGGCATGCCCTCAGGCATCCCCCCTCACGGTTTTAAAATGCGTCTTGGTGGGGGAGGTATCCACACCCTTATAAATGAGTACTTAGTTCTCCTCCCCACCAATGTGGGATCTTACATTCCTCCCCCCTCAGGGGACCAGCGTCCTTGTTGGCACACTGGCCGACGACTGGCTCTAATACCATCTATAATAGCCCAGGCCCGTCGCAACCAAGATATTGTCCGCTTTGGCAGCCGGCATGCCCTCAGGTATCCGCCCCTCATGATTTTTAAACGCGTCTTGGTGGGGGAGGTATCCACACCCTTATAAATGAGTGCTTGGTTCTCCTCCCCACCAATGTGGGATCTTACATTAGGATGTGACAACTGAATAAAAATTCCTTGTGTCTAGCAAACCAGCAACGACCTTAATTTTCGGGAAGAAAATTTCTTAAAAAAGGGGATGATGTGACACCCGACAAATTCAGGTGATCTTTCTGGACAAACACGAACATAACAACTATGTCATTCTGACCTTCATGCATTAATACATCTATTAGGGTCTTTTAGATGTGTCACAGGTTTCACAAACATTCACTCATGACTCAGTCCTGAACGTTGATTGATAAGTTAACAAAAACATTGATCGAAAGAACATAACTTACTACTTCATAATTTGATAACTTCATGCGATATTGCGTACTAATTGAATTTACCTCATTATGACTCCACATGAAAACTATGTGTTACTAAAGTTACGTGGGTTATGATACATGATAATTACTTGTTAAACCGGACTAAACCTAGATGTTCAAGTTTGAACGATAACGAGTGCACGTGAGGTTTCAGGTTTTGAATTGGGGAGGGACCTAGACTGAAGATTCATGGAGATGGGGGGAGCCTTGCACAACATTTAGAATTTTGAATTAGGGATAACAACCGATGTACCTATCCCCTCTCCTAAAATTGTGATTCTCGTTCCTCCTTCCCCTATATACAGCTCCACATTCCTTCACCCTTCCCTCACCTCACAAACCCACCTACAAACCCCATGGCCTATGCGAGGTGGATCCATGGAGACTGGTAACAGCCTAGTAGAATCACAGCAGCGGCGTAGCGATCAGAGTTCAAGCATCAAAGGTAATCATCCTCCCCACCTCTCGGTTTCTCTTCCCGATTTACAAAAACTGTAATGGGTTTCAACTAGGGATCATTATGTTAATACATGTTACTGTATTTATGGGCACTACCTGCTATTGGACTAATACGCAGCGGTGATTATGAAGTCTCACGTATAAATAGTATAACCTACTCCTTCGAAGACCCGATCCTTCATAGTGTTATTTTTTACATTTGATTTTTTTTTGATTTATTATTTTTATTTATTCTATAATTTGGATGGTTACACTTGTTAAAAATAAGCATTTAAACGAAGATTGCATGCTAGGGAGGACCAGACGCGATTTCTGGGTTGTTGGGAGAATTCCGACGGGTTTAGGGTTTACTACGGGCAAGAAGACACCTGAAAATTATTGATTAAATATTATACAAAGTGGTTATAATCAACAAATCAAAATCTGCTCTAGTGGTTAGGTTGCATGGTTGGCAGCCACAAGGTCGCGATTTCGAACCTAGCACACTGTAATCTTTAATTCTTTTTGAATTCTGTGTCATTTTGAATTCTGTGGTTGGAATGCTTTCGTGGGACTGAAGGGTCACGGGTTCAAACCCAACGCCCAACATTTTCGTAGTTTTAATCATTTTCTGCTTAATTTTTGTTAGTATTGCATGTATTACAAATTGTTGAATAGTTAGGGGTTATATTCCATGGAAAGTGTTACTCTTGATTCAAAACATGACACACAAAATATATAACTACACTTTTAGATATTTGTAACTTGCGTATTTATTTTACTAAACAATCTATTGGCACCATGACGTGTCTTGGATATCATGATATTTAAGTTAGATCATTAAATATCACATGCGTACATAACACGTTTTAAATGGGAAGTCTTTGCATGAAATATATGATTGTTGTGATTAAAAATTTATTAACACGTGTACTTGGCTCGCATGATTAATTTAGGAGACTTTGTTGCCATGCATGCTTAAACGTAGAACTTGTATGTGCTTCTTGTTACCTCTTTGTAATGACTAGGATGCATGCTAGAAATATATAACGTGTGCTTACTTGTTGCTTTCTATTTATGAGAAACATGCTATATGTAAACGTTTGTAAAATATAAACTCTTCAAAATTGGAAAGTTTAACTAAACAAGGAAACACATCAGTTAACAAGTCATCAATGTGTCGTCAAGGTCGATTGAGTCTGTACAGCCATTCATACACAGTAGTCTTACACGGTTACAAACATATAGGTGATTCGTAAGGATTCATCAACACTTTCATTATACTTTCTTACCGAGCTCCCAAAGGTGAGTTCTCGAACATTTTTTCTGAGTATTCCATTTAGAGAAGGAACATGCTACAAACAGTTTTGGTAATCTAATTGTATGGTTGATCACGTATGTGCACACATAACTCGAATTGCAAGTCCTTACACTTCGAACCGTTAGTTTATGAGAAAGCGAGGTAATCTTTGGTAGTACTACTGGGTTTAGCTCTAACTCGAAAAGATGTCAAACGGGTGTAAAATTAGCCTAGACAGTATCATCATCATCTGTGTTAGGCGATGGTGGAAGGCATTACAAACACAAACAGTCACACTTCGGTTGCGAACCACATAGTGATAACATTATTGGCCTTGCTAGCTACAATTACTATTATGATTACCATGGTACAAACATGTTACAAACATCTATTATTCTTGCATTGAAATTATGAACTCACCAGCCTCAGGGGACCAGCGTCCTCGCTGGCACACTGGCCGACGACTTGCTCTGATACCATCTATAACAGCCCAGGCCCGTCGCAACCAAGATATTGTCCACTTTGGCAGCCGGCATGCCCTCAGGCATCCGCCCCTCACGGTTTTAAAACGCGTCTTGGTGGGGGGGGGGGTATCCAAACCCTTATAAATGAGTGCTTAGTTCTCCTCCCCACCAATTTGGGATCTTACATTAGGATGTGACAACTGAAAAAAAAAGTTCCTTGTGTCTAGCAAACCAGCAACGACCTTAATTTTCGGGAAGAAAATTTCTTTAACAAGGGGATGATGTGACACCCGACAAATTCAGGTGATCTTTCTGGACAAACACGAACATAACAACTATGTAATTCTGACCTTCATGCATTAATACATCTATTAGGGTCTTTTAGATGTGTCACAGGTTTCACAAACATTCACTCATGGGTCAGTCCTGAACGTTGATTGATAAGTTAACAAAAACATTGATCGAAAGAACATAACTTACTACTTCATAATTTGATAACTTCATGCGATCTTGTGTACTAATTGAATTTATCGCATTATGACTCAACATTAAAACTATGTGTTACTAAAGTTACGTGGGTTATGATACATGATAATTACATGTTAAACCAGACTAAACCTAGATGTTCAAGTTAGAACGATAACGAGTGCACGTGAGGTTTCGGGTTATGAGTTGGGGAGGGACCTAGACTGAAGATTCATGGAGATGGGCGGAGCCTTGCGCAACATTTAGAATTTTGAATTGGGGATAACAACCGACGTACCTATCCCCTCCCCTCAAATCGCAATTCTCGTTCCTCCTTCCCCTATTTACAGCTCCCCATTCCTTCACCCTTCCCTCACCTCACAAACCCACCTACAAACCCCCTGGCCTACACGAGGTGGAGCCACAGAGACTGGTAACAGCCTAGTAGAATCACAGAAGCGGCGTAGCGATCAGAGTTCAAGCATCGAAGGTAATCATCCTCCCCACCTCTCGGTTTCTCTTCCCGATTTACGAAACCGTAATGGGTTTCAACTAGGGATCGTTATGTTAATACACGTTACTGTATTTATGGGCACTACCTACTGTTGGAATAATGCGCAGCGGTGATTATGAAGTCTCACGTATAAATAGTATAAACCTACTCCTTCGAAGACCCGATCCTTCATAGTGTTATTGTTTACATTCGATTTATTTTATTTCTTATTTTTATTTATGCTATAATTTGGATGGTTACACTTGTTAAAAATAAGCATTTAAACGAAGATTGCATGCTAGGGAGGACCAGACGCGATTTCTAGGTTGTTGGGAGAAATCCGACGGGTTTAGGGTTTAGGGTTTAGTACGGGGAAGAAGACACCTGAACATTATTGATTAAATCTTATACAAACTGGTTATAATCAACAAATCAAAATCTGCTCTAGTGGTAAGGTAGTGTGGTTGGCAGCCACAAGGTCGCGATTTCGAACCCAGCACACTGCAATCTATAATTCTTTTTTAATTTTGTGTCATTATTAAGGAGTTTCCACCAGAATGCAAGTGGTTAAATAAACTAGGAACTGAATTAAATTATCAAGTTGGAAACTGCCCTGATGCTTGGAATGCTTGCGTGGGACTGAAGGGTCACGGGTTCAAACCCAACGCCCAACAGTTTCGTAGTTTTAATCATTTTCTGCTTAGTATTGCATGTATTACAAATTGTTGAATAGTTAGGGGTTATGTTCCATAGAAAGTGTTACTCTTGATTCAAAACATGACACACAAAATATATAACTACACTTTTAGATACTTATAACTTGCGTATTTATTTTACTAAACGATCTATTGGCACCATGACGTGTCTTAGAAATCATGATATTTAAGTTAGATCATTAAATATCACATGCGTACCTAACACGTTTTAAATGGGAAGTCTTTTCATGAAATATATGATTGTTGTGTTTAAAAATTTATTAACGCGTGTACTTGGCTCGCATGATTAATTTCGGAGACTTTGTTACCATGCATTCTTAAACGTAGAACTTGTATGTGCTTCTTGTTACCTATTTGTAATGAATAGGATGCATGCTAGAAATGTATAACGTGTGCTTACTTGTTGCTTGCTATTTATGAGAAACATGCTATATGTAAACTTTTCTAAAACATAAACTCTTCAGAATTGGAAAGTTTAACTAAACAAGCAAACACATCAATTAACAAGTTATCAATGTGTCGTCAGCGTCGATTGAGTCAGTACAGTCATTCATACACAGTAGTCTTACACAGTTACAAACATATAGGTGATTCGTAAGGATTCATCAACACTTTCATTAAACTTTCTTACCGAGCTCCCAAAGGTGAGTGCTAGAAAATTTTCTCTGAATATTTCATTTAGAGAAGGAACATGCTACAAACAGTTTTAATAATCTAATTGTATGGCTGATCACGTATGTGCACACATAACACGAATTGCAAGTCCTTACATTTCAAACCGTTAGTTTATGAGAAAGCGAGGTAATCTTTGGTAGTATTACTGGGTTTGACAAACCTCACCCGCGTTAGTAGATCTAACTCGACAAGATGTCAAACGGGTGTAAGATTAGCCTAGACAGTATCATCATCGTATGTGTTAGGCGATGGTGAAGGCATTACAAACACAAACAGTCACGCTTCAGTTGTGAACCACATAGTGATAACATTACTGGCCTTGCTAGCTACAATTACTATTATGACTAGCATGGTACAAACATGTTACAAACATCTATTATTCTTGCATTGAAATTATGAACTCACCAGCCTTGCGCTGACCCACATAGCATGTCTTTTGCAGGTCTTTGAGGTACGAGCACGCTAGGACACACATTGCATGAATGTTTGAACATTTTGATTTGCATTTCAACTTTTACGTTTGAGTTTACTTTCTTGTTTAGTTTGAGGGCGCGTGTATGGTGCAACACTTTTACTTACCTTTACGCTTCCGTATTTCTTAAACTATTTTTAGTGTGTTTGCATGGTTTGGTATGACTAATGACTCGGATCCTGGTTTGTCACACGCCTCGCGGTATAAACCCCGCACGTGGAAATTGAGGGTGTGACATTTTAGAAGAAATATGTTCGAAATACACATTCGTGCCAACCTAGTAAAGCACACCCTGCTTGAGAACGTTCCAAAAATGTATCGCGCTATGGTGAAAAAGAAGACTGGGACAGATTTGTAGCATATACAAAATCTGAAGAATTCAAGGTTTTTATTCAATTCAAACTGCAGATTTCATTAATTAAGCTAAGTATTATTTAATGAGATTATAATTATATATCCTACTGTTCTATTGGAAAGGCTGCGTCAAAGAGTGCAAAAGAGGTTCGAGCACAGTATGTTTATGATCATACAATGGGATGGGGAGAATACGTCTATCTGAAAAAAACTGGTAATAAACTAAGTGTGTTACACCCAGTCATGGTTAAGAACGTGCAATGTATGTTTCAAGTCTAATATATATTATTATTATAATACAAGGTACAAAACAAAGAAATTGCAGCTGATGATTCCCCCTCTCGAGCGTTTATGTAGAGGAAGGGAAGGGTATATAAAGAGGGGGAAAACAAAACGCCTGTGGTGAAGTGCATAGCAGATGATACGGTAAGTTTAATTGCTATATATATACCTAATTATTTACATGTTAAAAATTAACAGCACCTCACTACATTAACTAAATTAATTACTGCAGGTCGAGAATGAAACAAAAATATATACGGGATCCGTGACCGTAGAACCGGGAACGGATGCTCTAACATTGGTCGTTTGCAAGGAAAGGGGTGGATACCTAAAAGGTATTGGGTATGGAGTGACTTCCCTGGTTTTTATATCTTTTCCTTAACATTGATTACTAGCAGAAATTCGACCGCCTTTTGGCCCACCTGGTCAACCACCATCCAACTGCTAATCGTCTGCGAGGAGTATGAATGTCGGGGGAAGGTGCTGCTGGTGATCAAATGAAGTGGTCTAATGCCACTTAGTGGTAGGGCCCCTTGGTCAGGGAATCATTACGCTCGACACGTCATCATGAACCAGCAGGGAAACAACCCTGCGTGTCGGATTATTTTATTATAGAATGATCTTTTTAAAGGACTAAGGACCGTTTCTTCCGTACACCGCTTTCACGTATGTACGTTCGGCGTAACCAGAGCCAAGTTCACAAACATGTACCTCCCGTCTTCCGTGAAGTGATAAAATATTACCAACCCCCATTCCCAACCAAATACTTTCAGCCCACACTTGGCGTGGTCAGCCGAGTTTGTTTACATAGACATAAGGACCTCGAACGTATCATGTAGCATGGGGCGCGAGCCACCTTTCGGATCATGCATCGTCCCCCAACCGGGTGTCACAAGTCCGGCCTTTAGTATTTCGACTCCACAAATGGTCTGTGATACGTGAAGCACGCTTGGTTCAAAAAATCAGTAATACACTTTCAATAAAAAAGGGTTTTCATAAAGTCATTGGACACACCTTAAAGAAAGTTTATAAAAACAGTTTACCAACCCACCAAAGATCCGTTTGTTCCCAAACGAGTGTAAGAATTTGACTAAACTTTAAAGATTGAGGCTGACAAGTGTTAGCCTGAAGATATGCTTAATAGATAATGAAAGATTCATAGACAAATAACAATTCATTATCAGCTTAAGTTAAAGTTCTTACAATCTTTGATGAGTAGATCAAGAACGCTAAAACAAATGGCTAACATCCAAAAATGGAAACTAATGGAAGAGAGGGGGTGAAAGTGAGCAAGGAGGAATGAAGTCGAATCCTCCTATTTATAGGCCAGCCGAAGTGAAGCACGGCCCGTGCCTGGATGGGCACAGCGTGTGTGTGTCAGGCAGCATGGGTCGTGTGGCTTGGAGCACGGGGCGTGTCAAGTCAGAGCTTCCTGCCATGATGTCAGTTCCACGGTGCGTGCTTGAGAGGGCACGAGCCGTGCCATGTCAGAGACATGGGATGTGTGATGCAGACTGGTTCAGAGGCACGGGGTGGATCTTCGCTGGTCTTGGGCACGGGCCATGCCTTGTGGGGCACGGAGCGTGCTATGCTCCAAAAATCCAGAAGTTGTTTCTTTTGTTATCTTTTCTTTGTGTTTTTCGTTCTTACTATGATTCCGGCTCAGCAAAACCTGAAAAAATAAAAAGAAGATAAAAACACTGTTTCTTTGTGATAGTTAGTTATATTTTACTTAATAAGCTGGGGGGAAATTGGTTATAAACTTGTATAGTTTTAAGGCACATCAAACATCCCCACACTTAAGCTTTTGCTTGCCCTCAAGCAATCCCAGAAAATAGCCGCCGTTCGCCGTTCTGATTTCTGCCTTCTACCTGTTTGTGGACCAATCACTTAAGTAAAACTCTGTCTTCCAATTATCGTGATTTTTATCCAATTGGTTGTTTTATTGAAGCATTTACGGGAGATAGCAGTACCTACAAAAAAGTTTAGATTTATACAACTAAGTACACCTCACAAGGGATCACTCGACACTCGGGTTAGTATATGTACGGACTTTGAGGATCACTCATACCAAGGTAGAATCAAGCAAGGGGAATATTCTTGTGAAGGGATCAATCTACCATAGATCTTGCCGAAATCTATGTTTTCATCATAAGGGCTCATGGGTTTTTTAGGGTAGGCTAGACTAAAGGGTTTGGAAGTTGGTGTAAAAAGGGTGAAAAGTTTGTAAAACTAAGTTTCTTTAGAAAGTTCAAAGTTTTTCGTGACCAGGGATAGTGACTACAGAGAGCTTTTCTTTTATTTCCAGATATAGAAAATCAATTTTTTTTACACAAATAACATACCAACGTAGATATTTCCTTGACTCTGGCGTATTTCTGCAACAATCGTCCTTCCAGCTAATATTGTATTCCGGTGATAAGGCGCCACTTTTTTTTTAAGAAAAACTTTTGGAAACTTTGCTTTACGAAAAATAGAGGGGGGGGGGGTAAACTTACGCCAGATAGCTTGCGGTTTGCAAAGCTTGGTGCGAAAAAGTACCAAAAAGTTTTGTGTAAAAAGAAAAAGGCTGTAAAGGGGGTAGATTGCGGGTTAAGAAATTAAAGGTTTAGGCTCAAAGGGGTTAACTAGGGGGATATCTTTGGGTGAAAATGTTTGGGGGAGAGAAAATGGGTTTAATCCAAGGGGCCTCAATTATCTGATGACATGTTTTCCGACTTTGTCCATCTTGGAGTGTATACCCTTACCAAGTTCTGGCTTGAATGACTTATCTGGTTTCTCACTATTTTGTCTGGGTTGAGCGAGTTAGATATTTGAGTACTAGTTGTATAGAAATAAACTTTGGTTCGGTTTGTTATTCCGAAATGCTTTAATAATTTTTGCAATGTGGTAAAAATCTCTTTGTTTGGAAAACAAAATTTATTCAGGTGGTTTTGGTCCAAAATAGGTTTTATTGGCTTTTTCAGAAGACAAAGTTTGGCGTATTTTTTTAAAAAAAAATTCTGGCTGACCAAAACTTTTAGTGTTGCGCAGTTCTAGAAAAAGTTAAAAATCTCGTCCTCACACTTAAATTGCACATTGTCCTCAATGTGCTTATTTGCACAAACAAAGCAAAATGTGATTTAAATAATTTAAGGGTAAGAAAATTGTCACCGAATTCCATGCGTCTGTCTTCTGAGGTTGCAACACCTTGCCAAAACTCCTGGCCTTTGCTTGCTTTCTTGTTGTCTTCCTTATTCAATACCTACAACATTAAATTAAACTATAACATACTTGTACTGGAGATATGGTAAATCAGCCCGCGTCTCAGCAGAAGTATCTTCTGTTGGTCTCAGCTCAGAGTTACACTAGACGAGCCTCGATCTCTAGTACCAGTAACTACTAGTACTGAAAAGTAAATACTACACTAATCCTAAGCTAAGATAGATATCTAAAGTTAAAGTAGGAAGGAAAGGAAGGGGCAAAATTCTGACCGTCCTGAAGTTATGTTCCTTGAAGTTCGTCCTGTTCTTCTTTCTTTTACTTTAGACTTTCCATGGTAAGCCGCCATGGCGCGCCACGTTTATTGTATGAGTCTACTGGCTGGACCCGTAGTCTTGGTCTAGAAGAAGGATGGTGGAGGATAGGCGTCCTCGATTCATTGATATGCAAATGCTAGACCTGACTCGATGTTGTCCACCACCTGTAAGGTACTGTCTAGCTTCTTACCCACGTCGAAAGTTACTTCCTTGTCACCAAATATGATCGTTAGAGTACCGCTGCTCATGTCTACCACTGCTTGCGTTGTTGTGAGGAATTGTTGTCCGAGGATAAGTGGTACCTCCTTATCTTCTTCCATGTCCAGCACGACGAAGTTAGTAGGATAAATGAACTCTCCAATTTGAACTAAGAGGTTCTCAGCGATACCTGAAGGATACTTAGCCGATTTGTCTGCTAGCTAGATGCTCATCCTTTTGGGAGTAAGTTTTCCGAGGTTTAGCTTGTTGAACATGGAGGAAGGCATAAGGTTTATGTTGGCCCCAGATCAGTAAGTGCATTTGAGACCTCAATGTTTCCTACTACACAAGGTTGTATGAAGCTACCAGGTTCTAGCTGCTTTCGGGGAATGGTGTTTGAAAGAATGGCAGAGCATTATTCCCCTAGGCTTACGGAGTTCAGTTCTGCTATTTTGCGCTTGTTGGTCAAGAAGTATTTCATGTATTTTGTGTACTTTGGCATCTGCGAAAGAACTTCAACAAAAGGCAAGTTAATATGTAACTGTTTTAGAAGGCTCACGAATTTACCAAACTGCTTCTCGTTTTTGGCTTTGTCTAGCCTGCTGGGGTAAGGAACCTTTGGGTTTTTCGTGACTTCTTCCACTGTTACAGGGATAGATGTTTCAGTTTGTTTTTTAAAAGGTGGGACTTGTTTTGTTGGGCTCGGAGCAGCTTCATCGGGTCCAACCCTCGGCTACAGAGTGTTATTGCGGTAACCATTGCTTTGGGGTTGGGTTCCGTGTTGCTAGGGAGAGAACCTGGGCTCTTTCAACGTTGTTATTTTTGAACTTCTCCTCCATCTTTCTCTCAGCTTCTGTAAACATCCGGGATATGTATTCATCAAGGCGAGCGAGCCCGTCAGACGAACTGCTGCCTTGGTAGTTGTTATTCTTCCGCGGTTGCTGCAAGAAGTTTTGGTTGTTACCTGGTTGCTGACTGTTTCCGGTGTTCCTCCACCCAGAGTTCTGATTGTTTCTCCACTCAAAATTGTTGTTATATTGCTGGCAGGGCTGGTTCTACACAAAGTTGACATCTTCTGGCTTACCATCCACCATACAGCTCCAGTTCACGTGTGGGCCTCCACACCATTCGCATTGCGAGGCAACTTCTATAGATTTTCAGGTCTCTAGCTTCTTGACCTTGGAAGTCAAGGCCTCAATTTGAGCTTTGAGGGATGTGGCATCATCTAGAGAGTGCATACCTGGAGCTTTTGCCTTGGCATTGCGAGAAGTGTGCCACTGAAAGCTGGTATGTGCAATGTCTTCAATCTTTGAGAAGACTTCCTCAGGACTTCCATTCCCCAAAATGCCATCGGAGTTGGAATCAAGAATCTGGCGGGTTTGCTAATGCAAACCGTTGTAAAATATGGAGACTTGTTGCTAGATAACAAGACCATGGTGACAGCATTTCCTGAAGAGTTCTTTAAAGCGTTCCCATGTGTCATACAGTGATTCTCCGTCTTTTTTAGTGTAAGAGTTGATTTCCATGAGGAGCTTGGCTGTCTTGGCAGGAGGGAAATACTTGTAAAGGAACTTCCGAACAAGCTTGTCCCAAGTTGTGATGGAACCATTGGGGAGACTGTTCGGCCATGTTTTCGCACGGTCCTTGAGTGAGAAAGGAAACAGGCAAATTCGAACGGCATCATTGGTCGCTCCGTTTGACTTGAATGTTTCGCAAACTTCCAGGAATTTTGTGATGTGAGAGTGAGGATCTTCATTGGGCAAACCGTGAAAAGTAGCAGAATTTTGGAGCATCTGCACCAACAGGGGTCGAATTTCGAAGTTGCTAGCGTCGACACCGGGGGGAGCGATAGCTGCACCAAAATTGACTGCGTTCGGCCTTAAATAATCCATGACGGTCCGCTCGAGAGCCATTATGATTGGCTTGTGATTGTTTTTAACAACAATTTTGGAACGAGATCGGAGTCTACTGTGTAGGAATCTTTCTGGTTCAGGGAGTGGTTCTACTACGTCTGGTTGTTGTATTTTCATACACCACCTGAGCACACAAGGATAAACAAGAATCAGTAGTAACCAAAGTAAGATAATACGGAAAAGAGAAAATCAGTCTAAGTGGTGTGTCATCAGGACACTACCTAGTGCTGATGTACATTCTATAAAAAGGAAAGAAAATGAAAGTTTGGAAAATTTCCAGAACGGTACCAAGTGGTAGAGATCAAGATTTTCAAGAAAATAAGTTGAAGGAAAAATTATGGTACAAATATACAAAGATTAGGCCGCCAACTCGGGTTTTTCTCAAAATCCTCGTTTTGTGTCCCCGGCAACGGCACCAAAAAAGCTTGGTGTGTTGTGGTGTTTATATAAAATATAACATTATTTTGTGACACCTTTTTAGCAATTGAAGCTTTTAATTTTATAAAACCTTATTTTCCAGAAACTACTATTTCATCACATTCACAGGCAAGTACACCCATCGTGGGCGGTATAGTAGTGGTAAGTTGAATCGGGGTCGATCAAAGACACAAAGCAAAAGGAGGACTTTTAATACTTCATCATTGTTGACGTCTAACCTGAGCACTCTTCAAGTGAAGAAAAAAGTACAAAAATATAAAAATAATGAAATAAAATATCTATTCTAAAAAGGCGTGAATTGATCAACTTGGTCGTAGATAATATCATTTGGGGGACTTATCAGAGGTAAAGTTGGTACCCTGGTTTTTATATCTTTTCCTTAAGATTGATTACTAGCAGAAAGTCGACCGCCTTTCGGCCCACCTGGTCAACCACCATCCAACTGCTAATCGTCTGCGATGAGTACGAATGCCGAGGGAAGGTGCTGCTAGTGATCAAATGAAGTGGTCTAATGCCACTTAGTCGTATGGCCCCTTGATCAGGCAACTGTTACGCTCGACACACCGTTATGAACCAGCAGGGGAACAACCCTGCGTGCCAGATTATTTTATTATAAAAATGATCTTTTTAAGGGACTAAGGCCCGTTTCTTCTTTACACCGCTTTCACATATGTACGTCCGGCTTAACCAGAGCCAAGTTCACAAACACGTACCTCCCGGCTTCCGTGAAGTGACAAAATATTACCAACCCCCATTCCCAACAAAATACTTTCAGCCCGCACTTGCGTGGTCAGCCGAGTTTGCTTACATAGACATAAGGACCTCGAACGTATCATGTAGCATGGGGCGCGAGTCACCTTTCGGATCATGCATCGTCCCCCGACCGGGTGTCACAAGTCCATCTTTTGGGATTTCGACTCCCCAAATGGTCTGTGATACGTGAAGCACGCTTGGTTCAGAAAATCAGTAATACACTTTCAATAAAAAAAGGGTTTTTAAGAAGTCATTGGACACACCTTAAAGAAAGTTCATAAAAACAGTTTACCAACCCACCAAAGATCCGTTTATTCCCAAACGAGTGTAAGAATTTGACTAACACTTGAAAGATTGAGGCTGACAAGCCTAAAGATATGATTAATAGATAATGAAAGATTCATAGACAAATAACAATTCATTATCACCATAAGTTAAAGTTCTTACAATCTTTGACGAGTAGATCAAGAACACTAAAACAAATGGCTCACAACCGAAAATATGGAAACTAATTAAAGAGAGGGGGAGAAAGTGAGCAAGGAGGAATGAAGTCGAATCCTCCTATTTATAGGCCAGCCGAAGTGAAGCACGGCCCGTGCCTGGCTGGGCACGGGGTGTGTGTGTCAGGCAGCATGGGTCGTGTGGCTTGGAGCACAGGGCGTGCCATGTCAGAGTCGTCAGTCTTCCGGCAAGCTTGTCAGTGGCACGGGGTGTGTCTCGTCAGGCATGGGGAGTGTCAAGTCAGAGCTTCCTGCCACGATGTCAGTGGCACGGGGCGTGCTTGATAAGGCATGGGCCATGCCATGTCAAAGATATGGGGCGTGTGATGCAGACTGGTTCAGAGGCACGGGGTGGATCTTCGCTGGTCTTGGGTACGGGGCGGGCTACGCTCCAGAAATCCAGAAATTGTTTCTTTTGTTATATTTTCTTTGCATTTTCTGTTCCTTCTGTGATTTCGGCTCAGCAAAACCTGAAAAAGTACAAAGAAGACAAAAACACTGTTTCTTTTTTATAGTTAGTCATTACTTAATAAGCTAGGGGAAATTGGTTATAAACATGTATATTTTTAAGGAACATCAAAAAAGGTTTTTTTTTAAGGGAACATCCGAGATAATCTCACCCGAGATAATCTCATCCAGGATAACTAATATTACTTAGGGAAAAGATATCTCGCCTGAGATAACTACACCCGAGGTAACTTTACTTATACCGGGTGATGTCATCTCTTCTGAGATAATCTCAACCGGGGAAAATAAAGGGAAAGGGTATCTCCTGTGAAGACCTCTTCCGAGGTAATCTCACCCAAGATAAAATTTTACCTAGGTTCTCGGTAAAAATTTGTTATCTTTCGAGATAAGTTTTTATCAAAGACTTAAGAAAAGGTTTTTCACCTTAAAAGGAAATATCTAAGCAAGTTGTCCGATGGGACAACTGTTGGTCCAAGGAGAACATGTCACATCAACCCACCTTTTTCTCTTTTACCAGAGCAAGTAGCACTTTTTTATAGTAACCGTCCCTTCCACATCCCCAATTTAAAGCAAATCGTTGTAACCTAAAACCCACAATCCCACGATTAAACAAATTAACTACACTCATTTACTCATGGAATCTCTCATATACTTCCAAACCTTCACGTTTTCTACTTTCCTACTCCTATTTCTCCGATTCTGTTTAAATTCTCAACCCACGTCAACCACAAGTGGCCCAAAGGAAAGAAAGGCGAATCTTCTTCTGATGCAAACGCTTAATTTCATGCTGACCACAATACAGTGGCTCTATTATCAAAGACAGAGAAGAACAAAGTCTTTCATGACATGATAGATTTCCTTCAATCTTCACACATTCTCTATGCTCTCACGATTTACCCAAATATTTGCGAAGAAGTGATAACTGAATTCTGGCAAAATGCATCAAGAACAAAGAATGTTGCTGGAGTGTTTGAAGTACACTCGACTATTCAAGGTCATGAGGTAACAATTACTGAGGAAGTAATAAGAACACATCTAAAATTCAGTGACTTAGGAGGCTTCAAGGATGTGCCATCCTCTGAATATCTTGCAACCTTAAGGGTTGTGGGCTACGGAGGATCTGATAAGAAACTCAAGAAATCACAACTGTCATTCAAATGGAGGTTTCTGGCACATGTGATTCTCGCAAATCTGTCCTCAAAGAAAAGTGTTGATGAACTCTCTTCAGTACAAGCCTCAGCTTTTCATGGTTTGGTACAAGGTCTAAACTTTAATTTCTCTAGAATGGTGTTGGATGGGATGCTGGATAATTTAAAACCAAACAATGTTCATTTCTTCTATGTATCCCGGGTTTTTGCAACACATTCTAAAAGGATTAATACCAACTTTGAAAACCTCAAACAAACTTTACCAATTAAGGGTCTCAAATGAAAAGTTGTTTTCATATCTTTCTAGTAATGAAAAGAACAAAGGCTATGCAGGCAGGGACACTGATCATCCCATACTTGTGCCTAGACCTCTAGTGGGTGCACCAATGGTGTAACCACAGGTAAATCCTGAGTTTCATGCTCAAGTTGTCAACCCTGTGATACCATCAGAGGTTGAACCCCCAACTATAAATCTTTCATCTTCTAAACATTTACCACTCAAAAACAGGAAGAGACAATCAAAATATGTCAATATTTCAGCCATTTCATCCCCTACCAATGATCCAGAAAATCCTGAAAAAAGAGGGTGCAAGGTCTACTCCATCTGTGCAACCCATAGCCACCCAAGCTTCAAGCCCTGCCAAGGACAAAGCTCCTAGGTAGAAAAGAGCCAAAAGGGATAGCCACACAAAAGGTGATTCTCCAAAAGGAGATGACCTTAATAGGTTTGAATGGACTTCCCTCATTCAATAGTAAAACTCCAACAAGACCAGGCCAATTTACACCTCAAAGTGAAGTCGATAACATTTTATGTACCTCTTATGATACACCATCTCCAGAAACCTTGTTTGCAGAAGATGTGTTGAAGAGCTTCAAAGAAAACTCACCCCAACCCCACTTTGGTAAGGAGTTCAGCCATAGGAGTATAGACATGGCTGATGTGAAAAGGGTTGCCACTACACTTGGTTCCTTATTAGAACCTGTGGACAGTGGAAACATCAATAAGACCCAATTCATGGCAACTATGTCATCTTCGAACATAAAGGTGCCTTCACTAGTGCCCGAGGTAAATGAAGGTGTGTCTGGGAATCCCAGGTGCCAAGAAAACCAGGGTGAGGGACAGAATCAAGCCAGGCTTGATGGTCCTTCTATGCTCAAGGATACTGGCTTCAAACCAGTGGAGAGCAAGCTCTCACTAAATGATTTAACGGTTTTCTACCAAAATTTACAAATACATGACACTTTTCTTTCATACACTGTGAAATTGCAGGGTGAAGAATTGAAGAAAGTAAAGCATCAGCAGTCAACTTCAGTACATGAAGGAATTACCAGAGATGAGGACTCAAAGTCTAAAGCCACCTCTCCACCGCAAGAACTTGGCACGGAGAAAGATGATGCTGCCAAAATGGAGGGGTATAAGAAGAATTGTCACATGCTGTTGTGACTGGTCAAGTTGGGAAACACACACCTGGATTTGGATCAGAAACGACTGATAAGGCCTTGGCTGCAAACAACATTATTCCTCCACCAGTTCCCAGAGACATTATAGGAATACTTCTTAGTGAGGAACAAGTTCAACGAACCAAGTCTGATTATAAAGAAGCTGCTCCTCCTATTGATAGTGTCTTGGTTGGAACTACACCATTGACTCAAGAGGAAATAGACAACGAGGCAAACATGACATATGGTGAAGGGAGAATAGAGGACGTATCGAGAGATGATGCTGAGTGCCAGGAGTATAACAGATGTCATAGCTCCAAGTCTACTGATGAAGCTGGGATAGAGTTGAAACCATACCCTAAAAATGAAACCCCATGCTTCAAAGTAATTGACGAAGTCAAAAGGGAAAGGGTGATCTTGACGACACGGCCTGAGGGGAAGATCTTTATGACATCTGGATCAATGTTTGACCAAGAACCAGATGTAGGATATGAACTACCATCCTTCTCCTCCAAGTTCAAGGGTATAACCGATGGAGTGATAAGTGAACCTAACGTTGAGAGGCCAAAGATCACCATCAAGCATCCGAGCATGAAACCAACAGCTGGAGTGAAGAATGAAAAACTCAAGGGAGTAGCTGTGTCTCCCATTTCTTCAGTTGGATCATGCAGTTGCTGTTGTAATTTCAAGAATGATGCTTCAACATCAGAAAATCCAGAGAGCACAAAGACGATGAGGACAGGTTCTACTCAGGCTTCAAGGAACCAGCAGAAAGTCAAATCTGAAGCAGCAGTCAAAGCAAAGAAGCAGACACAAGGCAAACCAGCTCCATATCAGCCACCAAAGACGAATGGGTACACGTCTGACTTCTATCTAAAGAAGCAGACTTGCTTTAATTGTGGCATTGCTGGTCATATTGCTAGAAACTGTCTGTATCGCCCCTATGAACACTATTATCCGAAAACTCAAAGGGTTTCATCTCAGGAGTCTGTGAAGTCTAAGCCAATGATGGTGCAAAAACCTAAGGCAATGAAGAATGTTACTCCTAAGTTTAAACCCTCTGATCAACATTGGGGTGCTGCCAAAGCTGAAAGAAAATCTTCAAATCAAAACAACAGCTTTCCAAGTTACCAAAATTTTCAGAAAAAGGTGATGAAACCATTTTCAAAACAACCAAGGTCTGAAAAACCCAAAGTTACCCCTCCTAAGGTAACTAAAACTGTTTTAAAAAATGAATCTAAAACGAAGAAGGTTGAAATACCTAAAGTCACAGCTCCAAAGGTGACTAAAACAAAAACTGTTTTGAAAAATGAAACTAAAATGAAGAAGGTTGAAATACCTAAAGTCACAGCACCAAAAGTGACTAAAACAAATGTTAAATCACCTGGAACTTGAAAACCTAAAATCAAGGCAGCTACATCCCAACTTCCTGATTTTCTAAAAGGAATGTTTTTAAAAGAAATTTCATTCACTGATTCCTCAGGAGTACCCAGAAAAACAATGGCCTGGGTACTATTAGCTAACTAATCTCTCACTCTGTGCAGGAACGATCAAGGAGGATTATCACTAACGTTTTTATTACTAATTCGTTTTTTGATAAGTGATTGTTCCAGGCACAAGTTTAGGAGACGTATCTTCATGTCATGTCAAGTAATCTATAAATGGAAGGTATGTCTCATTGAGAGGTAAAAGGTCAAAATCAGCATGAAAGGTACTGTTCTTAACTTGGTTGTTTGAATGATGAGGCAGCAAAGGGTCTTTTG
Organism: Deinandra increscens subsp. villosa; assembly: GCA_039602395.1. Classification (NCBI taxonomy): domain Eukaryota; kingdom Viridiplantae; phylum Streptophyta; class Magnoliopsida; order Asterales; family Asteraceae; genus Deinandra; species Deinandra increscens. The sequence continues at coordinate 61,159,144 of JBCNJP010000003.1, read as the reverse complement.
AGTCAAACCTATTTCATTAAAGTTTCAATTAAGCTGTTGATTGATTATGTGTTTGACTTCAAATGCAATGAAGTATGCATGTCATGAAACCCAATTTTCTAAAATTTTCAAAATCAATACTTTGAAAGTTAGCTTGGCCAGATGTCTTCAAAATTTTGTGTTTTGTTCTTTTAAGTGTGTTTGTGTGTTTTATCTTTATTGTTTAAAAAAAAATGAAAAAAATGATGTTCACAAAATTGTGACATTAAAAATCAAAAAGCAAGGGGAAGAAATGGAAAAGATGAAAATGTTGACCCCTCAAAAATAGTGTGCTTTTCAATTTTTAATTGTTTGTGTCTTGTTTTTGAGAAGTTTAGGGGAAGTAAAATGAATGTCTGGGTTGGAGATGGCTGACACGCGTAAGGCGGAAGTGAAAGGCAAGCTCCACGGTGATATGCTCGGTAGGCTCGACCTAAACTTATGACCTCCAATGAAAGTGCAGTGAACTTAAAAGATATATATGTTTAGTTTCCATCCCAGGTTGCATGGCTTAAAAAAACTGAGTCCCGGCAAAAATGGGTTGAGAGTGGTAATTACCTAGTATTCACTCTCTCACACGCCATGTTTATGCTATCTTGACAACACCACAGAGCAAAAGAAAATGAAAAAGAAAGGAAAAAGAAAAAGAAAAAGAAAAGAAAAAGAAAAGAAAAAGAAAATGAAAAAGAAAAGAGAATAAATAATCACTCAGTTGGTCTTCTTTGCGTGCTTAGCGGTCGACCTGATCACCAACTGATGGTTAATGAAATAAGTGGTAGTCATAACGGTGTTGCATGGTTCCTCAAGTTGGGGGTTTGTGAATCCTCAATAAACTCTGAGGTTGGGTAGGTTTTGCTGTGTACGCTTGGGTGTGGGGACAATTAAACATGACGGTAATATTGTACTATATTAAGCATGACGCATTCGGTTGGGATTAAACGGGTTTGAGTTTAAAGCGGACAAACATACCGGCAATCACCTGGACTAGTCAAGTAACTGAAGCTGAAAAGGGTTCCTCAGTCAGATTCATACGGTTTGATCCCTTGTAAACTTTCTCGTGTTTGATTTTGGTAAGTATTTGTTTGTTTTTATCTTTCGTGTGTGAGTCGTTAAGTTCTTTTTGGTATGTTTTCGTCTTGGCCAGGTTGATTTGAGAAGTCAAAATGTGTTTTTCATGGGTTTTAATTCATGACAATATGCCCCCGACAGATCTTGACAAATTTTTAGGGGAAGGAGTATGGGATAATAAGTATTATCCGAAGGGAACTCGAGGATGATACTTATTATCTAATGGAAAAGACTTCCTCCGTCAGATCTTGACAAATTTTTAGGGGAAGGAGAGGGGATAATAAGTATTATCCGAAGGGAACTCGAGGATGATACTTATTATCCGAAAAGACTTCCATAATACATAGTATCTGAAGGGAACTCGAAGATAATATGTATTATCTCAGGGGAAGTCCTTAGCTGAGGGGAAGTAATCAGCTAAGGGGAAGTCTTTAGAGGTCTTGGGTTCAGGGGAAGTTTTATAGAAAACCCGTAATCTATATTAGGGTTTTTTGGTTAAAATATTGTTAATTTGAATCAACTGAACAGATGATAATTACCTCCTAACCCAAAGACCGGTCATCAAATGTCTGGTGGAGTATATTTTTTCAAATGTGTGTCAGACAGGTTGATGAGAGAAAGATGCTGCTGATGCTGCTGATGCTGCTGCTGCTCAAAGTTAAAGAACCAGCCGGACAAGACTTCCATCTGGAAAAGCAACTGTTCAAGGGAAGTTGTTGGTGTCTTTACAAGTTTTCAAAAGCTTCAAAAAGAGCTTCAAAGAAGATGTTCACGTGTTTAGGGGAAGCTAAAGATTTCAAGTCAAATCTTTGAAAAAGAAAATGATACAGAGAGCAGTCAGAGATCATGAAGTTTGAAGATCAACAATCAAGTTCTCCAAAGTTAGGAGGTTTTCAAAATTTACCCTCTACTTTTTGGAGATTCAAGACAGTTACCAAAGATTCAGCAAGAACCAGTTCTTTCAAGAGAAGCAAGTCAATGAGAGTCCTCCATTTCATTGCTTGTTCATTTCAAGAAGTTCAAGCTGATGCTGATTAAGAGGAAGTCCCAAGTGCCCGTCATGAAACTCACTGAAGATTTCTGCGGAAAGAATCTTCAGCAACATCTATGCTAGCCAGTCAAGAAGAAGTTATTCAAAGATCGAAGACAGTTAATATCACAAGCCTAGGGGAAGATTGTAGAGGCTAGATTATGAGGCTTGTAATATTAAATAAGTTGGGCTGGGCTTAGAGGGTTTAATTAGGATCATAGGCTAGTTTGATTATTGTTTTTAGGCTAGTTTATGATTGGGCTTGGGTTTACTATTGGGTTTATGATCCACAAGGTGCCCAATAGTAAACCCAATGGGGTGGCTATATAAACCTCTCAAGACCTCCTCATTTGGGGGTGGCCAGTTTACGATTTAGAGAAGAGGAGCCAAGGTGTTTACGATTTGTGTTTTGTACCCGACAAGTTTACTTGTGTGCAAGATCAAGCTTTTATCGTTTAAATCATCGTTTTCTTGTGTTCTCTTCATCTCTATTCTTGAATCAATCACCTACGAGGATTCCGCACTCGTTTGTGATAGAAATATCGTGTGTTTGGGAGATTTCAGGACCTTCAGCCCCACAGCAAAATAATCTGAAAGAACTCTTTCTCTTTACCATGATAGTTGCAGGAGCTCTTCCTGTTTCTATCTGGGAAGTTAAAAGAATCATAGAGAGAGACTTCATCACCCCTGAAATGAGTGCAATTGCTGAAGAAGAAGGAGTTGACCTGGATGCTGAGACAAAAGTGATGGATGAAGATAATAATGATGATAATGATGATGATGATGATGATGATGGAAAGAAAGATGAATAAGAGGTTGAAAGTGTCTTGAAAGAAGGCACTGCTGAAAATTGTAGAGGTTAGATTATGAGGCTTGTAATATTAAATATGTTGGGTTGGGCTTAGAGGGTTTCATTAGATTAGTAGGCTAGTTTTATTATTATGTTTAGGCTAGTTTACTATTAGATATGGGCATGGGCTTGGGTTTATGATTAGGGTTTAAGAGCCCAATAGTAAACTCATGGGATGGCTATATAAACCCCATGAGTTTACTATTAAAAAAAAGGTGGATGACTCTAGAGAGAGAGCTAGTGTTTATGATCGGAATCTAGAGAGAGAGTGGTTGTTTACGATTTCTGCCTCTCCTCTTGTATTTACGATCGTAATCATCAATCCAAGAAAGTAGTTTGTTCATCATTCAAGATTTGATCTTTTTGTGTTGTGTTTCACTCATATCAAGTCTATTTTCATCTACTTTCTCTTGAATCAATCTCGTACAAGGATTCCGCACTTGTTCGAGATCAAAATATCGTGAACGGTTGTTGATCCCGGACCAACAATTGGTATCAGAGCCAAGAAACGTGTGTTTCGAGGTTCTCACAATATTGGATTCAAGTTTTTGCAGGAAAAAGTTCGAATTATTTGAAGATTTCTGGGCTGTTAGATTACGACTTTTCAGTGCTGTTCTTCAGTGTTTATGATCTGTTTCTGGGCTGGTTGAGGTGTTCACGACTCGTTCTGGGCATTTCTTAGTGATTACGATCTAGTGTTCTTCGTGTTCTTCGTCAACAGGTTGTTTACGACTTCAAGATAGCATTTTTATGAGTTTACGATTGAGTTTATGACTCGCGGTGTTTATGATTGAGATTCCGATTCTGAGTTTATGACTTGTGTTTACGGCTGAAGGAGTTTATGACTGAAGGTGTTCATGACTAGAGGAGTTTACGATCCACAGGTGATTACGATCGTAAACAGGTGATTACGATCGTAAACAGGGATCGGAAATAGGGTTGGTTTACGGCAAAAAGTCACTATTTCACACTTTCACGGAAACGGACATAACTTTTGACTCGTTTGGAGTTAGAGGCTCAAATTTTAACACGACGTTCATAACAACGAGCCCCAGAATTACCCCGGACTAATGTCCAGGGGAGCTCGTTTGGAACCCCAAATTCCACTCCGAAGGCCTCCATTTTCGCGTTTTAAGTTTTTGACACTATTCCTTGAATAGTACTTTTGCCGATTTTGCCGTTTTTGCCAATTTTTCAAAATTTTCAGAAGCTGCATATCTAAAGAAAGAAAATGAGTTCGGAAACATCCTTAATACAACAAAGTTCTTACTCCACTTGTCCGCGGTTGATCAATTCTAACGAATTTAATGAATGGATGAACGGGGTTGTAAAGTATTTGAACAATGAAGATCAAAATATGATGAAATCAATTATTGATGGTCCGTTCATACCAAGACATCAAAATTGGCCTAAAGAAGGAGTGCCTAAAACTCAAGCTGAATTCTCTGAAGATGACCAACGAAGAGTTAACATTGACAAAAGGGCACGTGAAATTATATTCATGGCTTTATCTCCAGAAATAGCCCAAAGATTTGAAAACTGTAAATATGCTCAAGAACTCTGGCATGCTTTGCACAAAGCTTACTATAGAAATGAGGACGAAGAAAAGAAAGAAAATGAGAAACGTGTCCTCATGACAAAAAGTGCTGGTGTTGAATGTTCGAATCCAACATGTGCGCAATTAATTCCTGGACTTCAGCAAATTATCAAAAATTTAGAAATCAAATTGTATGATGTCCAATGTGCTAGAAGTTCATTCAAGGGTAGATGGGAGAAGAGTGAAGAGAAGGTGAAAGCTAAAAAATTAGACATTGAGAAATATCGTGGATTAGCCACCGAGAAGACTTTCTCATATGATCGGGCTAAGATTGAGATTGGTGAGCTAACAAAGCAACTAGATGAACTGCAACAAACATATAATGAGCTGCAGGACAAGTATGATTGCAACCAGGGTAGAAATCAGCGAATGCTAAATGCTGGAAAGGAATTGTCACATGCTGTTGTAACTGGTCAAGTTGGGAAAGACAAAACTGGGTTCGGATCAGAGAAAACTGATAAGTCCTTGGCTGCAAACAACATTATTCCTCCACCAGTTCCCAGAGACATTATAGGAATACTTCTTAGTGAGGAGCAAGTTGAACGAACCAAGTCTGATTATAAAGAAGCTGCTCCTCCTATTGATAGTGTCTTGGTTGGAACTACACCATTGACTCAAGAAGAAATTGATAATGAAGCAAACATGACTTATGGTGAAAGGAGAGTAAAGGATATAACAGACAATGATGCTGAGTGCCAGAAATATGACAGGTGTCACAACTCTAAGTCTGATGATGCTGGGATAGAGTTGAAACCATACCCCAAAATTGAAACCCCATACTGCAAAGTAATTGACAAAGTCGAAAGGGAAAAGGTGATCTTGACGACACGGCCTGAGGGGAAGATCTTTATGACGTCTGTATCAATGTTTGAACAAGAAACAAATATTGTATATGACTTACCATCCTTCTCCTCAAAGTTCAAGGGAATAACCGATGGAGTGATAAGTGAACCTAAAGTTAAGAGGCCAAAGATCACCATCAAGCATCCAAGTATGAAACCAACAGCTAGAGTGAAGAATGAAAAACTCAAGGGAGTAGTTGTGTCTCCCATTTCTTCAGTTGGATCATGTAGTTGCCGTTGTAATTGCAAGAATGGTGCTTCAACGTCAAAGAATCAAGGAAGCACAAAGACAGTAAAGACAGGTTCGACACAGGCTTCGACAAACCAGCAGAAAGTCAAATCTGAAGTTGCAGTCAAAGCAAAGAATCAGACACAAGGCAAACCAGCTCCATATCAGCCACCAAAGACAAATGGGTACACGTCTAACTTCTATCTAAAGAAGCAGACTTGCTTTAATTGTGGCATCGCTGGACATATTGCTAGGAACTGTCTTTATCGCCCCTATGAACCCTATTATCCGAAAACTCAAAGGGTTTCATCTCAGGAGTCTGTAAAGTCTAAGCCGATGATGGTGCAAAAACCTAAGGCAATGAAGACTGTTACTCCTAAGGTTAAACCCTCTGATCAACATTGGGGTGCTGCCAAAGCTGAGAGAAAATATTTAAATCAAAACAACAGCTTTCCAAGTTACCAAAATTTCCACAAACAGGTGAAGAAACCGTTTTTAAAACACCCAAAGTCTGAAAAACCCATAGTTACCCCTCCCAAGGTAACTAAAACTGTTTTGAAAAATGATTCTAAAATGAAGAAGGTTGAAAAACCTAAAGTCACAACTCCAAAGGTGACTAAAACAAAAACTGTTTTGAAAAATGAATCTAAAACGAGGTTGAAATACCTAAAGTCACAACTCCAAAAGTGACTAAAACAAATATTAAATCACCTGGAACTTGGAAACCAAAAATCAAGGCAGCTCCATCCCAACTTCCTGATTTCTCAAAGGGGATGTTCTTACAAGAAGTATCTTTTATTGATTCCTCAGGTGTACCCAGAAAAACAATGGCCTGGGTACCAATGGGTAACTAATCTCTCACTGTGTGCAAGAACGATCAAGGAGGATTATCACTAATATTTTCATTATTAATTTGTTTGTTGATAAGTGATTGTTCCAGGCACAGGTTAGGAGACGTATCCTCAAAACTTCATAAGTAAGTTATACATTGGAGGATATGTCTCTTTGAGAGGTAAAATGTCTAATTCAGCATGAGAGGTAATGTTCTGAACTTGGTTGTTTGAATGTTGTAGCAACAAAGGGAGTTTCGAGTCAAACCAAATTTCTTAAAATTTTCAGTTGGTGCTTGGTTGTTCAATTTTAAAAAAAAACAATGAGGTATGCATAAAACCCATTTTTCTAAAAATGTTCAAATCAATACTTTGAAGGTTAGCTTGGCCTGATGTGTGTGTGTCTTTATTTGTTCTGTTTGTGTGTGTGTGTTATTATTAAAAACATATAAAAAGATTATAAAAAAATTAAAAAAAAAATAAAAAATGAATGATGTTCACAAAAATTGTGACATTAAAAATCAAAAAGCAAGGGGAAGAAATGTAAAGATGAAGAAAAAGTTGACCCCTAAAAAATAGTGTGCTTTTCAATTTTTAATTGTTTGTGTTTGTTTCTAAGAAGGCTAGGGGAAGTGAAATATGTCCGGACTGGAGATGACTGACACGTGTAAAACGGATGTGAAAAGCAAGCTCCCGGTGATATGCTCGGTAGGCTCGACCTAATCTTATGACCACCAATGTAAGTGCAATGAACTTAAAATATACATATGTTTAGTTTCTCATCTCAGTTTGCATGGTTTAAAAAACTGAGTCCCAGCAGAAACGGGTTAAGAGTGGTAATTATACCTAGTATTCACTCTCTCACATGCCATGTTTCTGCTGTCATGACTACACCACATAATGAAAAAAAAAGAAATGAAAAAGAAATGAAAAAGGAATGAAAAAGAAATGAAAAAGAAAAGAAAAAGAAAAGAAAAAGAAAAGAAAATGAAAAATAATCATTCAGTTTGGTCTTCTTTGCGTGCTTATTCGGCCGACCTGATCACCGACTGATGATTAATGAAATAAGTGGTAGTCATAACAGTGTTACATGGTTCCTCAAGTTGGGGGTTTGTGAATCTTCAATAAACTCTGAGGTTGGGTAGGTTTTGCTATGTACAATTGGGTGTGGGGACGATTAAACATGCTGGTAATTAGTAATCTTTTAAGCATGATGCATTAGGTTGGGTTTGAACGGGTCTGAGTTTAAAGCGGACAAACATACTAGCAATCGCCCGGACTAGTCGAGTAACTGAAGCTGAAAAGGGTTCCTCAGTCAGATTCATACGGTTTGATCCCTTGTAAACTTTCTCATGTTTGATATTGGTAAGTATTTGTTTATTTTTATCTTTTGTGTCTGAGTCTTTAAGTTCTTTTTGGTTGTGTTTACGTCTTGGCCAGGTTAATTTGAGAAGTCAAAATGTGTTTTCATGGGTTTTGATGCATGACAGTATGCCCCCTGCAGATCTTGACAAATTTTTAGGGGAAGGAGAGGGGATAATAAGTATTATCCGAAGAAACTCGAGGATGATACTTATTATCTAATGAAAAGACTTCCATAATACATAGTATCTGAAGGGAACTCGAAGATAATATGTATTATCTCAGGGGAATTCCTTAACTGAGGGGAAGTTATCAGCTAAGGGGAAGTCTTTAGAGGTCTTGGGTTCAGGGGAAGTTTTATAGAAAACCCGTAATCTATATTAGGGTTTTTGGTTAATATTATGTTAATTTGAATCAACTGAACAGATGATAATTAACTTCGGATTTTTGGTTAAAATACATATTATCATCAACTGAACAGATGATAATTGGGTTGTTACAATGTTAATTACCTTCTAACCCAAAGACCGGTCATCAAATGTATGGTGAAGTATATTTTTTCAAATGTGTGTCAGACAGGTTGATGATAGAAAGATGCTGCTGCTGCTCAAAGTTAAAGAACCAGCCGGACAAGACTTTCATCTGAAAAGCACATGTTCAGGGGAAGTTGTTGGTGTCTTTACAAGTTTCCAAAAGCTTCAAAAGAGCTTCAAGTTCACATGTTTAGGGGAAGCTGAAGATTTCAAGTCGATCTTTGATGAAGAAAATGATGCAGAGAGCAGTCAGAGATCATGAAGTTTATCGATCAACAATCAAGTTCTTCACAGTTAGAGGCTTTCAAAATTTTACCCTCTAATTTTTTGAGATTCAAGACAGTTACCGAAGATTCAGCAAGAACCAGTTCTTTCAAAAGAAGCAAGTCAATGAGAATCCTCCATCTCATTAACTTGTTCATTTCAAGAAGTTCGAGCTGATGCTGACCAAGAGGAAGTCCCAAGTGCCCGTCATGAAACCCATTGAAGATTTCTGCGAAAAGAATCTTCATCAACATCTTTGCCAGCCAGTCAAGAAGAAGAATTTCAAAGATTCAAGACGGTTTAATATCACAAGCCTAGGGGAAGATTGTAGAGGTTAGATTATGAGGCTTGTAATATTAAATATGTTGGGCTGGGCTTAGAGGGTTTCATTAGATTAGTAGGCTAGTTTTATTATTATGTTTAGGCTAGTTTACTATTAGATATGGGCATGGGCTTGGGTTTATGATTAGGGTTTAAGAGCCCAATAGTAAACTCATGGGATGGCTATATAAACCCCATGAGTTTACTATTAAAAAAAAGGTGGATGACTCTAGAGAGAGAGCTAGTGTTTATGATCGGAACCTAGAGAGAGTGCTTGTTTACGATTTCTGCCTCTCCTCTTGTATTTACGATCGTAATCATCAATCCAAGAAAGTAGTTTGTTCATCATTCAAGATTTGATCTTTTTGTGTTGTGTTTCACTCATATCAAGTCTATTTTCATCTACTTTCTCTTGAATCAATCTCGTACAAGATTCCGCACTTGTTCGAGATCAAAATATCGTGAACGGTTGTTGATCCCGGACCAACAATGACCAGAATGTCCAAGATGATCCTAACCCCACTGAAGATGTGTAGAAAATTGATATGGACATTGTTGATGACCAAATAGAAGAAGTTCTGAATGATTATAGAGATTTGATAGCTCCTGAGGTAAAAGATACCTCCGTTACCCTGGAAGATGAAGAAGTTATCTCAGGAGAACACATTACTCTGGGTGACCAACTTACCTCGGCTGTGAATGTTATCTTGGCAGAACGTGATCAAGTTACCTTGGAACTATCAGTTACTCTAGAGGGTGAAACTAACACAATTATGTTCTTTGCAGCAGATACAGATTGGCCAATCAAGTTTGAGTTCACTCAGGCAAACATATGGGAAGAAGCAGAGACGCTGTCTATGCTATCTGCAAGAAAGATTCATCGGGGACTCAACTTTTCGTGGTTGACTTCTGCTCCTTTTCCTCCTATAGAACCAGAACAAATTCTTTAAATAGAAGCTGCTCTAGTTGATTTGGGAGGAATTACAGATGAAAGAGGATACCTGATGGAGTTTGGACCTTATTACCCACCAACAAGGGACTACTCAGAAATTGTTCATGTGGTTCCCTTAATTCCTGTGGAAGGAATTGTAAAAGAAATTTTTTCCAACTACTGGGCCAAATATAAGCCAGGAACAGGTGAGGTAAAAATCAAACCACTGCCACAATATGTAAAAAGGGATGCCAACAGCAACAAAGTGATAACCTACCCTACTGACAATCCCAATCTTGGGAAAGGTAAGAAGAAAATGACAAATGATGAAATCCTACAGGGAAAACATGAGAAAAGGTTCAAACCTGCCTACAAGAATGTGGCGACTCCAGAAAACAAAGTACACCGTTCTAGAACTATTTTATTCCCATTATTGACAGGTATGGAGAAGATCTTGATGGGAGAAGAGAGTGTGACAAAGCATTGATCAGAGAATTCAATAAAAGAATGATAACTCAAATGGCTCAGTTGAAAGATATCAATGAAATGAAAAGAAGAAGCAGAGAAGGTGTGAAGATTTCTGCAAAACTGTTTGCATCTGAGAAAAAAAGGTCACTGAACCTGTAAAACTTCTGGATGGGCAAGAAACCTTACCTGCTGAAGATGTAAGTATGATAAATTCAGCACTAGCAGCTGATATGATTGACAGGATGGAACAAGAATGATTAGATAGAGACATAGTAGAGGCATTTGCACTTCAGGATAGCCTGCAAATTTAACAAAACAATAAAGTTGTTATTGATATAATAAAAGAAGCAAAAAGAAGGTCTATGAAAGAAAGAAAGAAGAAACTAGACCAGGCCAAATAGAAAAGGCATCAAAGTTTTGCTAATGAAGTCAACATTTCAGTAAACAAAGAAAAGGAAAAGATTAGGCTAGCTGCAAATGATGCCAACTGGGAACTCTTAAAAAGTTGGAGAGACATAATCTTAGCTAGAGGATGGGTCACTCCTATTGAAATTAATCTAACCTCTTCTAATGATTTATGTGAATTAATGTCTATGGTAGTAGAAGAAGAAGGCAGTCCCAAGTTAAACCAAAAACTCGAAGCTGACAATGCCATTCATGAAAGGGTCAAGACTGAAGAGGCACAGAAAATTGCTAAAGCTCCTCTCACAAAACAAGAGGAGACAAGAGTTCTCAAAAAGTACTTCATAGAGGTCTTATGAGAAGACAAGAACTCGGTAAATCCTTCATCTTTGAAAATATTAAGAGCTAGGTATGATAAGATAAGAAAACAGGAATCCATGATATCTGAAAGAACAAAAATTCCTAGGCCTCCAGGAGCTTTCTCAGGTACATCTTCTCTTTTTCTAAATCTATGAGTCTGATTGGTTCACTTATTAGCAATACATCCTCTACTCCACCTACTACTACACAAGCCTCCACCATTCCTACCAAAAGAAACCCACCCAGGGCCAGCAGACCTCAAAGCAGAAAGCAACCCACCAAAAGACCAAAACCAATCAAACCCATCCCACCAAAATTTAGAGCTGAGAATTTCACACCCATTGAACTCTCGTCAAACCCATACTTAAACTCACAATTGTATCATCCCAACTTCCTTCAGTCCAAAAATCAACTCATCCCATCACACAACCACCTACTTTACCACAATCCTCAACACTCACTGAAACTACAAACCTTGTGACTCCACCAGACCCAACAACAGGTACTTCAAGGAGAAAGAAAACAATGGAAAAAATAAAAAGATCTCAAATTGTTTTCTCAAGTTCTGGATTCTCTTCAGATAAGAAGAAACTTGAAAATCTACATACTGAAAGAAGAAGAATCCTCTCCTGGAAATTTGATGAAGACATAAACATCTATCTGTTCACCATAAGCACCAATGAAACTCTGAGGCTCAACACTGATGAAGCTCTCATAAACTTATCTGATCTAGAGCTTGGTGATGTGAAAAATACACATGGTGATGGTAAAAGACTAAGTGCTCAAGAGCAATCCTTGATGCTGAAAATAAGGATGCACTTTGGAACATCTGAAAGGGAAACCTCTTCTGCTAAACCTATCAAGTCCCACTGCCCTATCACATATGTAGAACTGGATCTTGCTAATGACCGATACATAGTACATCGAGCAGATGGGTCATTCACAAGACACAGGGAGATCTCTCCAGCTGAATGGAATGATGCTGATAAAAGGACAATATTGGAGTGCATTCTCACAAACAGGTTGTTCAGATTTGAGTTGGGGAGAAAACCAAATGAATAGCAGAATAAATCAGTTTTGTAGAAGAGTACTGGTGTTTTTGAAAGATTTTGAAGACTGTTTTTGTAAATTTAGTAAGTTATTCGGAAGATTTTGGAAGCATCATCTTATGGGAGATTATAAGGAATTATTTCTCCTGAAGAAATGATGTTGATCAGCTAAAGATAAGTTATCTAGGAAGGAATAGAAGACCCGGGATAAGTTATCTTGGAAAAACAAACTGCATGAGATAACTTATAGTTATCTCGGAAGGCACTTTATCTCGGGAACACAGGTTTACCTCGAACAGTGGATGTGCCCGAGATAACTCAAGTTACCTCGGTAAGGCGAGTTATCTCGGACAACAACTTGACTACCTTCACTTGTCTATAACATATCTGATCCTCGTTTTCCCGCTCTTCTTTCTGACAAGAGGCTGACACTTTATCTTCTGGACTAGTTTGATATTATTCTAGTTCATGTATCTTTACTTGACGGTCTAAGTGATTGTTAGAGGAATCAAGGGCTCTCCTTAATTCCTTAGGCACTATAAATAGACACTTGTAATCTGTTAATTTTAAGTGTGTGTAAATCACTCACATATGTACCTCGAATCATCAAATTATAATATAGTGCCCAGTTTTATTCATATCAATTTTATGCTTGATTTGCATTCGATCTCATCTTCTTTTACTCAAAACAGAGCATAACAATTAACTTGTTTCCGCCTGGTTAATTCCAAGTAAAATCTTGTAATTGGTTAAAACTCTGTAATCAGATTTCAATCCTACACGGGTCCACCATGATCCCTTCGGCACCAATTACATGGCCTAAGAATTTCACTTCTCTTACCCAAAATGCACATTTGGAGAATTTCGCATACAACTTTCCTCCCTTAGTCTTTCTAGTACCTCCCTCAAGTGTTTAGCATGCTCCACTTCGTTACGGGAGTATACGAGTATATCATTGATGAACACAATCACTGATGGGTCCAACATGGGTTAGCACACCCAGTTCATGAGATCCATGAAGGCCGTAGGTGCATTAGTTAGTCTAAAGGACATCACTATAAATTCATAGTGCCCATATCTTGTCCTGAAAGCCATCTTGGGAACATCCTCCTCTCACCTTCAGTTGATGGTACCCTGATCGTAGGTCGATCTTCGAGAACCATTTTCCCCCTTGTAGTTGATCGAACAAATCATCAGTTCTAGGCAGTGGGTACCTATTCTTCACTGTGAGCTTATTCAGCTCCCGGTAGTCAATACAAATCTTCATGCTACCGTCCTTGTTTTTCACAAACAACATAGGGGCTCCCCAAGGGGAGACATCGGTCTAATGAACCCCTTATCCGATAGTTCTTGGATATGGGTCATCAATTTTTGCAATTATGTCGGCGTTAGTCTGTAAGGAGCTTTAGCCACTGGCTTCACGTTGGGCACTAAGTCAATTCTAAACTCCACCTATCGATCGGTTGTTATTCCTGGTAAATCTTCCGAAAACACTTCTTTAAATTCCCAAACCACGGGTAGTTCATCTATTGTTGGGCCATGGACTCTAGTGTTCGTCACCACTGCAAGGTATGCCTGGTACCCATGCAGCATGCACCTTCTCGATTCTAATATTGAGCATAACAATGGTGCATTTTGTTTTTCACCATATATAGTGACTTTGTTCCCCTTTGACGAAATTATCTCTATCGCCTTCTGGTCGCATATGACCTTTGCGTGGTTGTGGGATAGCCAATCCATCCCTACCACCACTTTGAACTCCCCCATCGCCATTGGAATGAGGTCAATTGAGTATTCTTCATCGCCAACGAAGATTTTGCATCCTCGACATACATCATAAACAATTATACATTTATCATTAGCAATTTCTACCTCTAAGGGTACATTCAATTTTTCAATCATAAATGAGGGGTGCTTAATAAAAATCATATGAAACAAATGATCTATTGGACCCCGTGTCAAACAACACGTGGACAAGTATTGAATTAACAAGTAATGTACCTGCCACCATGTTTGGATTTTATTTGGCCTCATCGGCCATGAGTTGGAAGGCTCTGCCTGTGGCTTTTGGCACTTCCACCTTTCCGCTACCTTTGGCTCCTTCTTTCTTGAGCTTTAGACACTCTGTTTTCTTGTGCCCCAATTGGTAGCAGTTGTAGCATCTGGGCACTTCAGATGGGCAACTAGCAATCCCACAACCCTTCTTTCCACAATTCAGACAATGGGGATCTTTAAAGACAAATTCACCTGAATACCCTTCATTGCAATACTTGCATTTTGAACCATTCCCTTTTGAGTCCTTCTTTGAAGATTCACTAACTTTCTACTTTTTCGGGGGAGTAGGATTTCCCCTAGTGGGCTTCCTTGCTTCTTAGGCTTCTTGACGGGTAATATCAAGTTCCCTTGCCCATGCGACGTTTATCATTTGTTCCACCGTAGTGAACTGGGAAAGAGGTATAAACCCTTTTAATCTTCGGCATCAACATGTTCCGATAAAAGAACATTCTTGCCCTTTCAGTTGGTAGCACGTCACTGTAAAATTTCACCTGATCAAGGTAAATCCCGGTAATTTCATCTACCGTTTGAGTTTCCCCTTGTTCAAGTTTAAGGAACTCTTGTTTCAGCTCGTTAACCATGGAGGTTAGGCAATAATGTTCACAGCTTGATCGGCTGCCTCTTCTCCCTTTTCCAGGACCTTTGCATCCCACCAATCTTTGGCCCGGTCTACTAATAGACCCCTGGCATACACAGCTTGATCGGCTGCCTCGCATTGGCACCTTTTAAACACCCCTTCTACATTGATAATCCAGCGGCGACACGCTATCGGGTCTGCATCACCCGTATATTGTGGGGGTTTACATGCCATAAAATATTTGAAGGTACTTCCCTTATTGGGCTTACTTGTCTCCCCTTTATTGAGGAGAGCATTCTTTAGTTCCTCGAATTTTTTTATTCAAGGTGTTGAGAAGATCCTTTGGATCCTTTGCAAATACTCGGGGATGGCTGACTGAATAACTCTTCCCACTTCATCTTATATATGGGCCTTTAAGGCCTCATTCCTATGTTCCTCCGTGGGACACCCGTCATGTTGGTCCATCATGGTTCTACAAAGTTAACAACGTATTAGTTACAATATCATTTTCCCTTTTCCGTATCAAGGTAACACGAGTTTTATTGTCCTTTGCCAATTTAACTCGTTTCTAACTGCTACCACTTATTTACGCACTTCCGGTTCAAGTGAATCAACACTTCCCCGTGCGTTTCTCAAGGTGATAGGTAATAACTTCACCCCTTACTAATTATACATGTAAACCATCGGTTTAATTAAATTCATTCAATAATATCCAATTTCATAAATTATTGGACTTACCCGGATACTCAATCAAGCTTGAACTGATCACTCTTCTCATTTCATGAGCTCAGGGTTTTAGTTCAAGCATATTTCAAGTACTTGAATCTCTCAAACCTTGGCTCTAATACCAACTTGTAAGACCTGTACACGTTTTAAAGTAAAATGTAACGTTTATTTCACATGAAATTTCGGTCACAGAAAAATTTTCACTTGTTCTAAGCTACACATAGCTTTACAAAACAATATCCCATAGTTTCATAAGTCTAAAGTTATTACTATGGTTCATAATTACAAAGTTTAACAAAATACTTCACGGGTGTTCCCATCTTCGAGTGATCGGTCGTCATTGAGCTTGATATGTATCCGAGATCATGCTTTGCCTTTACCTGCACATTACCCACTTCACATGTGACTTTCTATGCCAATTAAACAAGTAACAATAATAAACAATAAAGAAAAGCAAAAATTTCATATAGCTCGCCCCAAACGTATCACTTGGAACTATCTTTCTAGCAAGCGATATGCTTGTTCTACCAAGTGTATTGCCTGCTGAGAACATTGCTCCAATCGATATGCTTGGAGCAACATTTCCAGGGCTGAGGCCAATTTCGACCAGTTCCAGACTTAGCCATATTTTTTAAGGCTATTTTCCCTGTTTTGCCTTATTGCTTCCAAAACAATTTTTCGTCATTTCAACCCTTTCCATAAGATCCTAAAACACTTCAAACATGTTTTCCATTAATTTTAACTACCATTTTCAGGTCTAGATGACAACTAAGCACAATGTGCATATTTGGCAAAAACCCAACCCATTTGACCCAATAAGCCTCACTATCAAGTAGTGAGATTGATTTGCAAATAAAATGGCTATTCCATACATTAACCATTACCAACGACTAAATTAAATCACCATGTGATCATTCAAAGTAACAATTTCACTATTGCAACTCCTTAGAGTCATTATACATGCTTGACCCATTATCATGGGTTCCTTAACCCGGGTACTTCTTACATTACCCGTTAACCCAATTCATATTACCCATGATATATGGTTTTTATAAACCATTTGTGATCAATTCTCACATGGTGCATGGTAATGGTTTCCTTAAACCATTTTCATCCATTGTGGCCACACTTGACTATTTTATGATTCATATGAACCATTTATAGTCAACCACCATATTTTCATTTACCATGATTCTCTTGAATCATTTAATTTCCTTTTAACACAATTCATTAAACTAAGGTTCCTACGAGCCGTTCATGTGGAAACATCTACTATTCCTTTGGTGAGTTGTTCCAACTCCCATTTGACAATTGATGCAGAAGTCATACACTAGCAACAATTTTAACAATAATATGCGTCACCTCGTGAGCTAGAACTTCCACCACTCGCCCTTCCTTGGTTAACCTCTTGATCACCTTAAAAGCCTATTAGGTCACTAATCAAGTTAGGACCTTTTGATGACTAATACCAAATAGATAACTATCCATTATCATGGATCCTTCATAGCATATAGCCCCAAATGCACATATTCAACAAGGTAAACATTTTAACATGATTTCACCTATGTTGCTTCATTCATTGTAACATAGAATCTTCTATATGCATACAACCTAATTCTCGTACTTTGGTCATATTTCAAGCAATAGAGCTCATGTAGGCATTTCATCAAACATCTTGTGTGCACATTTCAATACACACATGTAGTTCAATCTCTTGAACCTTCCAAGCTAACATTTAACATAAATTTGGTGGAATCCCTTCTAACCCATCATTATACATCAAATTTTCATCAAGCATTCTCATGTAATCATATCATAATCTGCCATTTTACTTATCATTTAAGTAGACCTCTAAGTCAAGTGTTCATCTTATGCAATTGGTGATTAAATCACCAAATTGGTGATCACACAAGAATACTACATGTTAATACACACTCCTAATATCATAGGAACCAAGAATTATCCATAGATTTCCAGAATTTCGACATAAATTTCGTGACCTAGACATGCAAAGGTCTAGTGATTTACTTGGTTCAAGAATGGGTTTAGATGATGAAAGGTACTTCTAATGTCACTATTAATTGCCGAAAATCACAGCTTGAAGACTTTGTTTACTAGATTAGAATTTTCTAAGGGTTTGAAGAGGGAGGATCAAACACCAGGGGCTATGTGTCAATCCCCCTTCTTTTTCCCAGCTCATTTGATGAGCCAACTATAGGCAAAATACATATTTAACCACTCAATTCCCTAATTCCCTGGTTTTTGCTTTTTAGTTACTAAAACCCCATTTTACACAATAAACCCATGAAGTATCACATAATAACTAATTATAATCAAGTTAGAGATTTTCAATATTCCATGTTATATATTAACATGATATTTAACGGATATTTCCAATTTAAAAAGCGAGATGTTATAGACCCTAAACGGTTAGTACTATTAAAAAAATATCTTGGTACTCATTAAATATATTATATAAACTAATAAATATACTTTTCATTGATTTAAAAACTTTAAACATTATAAAACAAAGTGGTTCTAGATAAAATATAAAAAACATTGATTTTTTTTTCAAATGGAAATAGTAAAGAAAGAAACATCCTAAGTCCAAACTCATCTAATTTGAATTTGACCGCAAATTGGAGTTCGAATCTCCTTTGAGAAAGCGTCCACAACTCTTGCACCGAGCCCTTGTGAAACCGTTTCTCAACTCATACAATTCGAAATAGCAAAACGACGTGAGGTATCTTTTGGTTGGTATGTGATGACCTGTCGTTGGGGTCTTGCAAAAACCTTATTAACCTAGGTAGCTAGGGTAAGTCGGTTATCGTATCCACGAGGAACATGTGCTTAGTGATACAAGTTTTATTTGATTATTTATACTAGATTAACTTTAAAAACTAAGAAGTGTAAAAATTGATCTTTGATTTGTGAACTAAAATAAATATGACGAACAATAAATAAAAAGATGATCACTCCTAGGATTCAGGTTTAAAAGCTAGAAATATAATCTAAATTAATTAACCGATTGGACGACCACATAGACATAGTTACATCTAATTTTAAGCACAAAGGGTATTAGTAACACTTGGTCTGGCCGTGTTGATAGGGTGAGATTATTCGACCCCCGAGAACACGAGATAGGAAATTATTAATCTACTCCCTCCTAATCATAACGAGACAACGTCAAATTATTAAAATTCAGACTACAACGCTTTTTCAAACTCAAAAGAAATGCATAACACATTCATAGAAAACCAGATATGTCCAAGGTAAGCAACCCTATTAAATAACCAGACTAACTAAACCATACACCTAGAAATGATCACAACAATATTTAGCCGATCATATTAATCAAGAAATAAATATATTGTCATTATAATATTCTTCATTAACATGAACAACTAAAAATAATTCTACATTGTAATCTAAACTAAAAAACATGAACATCCCTCGACCCCACTGACTTCTTCTGACTAAGATTGTTCATAACGTGGGCATTCTTTATGCCCTTCCCACATGCGCCATCCTATGTGGCAACGCCCTTCCCATATGCAGTATTGTGGAGCATGCACTTAGCCCATCCTTCCCTTCCTTGTCCTTCCCAACGTGTTCCATAATGGGATTCGTAGCTTTATTTTTTCTCTTCTCACAAACACATATATATACATATATAAATATAGGGTATTTTGGGAAGTGAAGTGTTGTATATAAAATCTGTTTGTGGGAAAGTGACTATTGACCAAGCTTGACAGTCCAGGAGGGGGTTCTGAGAAAAAGCTCAGGATGGTATGAGGCATACGCTGAACTAGCCCGCATAGGTTTATAAAAACTGATGATGAAATACGTTATGACTAGCTAATGATATGACGGTCGGTATAAATGATCGGCTGCTGCCCTTTTTTTTCTTCTGTCCCAGCCGTCTGACCTCGAAAAAAAATATATCTTCCAAATCGTCCCCCTTTTTGGTGCATCTATCTTTTTAATCTTAGTTGGCCCAAGGCCCATTATTTTGTTTCCTGGAAGTCACGAAAACATTAGAGCATCACAATTAATTATTTATTTTCTTTTATTCTTATTACTTACCCTTAATTAATATTTTATTTTATTATAGTTTTTAACACATAAACAAATTATTATATAGTTTTAGCTTATTTTCTCTATAATATACTAAACACCAATAAATAAATATAAAACACTAAAATTTCTAACCATATCAATGCATTTAGATAAATATTCATATGAATTATATTGTATCTAAACACAACTTATCAGTATGATCTTCACCACGGTCCATCCGTCATCACCACTAGCACCATCAATGTCAACGGAAGCATTATTTTGAGCACTAGATCCCAACGGCTCTTTAATGGGTAGAATTCGGCTTCAAACGGTCATAAACAACTGTATTTTCAACCCCAGCGGCTCTTTAACAGATACACAACAACTAATTAGTTTAGCAAGTACTAAATGGTTACTAATCGGTTTTTGTAACCGGTTTTACAATAACCGGTTAGTATTTGAATATGGGTGACCGGTTAGCGCCTAAGCAATGAGAATCCGTTAAGAGTAAAGAGTTGGTATCCAATTTGAAAATAGTATCTGGTTAGGGATTTGCACCTCTATGCAAGATATGTGATTGGGTAATTCCGATGCAAGCTTTATAAATGGGCCATAAATCAACAAAGTAGTGGTGGGCTTAGATAATTGTTGAGGTGGGTTTGACCAATCGAAGAAAATGAGATACATAGAAAGACGGTAGAGGAGTTTTGGTCCTTTTGAGGGGGGATACAGTTATTGCATGTTAATAACAGGGCCGGTCCTGAGAATTTGGATGTCTAGGACGAGAGTTCGAAAATTTGCCCCTGTTAAAAACTTTAAATAGTACAACACAAAGTTTTAAGGGTTTGTAACCTAGTCAAGCTAGGCGGCTCATCCCCACGCCGATTTTATTAACTAAAAAAAAGTTTCGAAATTACAACATATAAATCATCTAAAATGATGTCTACGTTCATTTTTTGATGCAAAAACCTCAATTAGTTTGTCATAATCAACATTAGCTAAAAAAACTACTTTCAATACTTAAAATTGCTAACCCATTTAACCGCTCTTGAGTCATTTAACCGCTCTACGCTCTCACGCCTGTCGCTAAATCGCTAATTCAAGTGTTCAACAAACGGACTCATGGACAGATTGTTCCCGGCAGAATGGCAGATGGTTCCCGGCCTTGATTACGATCGGCGACCATGGATCGTCTCACGCACAAGCACTCCTGTCGGCTGTCGCCTGAAAAAGTGGAGAATGAAACGAAAGTGGAATCGACAATCGTGGAGCGGTGGAGGTGGAGATCCGACAAAGAATCGCAAATTTCCGTCTCTTCGTTTTTCAATTCACGTAAATTAAGGTTAGGTAGGTTTTTTTTTTCTTCTTTTATCAGCCACTAATTCAGCCGCTCAAAAAAAAGTCATTAATTCCATATTTCCATGTATAATGGACTAACCATAACTAATTCAGTTGGGCTTGAACCTACCCTGCTATTGGGCTTCAAAAAATCCTGCTGCCCCCTAACATGTTGATGCCCTGGGCTGTAGCCCAGCTGGCCCAGGCCCAGGGCCGGCTCTGGTTAATAAGTATTACTATTTTACTTGTAATAGTAGAGACCCTTCTCGATGTTTACCGTGTAGCGATTTGGGTGTTGTGGAGTTATCGTAATAGGCTGATTTTTTATGGGACACGAGATTGTTTTGAAGACCTCGTTTCGGAAATCAAATCCACTAGTTTCTTTGGGTTAATTGTAGAACGAAGGGTTGGAGGGTCAATTGGAGTGAGTGGTGTTTGTATCTTTTTGATGTAGTTGTTGTTGTGCGGGGCCGGGCTTAGTGATACGTTCTGGGTATCCGACCCGACCCATATTCGTACCACTAAAACCATGTCCACAAACTTTCCTTGGAGCACAAGTTCATGTCCCACGTTTGCATGAACTTCATGTTACCCACGTTTCCGATTGTTTTGTTTGCAAATTGAATTGTTTCCTTTTGTGTATTTAAGTATCACTTTGGTTCAATAAAAAGATAGAAAAGAAAAGTTGCAGAAGATTATTCAATTGCTATCTTACGTTTCAAATACTTTATCTTCAATTCCAGTTTTATTTTTAGTTATTTGGGAGACCCCCAATCTCGAATCCGCTTATATCACTTAGCGTCTTGCTATCTGGCTTTCCGTCTTTTTTAATAAAATCGCCGTTAAAAAAAAGTAGAGCGTATAAACTTTTCTGAAAGAGTATATTACTATTTTGGTCTCTATAGTTTGGACATTTTAACAATTTCATTCCAAAAAGAAATCTTTTAATATATCAGGCCCTGAGGTTGTGTTTTTTAAACGAGTTTGGTCCCTAAAACTAATGTTGTTAATTATTTATGTTAAGTGTAATTCACCTATATAGACTATTTATGTAACTTTTCAAAACCATTTAATAAATGAAGGACTAGTTACGTAATTTATTAAACATAAACATAATTACGCAAGTATAAAAATTAATCACCCAAAGATATAAAAAATTACGCATGACTAACAACAATAATAACGCAAATCACCAAAAAAACGTTATTAAAAAACTTTCATAATTACACACACAAAGAAAACAATTACGCAAATTTATAAAGAAATGAGAAAACACAAGCAACAGTTTACTAACACAACACTCTTGTAAATAACGCAGATATTATAATAAACAACAAAGTCATGGATAGACATCATGTATAATGAAAGTCAAAAACAAAATAAAACATAATTACGCATGACTAACAAATAATAATTACGCAATCGTCATCTACATTTTAAAAAAACTTTCTTAATTACGTAAAACAACAACAACAGTCAAACCCATTAAATTCCCATAAATAACACATAAATGGTGTTATCAGTAGGGTCTGGGGAGGGTGAGATATAAGCAAACCATACCTCTACTAAAAGAATAGAGAGGTTGATTCCAAAAAGACCCCCAACTCCGCAACACATGTGAAAGCGACAACAAAAACCGGAAAGAATAGAGAAAAAAATAATAAATATAAATAAATAAATAAATAAAAATATATACATAAATAAAAAGAAAAAGAAATTAAAATATATAAAAAAATAAAAAATTACATATATAAATTAATAGAATAAGAATATATATATATAAATTAATAAATAAGACACAAATAAGTATATATACGTATATCGTGATACAAAAAAAAGACCAGTAGTAAAATGACTATAAAAAGTCAATCAAATTAAATAGAACACAAATATATAAATAAGTAATAAAAAAAGATAATTAAAAACCCCTCCAATGATGGTAAAACATAAGAAAAACACAATTACGCAAAGTATAAAAATGATAAAGCATAAGCAACATTTTACTAACGCGAACTGTCTTGTAATGATGGAGAGATTAATATAAAGTATACACAGCAAAATCATGCACCCGACTTTAAAAAAAAAGAACAGATGAACTTTGTTTTCAGTTTAATTGTATATCTCATACCTCCATCAAGCATATACGACGGATATTGCGTCGGTACAAAAAGAGTTTTTGATTAAACGACATAAAGGCTCCTCCACTTAGAAACGTAGTTGCCACGTGTTATTCCCTCGTTCCTTCAAACACTATGCACGCAAAATGCCTTTGTACCCTATCTTTATTAAATAAATATAAATATGTGAAGATAAAAGATTAACATTTTTTAAAATTTCAAAACAATCGTTATCCACCGTCAGGGCCGGTCCCGAGGATTTGAGGGTCCTGTTCGCGTTTAAAAAAATAGGCTCCACTCGAAAAAAATTACAAACAAAACAAGTTTTTAAATAAAGAAAAAAAAAATTATGAAATAAATATAAGAAAATTATTGTTTTAAAATGACATTTTAATTAAAATTGGGTCCTAAATGCCTAAATATTAAATAACTAATTGAACTATTTTTTTTTAAATTTGATTATTTTTAGTAAAATTAAAAAGTTTTATTTAAAAATAACTATATAAATATAATATATATAAAAGATTTTAAAAAATATAGGGCCCCTAATATAATAGACCATGTTCCGTCGCACATCTCGCACATACTCAGTGCCCCCACTATCCACCATTACCCACATAATTGTAGGATGAGAGAAAAATATAGAGTAAATTACGGATTTCGTCCCTGAGGTTTGCACAAATTTCGGATTTCGTCCCTAAGTTTCATTTAGTACGGATTTCGTCCTCAAGTTTTGCAAAAACGTATCGGATTTCGTCGTTTTGACTAACTTCTGTTAAAATTTTCTGTTAAACGGATGTAAAAAGACCTTAATACCCTTATATGTAAAAACAAATAAAAAATTATAAGAAAAAACAAACTTAATTAAAAAAAGGAAAAAAAAAAGGTGATTTCAGTATCCACCGGGACCACCGCCGCAATTCCCTCGCCGCCCATTTCCTCCTCCAACCATCGCTCTCGCATGACGTCATTCTTCGGCAACCCCGCACCACCCGACGACCTCCCCGTCCACCTCCCTTCTGGAAACCTGGCAACCCAGCCTCTCTGTCGTCGTTCATCGGCAACCCCGCACCACCCGACGGCCTGCAACCCCTTCCAGCGAGGGTAAAACCGGAATCTAAGAGAAAAAAAACTTTGCTCAATGGTGGTGGTGATGTGCTGGCTGGAGGTATCGTTCGGTGGTGACTGGTGGCCGAGTGGTGGCGGCTTAAATTTGGCCGGAAATTGTGGGTTTGTGAACCTCGCCGCTACCGGTGGTCGAAGGGGGTGGCCGGTGGTTGAAGCAGTCGCCGACGAGTTCAATTGCTGTTGCCGGTGGTCGAATTGTCGCTGCCGGTGGTCGAAGGGGGTGCCGGATTTGCAGGGGAGATCCGATACGTTTGTGCGTCTGTGGGTGGGGAAGAGGGGGGGGGGTGATTAGGTTTATTATTTTATTTTTTGTTTAGATATTTATATATATTATTTAAAGACAAGGGTAATAAGGTCTTTTACATCCGTTTAACAGAAAAATTTAACAGAAGTTAGTCAAAAGGACGAAATCCGATACGTTTTTGCAAAACTTGAGGACGAAATCCGTAATAAATGAAACTTAGGAACGGAATCCGAAATTTGTGCAAACCTCAGGGACGAAATCCGTAATTTACTCAAAAATATATTTTAAATCATTTGCAATCCACAAACTTTTTTAGGGCGGTTTGGACAAGAAAAGAAAAAAGAAAATAACCAATCATATCATAATCATATATATACACATCACACACGAAATAAAGAACAATATGTTACCTTTCCTTGGGCAATTGTCTTTTCGTCTTTAGTATAATGTTTATCGCAATTGTTTGATATAAAAAAATCCATTGAATGTGTTATTGAGATTTATTAATCGGAAGATATCTATCCTCAATATCTTATCGACTAAACTTTATAATGTAAGTGTGTGTTTTACGGGACTCGGATCTTTAATTTTAAGGAGAGTAAAATTATTGGCTAGCTCATAAAAAAGATATGGGTTTAAATCCTGTAAAGTATAGATGTGATGATTTTACAAGTAAAAGAATATCCATAATATACGAGTAAACTATTATTTTGACGGTTATGCTTTGGGTTATTTTACCCTTTCAGTCGAAAAAAAATCTCACACATATCAACCTCTGACATTTTATTTCTTCAACTATTTTGACACATGTCATCAAAGGCCAAAACAATTATAAAAATAAAATATCAGGGTTCAAAACTAAAAAATAAAATAAAATATTAGGGTTTATACGTTAAAAGCATATTTTTTACAGAACTAACCATAACAATAAAGACCATAATAGAAATTTACTCCTAAATGTTCAATAATACTAGATATTGATGGTTGGGGGTAGGGTTCAACGGTTAGGAGATGTGTCGGGGATTTCTCTGTGGCCTCTCTGCGCAGGATGGTCGAAGGGAAGCTTTGTTCGATGTCTTCGTTCGTCATGCCTTGGAACCGCTTGGTGTTGGGTAAGGTTAACGTTCTTTTATGGCGTGCCATTCGGGATCGTGTTGCCACTAGGGTGTGCCTTAAGAGACGAAATGTGGAGGTGGGTTCTAGGGTTTTCCCACTATGCAACGAGGCAGAGGAAGCAGTGATGTAGTATTTGGTGTTTGGTCTCCTCATGGTGTAGAATTCCTCCGATCTTCGCTTTCCACCTTGAAGATTTGGTTATTAGTGTGGAAGTGTCTTTTTTTTTTTATAGGAAGATGAAGTTGGTGTTCTACGCTACCATTCAAACGGCTATGTGGGTGATTTGGAAGGCGAGGAATGAGACGATCTTCGAAAAGAAAGGCTCCTTTTGTTCAGGTGACGTGTAGTGACATTAAAAGTCTTAGTTTCTTTTAAGTTAAAAATAGAGGTAAATAGGATAGTTTTTCATGAAAAGAGTGGTGTAGTTTCAAAATGTAAGCCTGGTTGTTTATTGTTTTTGTTGCCCCTGACAAAATATATTGTGTCGTTTAATAAAATCCCCGTTCAAAAGATTTTCAATTCATTTTACTAATTTGTTTCTTTGTGATTTGTTATCCTTTCCCAACGTGATCAGAAGGTTTGTTTTTTTTCTTTCTTTTAAGTACCCTTTTTAATGATATTATCTATTTGATAATTAACCAATTATTCCTTGCTCAACTGATTAAGACAAGGTATTTAAAGATAATAAAAGTGGAAGATCTTGAGTTCAAATTCCTCTTGTGACAAAAAAATAATTGGGGGTTCAGATTAGGCCAGGGAGTTTTCTCACCTATGGTGAGCTTCCTCCTAATAGGGATTGGAGATGATTGGGTGTGTTGGGTTTTCTCATCTACGGTGAGTTTCGTCCTAACAGAGATTGGAGATGATTGGATGAGTGGGTGAGGTTTTCTCACCTACGGTAAGTTCCTCCTATTGGGGATTAAGATGATTGGATGGGTGGATAATGCCCCCGTCAGTCATCAAGATTTGATAATTAACTTTTAGACTAAGATATGTAGATGTTATTTTGATGAGAAAATTAGTAGATTCTAATTATCATATTGCTACACTAGGTTTGTTACCCGTGGGGCACACGAGGCATATCTAGTGAAGTATTGATAGGTAAATATCGTTATAACGGTTGTAGTACACCTATTTTTTGAGTTTATGCTGTGACTATCATTTTTTATGGAATATTTATTCCCAACATGAAATGGATGCAGTTTAGATGTACATGCAAAATTATTGGTTTATTCTAGTGAAAAATGTAAGAACTACAAATCCCTTAACACTTCCTTGTATACCACGTTAGATGTTGTATTTGTAATATTGCCTTCCTTGTTTAATATTAACAGCTTTAGTCTGTCTGTTTTTAACTCTTGATAACGCTACGTACAACTGATAGTGTGAGAAAACCTTCTAAGCTTACGCCTTCTCGCTGCTTCACTGTAGTCCTCATTAATCAAAACTATAAAACAATTAGATTCACAAAATGAGTAGTTAGTCATGCAGTTTGGAATGAGACGAAGAAAGATTAATTTACAATAAGAAATCATTAAATAGTAGGTGGCACCAATACACCAAATACTTCTAAGTGTCTAATAATCAAAGTAGCTAAGATTTGTACAGTTACAACTCGACCCAAAGAAATGTGAACAACACAAATTATCAATTTGTAACAAAGTTTTCAAAGACCCCTCCATAGACACCATAAAATGGTATATTGTTATACTATGATTTAAGCGTAATTCAAATAGATTATAAAAAGTAGCCATATAATTAAGAAATTGGCGGTAGTGGCATTTTGTTATTATTTCTCTCAAATACGGTAGTTATGGTAACCTATCAAAAGTGTTGTGATAATATTATTAATCATGAGATCTCATTCTATTTAGTTATTGGTTAGATAATTGGGCAACCAATGGACTACAACTTTTAGTTTTTTGAGACTCATACTCTATATATCACAATCTTAGTTGTGGCATTTATACTGTAGGTATCTCCTATTGCTGTTAAAAAAACATAAATATATTTAGTGAGCATCACAAATGATTGGACTGGCTGTGTGTTATATTAATGCATTCATCTCAATTCCGATCCATAGGGTTTGAGAAGGTTGGGTAGCCAGCCCATCAAGAGTGTTAGCAATGTACCCTTCAACATCCATACTATTACAACTTTCAAGGCTTAAGTTTAATGGTTGTGCATTTGTGACTTTTTTTTGGTCAATTTCCAAACAAACAGGTACAAGGCACTTTTCAAATGCTATAAACACCCATGATATCAATACTTTAAAATATCTACTTTGTTCTATTTTTTAGAGTTGTACCTACCATTTTGCTTATTAACTGCAATTTTGGTTTTACATGATTTACTTACTTAATTAGGTTGTGCACTAAAAAAGAATGGAAGGTGGTGTTTTGTTTTATTAGACATAAACTAATCATAGTCCCTTTGTAATACCCTTACAGCATATGCGATACCTAGCACCTGTTACTGTGCCACTTCCATTTTCATGAGTGCATCACAACCCCTCTGTAGTGCCCTTTCATATATGGACACCTAAAAGTGGTGTTTAAAACAAATGCTTATTGCTCTAATAATCACAAATGAAAGGATAATGTGACATATATTAAAAAAACTTAAACTATTTTTATTTACAAACTTGTGTTACCCTCTGTGAACGACTGCACTGTATCTCTTTAACAACAACGGAAACTGAATAAACATCTAGGCAATGGAAGTGGACCAAAGGTACCTCAACGTAAATCCCGTCCTATGCAGGCTACATGTTTTTGTGACTTAAAATTCAGACCTGGGGCTGGGCATCTTTATAGTCATCAGGTTAATATCCTATTTTTACAGTTTTGTTTTCTTGGTTTAGACATGGCCTGTTGTTATTCTACCCACCTAATTTGATAACTTGTTGGTGACCTATGATGTCTGCAAAGCATATATTGGTGACCAGAGACATGAGTTTACTCATTCTTAGGATGAACAAAATCAACCAGCATATCCCTTAATCATGTATCTTGTTAAGTCTACTAATCTGTTTATTATTTTTGTTGCTGAATTGAAATATAAATTTCATGGTCAAGATTCTCCCTGAAAAGGTCCTAAACTATAACACCCCCTTCAAAACAAAACTCACAGGTGAACAACAGTAACTGTACTGGGGTATGCCCAATACACATTTTTTAAAGTCAATCAAACTATTAACCAAAGTTTTAGCTAAAAAACCATATGCCCCATCTAATATTTTCAGTTATGTTTTATCATGCAAACAATAAGTGGCAAATGCAATATAAAAAGATGAATGCAAACTATAGCAAGAAGAAATAAGCATGACAGTTGTTAATATGATTACAAAAGCAGTTCAAGTTGAAGAAAATATGAGGCCACATAATATTTTGTCTTTTCTTTCACATGTAAGTGTAGTCATTTGAGTGAGGAGCAGGACAAATACATCACAAGAAGGAAAATATTAGAGTGCAAAATTTCTAAAGTGATGGCCATCCCAATTCTACTCATTGTTCCAAAAGTTAATTTGGTTAAAATAAACACCCAATATGTATGGAGTCTTTTTGTAAGTGTCCTATGTACATATAGGAGGATCGGTAACACCACAAATATACAAATAAGGATCGGTACCATTTGATGGTGCAGATTGGTAATAACTTGTATGAGTTTCAAATAAAAAATAATGTAAGGGGACTTTGCATGATCAACGTGGCCCATTTGATAAATCTTTTAAAGTGTGTTTGGTGTTCTAATTGAAAAGTTGTTGTGAGTGACATTAACACCAATTTAGAAATCTATCATGCCATAGTGAAGTCATATTAACACCTGTCGTGTTAACTTCAATGAAGTAATTATGTTACGAATAATGATGTTGTCTAAAGTTTCTACAATATCTCACTGTTGTAATGATAAAAAACTGAAACTTGGCTCTATAAAAACAGTATGAACTTAGCGGTTCACTTATCTTAACTGCTGATTGAAATCTAAACTATGAATCTATGATATATCAATTTCTTAAAGATAGTATGAACTTAGCAGTCCACACAATTTGAGAGGAATTGATTGTTATCATGAATTATATACACACTTGTATTCATGAGAGGACATCCATTTGGACCAATTAAGTTATCCAAAATGACTTCAATTTGGAACATATATGCTCAATCCAAAGGACTTGCACCAAAGAACAGTCATATAAAAATTAGAAGTATGTAATGAAATAACAAAGGTAGACATTTTTACGAACACCTGGTGTGCATATGAAGAATATACTAAAATTATACTTCCTCAACATTATAAACAAACAGATTATAAACCTAATGAAGAAAAAAATATAGCAATCAAATGTCAAGGAAGTCAATTCAAAAACCTAAACCTTTCAATATACATACGTAAAAAACACAATTGGCTAACTTAACTTGATAAAATGGCAGGTTATGTACAGGTACCTTACATTTTAAATAGGTAGATAGAAATGGCTGGAGCGGAACTTCACAACAATCAGAAAAAGAAGGACGATGTTCATGATTGAACTCACCTGAGGTAGGAGCACGCAAAGAACACACAGCGAAATCCGGGTGAATGTTGAAGAGTAACCGTGGTGGCCACGAATGAAGAGATTCAGAACATGAATGTAGGCTTTTTAACACTGTGATTTAGGATGTATGAGGCGATTGATTTCCCAAATTGAAGACTTCTAAATTGAATACATCGCGACGATTGAAATCCGACAGGCTTCACTTTCAGTTTCATAAACATCAATGATGATGGATTAAGGTGTAATTTCTAGTGAAGAGTTAAATGCATCCCTTCAAATTCAGAAACGTAAAGGAGGGAGTGAGATGGAGGCATAGTTGGCCGTAAGGATAGAAGCGAGGGAGGGAAAATTGGCGCCAGAATGAGGTTCTAAGAGCGTTGGTGAATGACACGTGGCGGAGATTATCTTTGCTTATTAAAGTAGTATATATGTAATTAACCCAACTCGAATCCGCTACTAGAAAATTACAATAATACAATAATTTAATTACAGCGCAAATTGCATCACAGGTTTATTTATCACAAACCTGTATATGCAACACAATTACAAACCTCGTGAAAATACTCGTTGGGAGCCCTTTATGATGCAATTACGAATAAACTATGACATTTGCGACACAATATATTTTGTCGCAATGCTTTAAAATATACATCTTCTTTTTATTAATAATACCGTAACCTTATACAAATCAAAACTATTTCATTTTATTTTCGATGCACTTATGACACACTCCGTATATTTTTTTTTCAAAATTTAAACCTTTTCCGACACCTTCAAAAACCAAAACCTGTTGACCCTATGAAGAAAATAGAAAAAAAACTCGTGTCCACCATTGAAGCCAAGACTAGTTATATATTTAGTTAAACATGTCTGCTAGTTCAACCTAAAGTTGAACCGAAACTAGTTAAGATTACATCAAAATCAACTAAACGCATATATTATTTTAGGTTCGTAAAATGTCAAAAACAAAACCATAACGAACACGATAACATGTATCTAAATATATAGCGTGGGTATGATGCAAAGGGAAGTAAGCACATGGGAGCTAGGGCCTCATGGGTAATGCCTCTAAAAAACCAAAACACAGAAAGTGTGTTGGAATTTAATGGTGAAGGTGATGTTGGGAAGGCGTAAAATAGCAAGTGAAAAGGAAAACACGAAAGGTGGTGCATGCTGGTGGTTGTGGTTCACAAGAATAATTGGCTAGCTTGATAGGGTCATATTAATTAAATAGCAATAGGAACGTGGTTGGCTGGACGGATTAGACAATGGACATGGACCCAACCTCCAACTACACCGAGCCCACATATTAGGTGGATGTGGACATGTTCATGCTTCAATGTAGACCACAATTTTCCGCGTCAATTTCGCAGGACCATGGTCACAACTCACAAACTCACAATGAATGGGTTGGGTTAATCTGGTGGATTTTTTTTATTATTATTTTTTTTTTGTAAATTTTTTACATGAAAGAAGGGATTTATATTCATTGATTAATATATTGAGAGGTGAAAATTAGCTAGGTAGGTGAAAGTAACATGTGTTATGTGAGGCGAATGGGCCTTCCTCCTAGCTCCCCAAACCAAAGTGCTTAAATGGCATTTATTATTATAAACCCTTCCCCACCACCCCCACCTGTACCCATGTGTTATCTAGTTTTTAAGATTCTTGCTTCGTTTTCGGAGAACCAGTTTTTTCTTTCTAAAAAAAAAAATCTAAAGTAAAACGCAAAGGTACGGGGAGAAATAAAGCTAAAGAGACACAACGGTTTATTCGGTTTGAAGTTTTTTTTTTATGAAAACCGTAATCAAACATAACCGTATTGAAAATCTTACAAAGCGAATTGAATAAACCGTATTCAATACGGTTCGGTTTCGATTCAAGACATAATAAACCATATTCAAGCTGTTTAAACCGTATTTATCAAATAACATATTTTGCGTATTTTTTTGCTAACAAAACATAAAAATAAACGAAGAACAAGCATCTTTAACATATCTTTAGAGTTTAAAACCATATATGATATACAACCAAAATACGCACAACCAAATACCAACAGCCAAAATACCCACAGCCAAAATACCTACAATCAAAATACCTACAACCAAAATACCAACAACCAAAATGCCACAACCAAAATACCGATAGAGTAAACAAAAAAACTTCAAAGGTTTCATAAAAAATAGGTCTTCCAACACATGAAGTGAACTAAAACAAAAATTAAGAAGTTTCTTCAATCGACATCAACTGTTATCCTTCTCATGTATATAAGAAAAACAAAAACAAGTAAATAAAAGGATTAGGTATTAAACTAAAAATTATAATAAAAAGGATGCTCAGTAAAAATATAAATACAAATAAGTAAATGACTTTCTTTCAGTTATCAAGGTTTACAACGTTTTCTTTGACATTGCAATAAAGACCATTTGAACGATGTTAGGCTTAAACTTAAGTAAGCTAAAAAGTTTATTAAATGGTTTTATAAATAAATAAATAAATTAATAAAAATATATATACATATATATTTTATTTGGTTTTAAACGGATAACCAAATAAACCAAATAAACCGAACTAAAAAAAAACCCAAAACCATAACCGAACCGTAAACCGAATCACAATTCGGATTCAGTTGAAAACCGAACCGTAAACCGAATTCACAATTCGGATCGGTTTATTAGGATATGGATACAGTTCGGTTAGTCGGTTTATTCAGATTTTGGTTATTTCTGCACACCCTGTGGTCTTCTTTTTTTATTTTTTTTCTTTTAAATACAATTATTTTTATTAAACAAATAAATAAGTCTTGAAATTTAAATAAAAGTGCATAAATTAAAAAAAACGACATTCATATATAAAAAAAGATTACATTCAAATTAAAAATAAAAATTAAAACAACTAAAAAAACAAACAAACTAATTATTTTTTTTTTTAATTTCTCCATGATTTCTTCCTTCTCTTTTCTCGAGCAAAACCCGTCGCTCTTCAGACAAACCCGATGTGTCCAAGAAAATCACGTCAAGCTCGTTCATAGGTGTTTTTCTTCTCGCATCTTCGTCCTCTTTTTTTGCTCGAGGTTGAATTCCTGAAGTTCTCGCAAGAACTCTTCCTCTTGAGCTTGCTCTTTTTCTTGTCTAAGAGCTTTTTTCTTTTCCAACGGCCTCCGCAAAATATTCATTTGCGGTTCGTCGTTGTCCTCCTCCAAATCAACCGGCTCATTAAGGTTAATATCCCAATGCCCCGTGGAGGCTGAACCCATGGGGCTATCCATCTTCGTTGACGATCTTTTCAAGCTCGCCTTTGGTCCCTCCATAATCTCATGAAACTTGAGAGACGCTCGCAATATATTGTAGTGTTGGACGAGAGGTTCGGACTTGTGGTCGTCTTTATAACGGGTGATGGCTTTGTTCAAGTAGTCGAGGTCGCTTTCACAACTTTTACGGTTGCGCTCGGCGCCCAACATAATGCCATTAAACTTGGAAATTTCCGGCTTCATGAGCCCCCACTTCCCGCTTAACTTGTCGTTGTTGCGAAAAAGCGTCAATCCTTTAGCTTTGCGCAAGTCGTGAAAGCGGGTGCTAACTCGAAACCAAAACGCATTCTTCGTTTGAGAATTCCCTTATTATAAAAAAATTAGACAACATGAAAAGGTTTTTAAATAAAAATCAAGGAAATAAAATAATTAGACAAAATATAAAGTTTAAAAGTTTAAAAAATACCGTATCTTGGATCCTCCGATGTGTCGATATACGCATATGTCTTCTCGATTTTTCTATATAGATAGCTAAGTGTATTCCATTTCAAATAACACTGAAAGACTTTATAGTATCTGCTTACATATACGACGCAGTAATAAAATTTAACTTATATCATAATAATAACAATGCACAGAGAGGTTCATGTAAGAAGTTTTGTAGGATCGGTATTAATTACTGTTTAACTTAATAAGAAACCCTCTACTTGTAAATATAACTCTTCGAATTTTAGTTACATTTCACTTTACTTAAGCAAGTCTTAGTTCTCTTGTGTAATGTAAGTGTTTGATTGCATAAGGATAGTAACAACGAAGTAAGAAATACTCGGCACTATTTGCATTAACTCAAGTTTACACTATTACAAGTTGATCGAGAACTGTGTGTAAAACTGAAAGCTAACTAAGCTATATATAGTGCAGATGAGATCAATGACAACCATTGATCTCAAACGATTTAATCTAAACCGTTAAACAAAAGTCAAATACAAACTACCAAAAGAATAATCTTCGACATATGGAATATCTTGTGTGTGATCAACAACATACTACTTTGGGAGAGCGGCTTTGATAGATTTGGAAGCAACCGAGAAGCTTTTATAGGATTGGACGACTGAAAAGACTTTTCAGGAAAAGTCCGGTTGAACTCATTATCTGGTGGATAATCGAGTTCACCCGGAATATTCGCTATAGGACAAAATGGCTAGCTTCTTCCGGTTGAACTGCCAGTTCCGCTTGAACTTGAGACTTCCGCTCGAACTTCAACTTCAGCCGGAACTGCTCAAAATTATCTTTTAGCCGGAAATCTTCAAAGCGATATTCCTCACAATCTCCCCCTAAGCTGATGCTGTCAAATTTATTTTCCATCTCGAAGCTATATTAAAAAATTGACTTGT
>JBCNJP010000003.1:61023414-61123946 GCA_039602395.1 Deinandra increscens subsp. villosa | reverse complement strand
TATATAGGGGAAGGATCCTGCGAAAACACCCTTTTTTTGTGAGAACTGCGTAAACAAATCTTAAAACCTACACAACTTTTTCATACGTTAATATTTTTTTTAAAAATTTGCACCAAAAGTCTTAAAATTATATTATCTTTAATCCTATAAAAGTTTTAAAAAACTTAACGCTTTTTTTATTTTTTTAAATATTTTTTTGTGTGGTGCACATGTGCACCACAAAAAAAACTCATACTTTTAGTATGAGTTAATATTTTTTTTTCTTAGTCGCACCATATATCATATATTTTCATCATTTTTTTGCGTTTTTATTGAATGATGCACATGTGCATCATACCAAAAAAAAAACGCTCATACATGTGATATACATTAATAGTTTAAAAAGAAATTGCACCCTAAATCTCATAGTTGTGTTATCTTTATATTTAAAGAAAAAAATAGCATTTTATAACTTTTTTTAATTATATGATGCACATGTGCATCACACGGGAAAAAAACGTTCAGTTTTTTTTTTTAATATTTTGCTCCAGATTTAAAGATAACTTAATTCTAAGACTTTTGGCGCAAATTTTATGAAAAATCGTTAACGTATGAAAAAGATACGTGAGTTTTTATATGTGTTTTCGCAGTTTTCATAAAAAGATGTGTTTTCGCAGGATCCTAATATATATATATATATACTAGTTTTTATATCCCGTGCATCGCACGACCTAGATTTAAATAAAAATATATATATATCGTACGGTTGGGGTTAAAAAAATTAATAATAATAATAGAGTACAGAAAGTGGAACTTGTGTAAAATAAAAAACTATTAAAGTAAATAATTGGTAAACTATAAAGTAAATAAAACTGTTATGGAACTGTTAAACTGTAATTTAGTAAACTATATTATATATTTAATTTAGTAATTAAATAATTGGTTATTTAAATAATTTAGGATTATATAAAATGTCGGATATATATATCCAAAACTTTTTTTTTAATAGAATTTTTTTTAAATCATTAATTAATTATGATGGTAATTATTCCTACAATAAATATTTTTTATTCCCTACAATAAATATATATTATTTATTCCCATGAAAATACAATAATTTATTAATTAGAGCGGTGATTATCCATACAATATATATTTTTTATTTATTGCCATGGAAATACAATAATTTATTAATTAGGATAGTGATTATCCATAAAATATATAATTTTTATTTATTGCTATGAAAATACAAAAACTACAAATAAGAGGGGATGATTTAGGAGGGAAAATTATTATGAGGTGGAATGTGAGAATGACATATGTCTCAAAACTTCTCTTTTATATAATAGTATGATGATATGATATATATATATATATATATATATATATATATATATATATAATTGATTCAACCCTTTAAAATCAATGTTAATCTATATGACATTAAACCGAGTTCTGTTTTTATTGGGATGTATCAAAATTAGTAAACCTATAAATGATACCAATAGGCCAACACTCATGCTTGGTCTAATTACTCAATTCACAAATTAATTTGAATATGTACTTGAGCTTTTGTATACCAAATCAAGATCTAGACAGGTAATACGGGATCAGTGACGACTGTTGGAACAAAAAATCTATGTGACTGACGCCATCAAATCTGTTAACCGAAGCCTTCGACTGAAGAATCTATCGTGAATTGATTCAGAGACGTGGGTTGTGATGCTCGAGGCTTGCAGATTGGACCGAAGACCGTTTTCTGGAAAAGTCAACCGTTCAGGTCAATGGTCAACGTAAAAGTCAACGGAAGATCGGTTCGAGCGAGTCAAGCTTCGGATTAATTAAATCAATCTTGATTTAATTAATATTTATGTTTATTTCATTTACTTGTAATTCTGTTCAGTTTTTATGTTTTTACTTGTTGGTCACCCTCACTATATATATAGTGAGGGTGCCCAATTCAAGAAAAAAAGGGAGTCTCCAAAATATGGAGATGATGATTTCTTGTAGATAGGGCTGGCAATTTTAACACGAGCACGAAAACACGACACGAAACACGAAAATGTTAACAGGTTTCGTGTTTGGGCTTAACAGGTTTCGTGTCGTTAACAGGTCGACCTGTTAAGACCTGTTAATTTTCGTGTCTTAACAGGTCGAAACCTGTTAACCTGTTAAGACACGTTTATATTTTAATAATATATATATTTTTTAAATAATATATTAAAGATATATTAGAATTAGATTATTAGGTGACGTCTCTCAAAATTCCATTCCATTTCTACCATAACATACACTCATACATCTCTCAATTCTTAAACTCATTAAAATACAGGTCGTGTTCGTGTCTAAACAGGTTGAGTGAAACAGGTTTTATCGTGTCGACCATCGATTAGTTAAAGTTTCGTGTCTAAACAGGTCTTATCGTGTCGACCCGTTAAAATACATGTCGTGATCGTGTTTTGAAAACTAGACACGAAAAGTTTTCGTGTCGTGTTCGTGTTTGAGACCAATCGTGTCGTGTCTTATCGTGTCGTGTCTTAACAGGTCGTGTCTGACACGATTTGCCAGCCCTACTTGTAGAGTGTGTGAGATTTCCATTCTAGAGAAAAAGAGTGAGTCATGGATTCTACAGAGAGATTGTTGTCATGATTTCTTGATTGTAATCATTCGATTAATGAAATCATTCGATTGTTCATCATCTTTCTTATGTTTATGATTTCCTTGATTCTTCGCATTCATCATCTTTCTCTCGGGGTTTTCTCATTTGATCCTCGTTCTCGCTCACGATAGAGATTCTTGACGTGAAAATCGGTCCTGACAAATGGTATCAGAGCGGGTACCGATCAGATTCATCTCACCGTGAATCTGGTCACTCGAATCTGTGATTTTGAGCTTGAATATGGTGAAGTTGAGAAAACTCATTTTTTGAGACTTTTTCTCATTTTTCTTCATTATTGATGGATTCTGGATAGATCTGATGTTGTTAGATGTTAGGTTATTGTTCATTGAGTCTATCTTGATGATTGTCCATCTTCTACTTGTTCAATTCTGTTGAAGAAATGTAGATCAAAGCTGAAAATTCGTAACTGTTGAGTTTATCCCGTTTTTAGGGGTTTTTGGAGAATATTGGGCTTGATTCTTGGTTTTCTGGGTTATACTTGATGGATTTGGATGAAACGAAGCACTAATCTTGATGGAAAACGCGTTCCGGATCCATTGGAAGCAGTGGTTTCATCTAATTCGCATCAGATTTGATGATTCTGGAAAAACACACACTACTATGTGCGTTCTTGGTGTTCTTCATATTTTCCAGAATTTAGGGTTTTTGAGGACTGATTCGATCCGTGTTTGCTGCTGTTTGGAAGCTGTTTGTGGCCAGAATAGTTTCTTGGATGGTAAGGCTACATGTTTTCGTCATCAATCTGAGATTTCCTTACATTTTTGGGTTGTTACGAGATCATCAAGAAAGCTGTTCAAGTGAGTGTTCTTCAAAGTTCATCATTTTTCCAGAAATTTAACAAGTTTTGAAGCTTTGAAGATGCTCTTAGCGGACTTGTTGAGTTCTTAGTGAACTTCTCTTCTTCTTAGCGAACTTGTTCCGATTCTTAGCGAACTTGTTCTGTTTTAGCGGACTTGCGTTGTAAAACCACTGAACGATCTTACTACTGCATGATTCGGTAATCGGAGATACACAAACGAGTAAATAAAGCTTTGCTTTATTGAATCACATAGGAGATTACACAAAGTCTTAGAGAGAGAGAGAACACACTCAGTTACACACACTTAAGATGTAGAATGACTCAGAGTTCTAACCAGCTCTCTCTCTAACGAACTATTTATAGTGTTAACATACTAATTGGCGGACCACCAGCGTACCATTTGGTACGCCTGTACCAAATAAGCTCCGAACCATTTGGTACGCCGACACTAGTATGTACCACTAAGACTCACAAAGATGCTCTAACCTAGACACAATACACGAGACACAACGTAGCATAGGAATATGCTCTAACAAACTCCCCCTTAACGTGTAGTGTATCTATATTCTAACAAAACTTCAGTCTTCAATCTTCAACATCGTTGCGGTCGATCTTCAACTTGAAATCTTGACAGAATTGAAGCTTGCATGGCTAGATCAATCTAGAACATTCTTTGAACTTCAAGATCCACTTGTGAAAGATATTACATACTTCCCCTTTCACCATGCTTGAGTCTTCTCACATAGAAACCTGCAATTTCAGAAGACAGAAACGCGGCTTTTCTTTTCTTTTTGAATATTAATTTAATCTTGGCGCAAAACTTCTCTTCGGGAATCCAATATGTAATTTTGAAATTTTGAAATTTTGTATCGTGTATCGATTGGTCGAAAACAAATAAGAAACAAAATCTTTTTGGCTTTTTGAAACTTTATGTCAAAACACACCGAAAATCTTTTTGTAACTTTTCTAAGTTTATACTAAAACACACCAAAAGACTTTTTAATTTTTCAGATATGAACCATAAATGCAATACAGAAGTGAAATAATGAATCATACACTATTTTTGTCTTTTGTGAGAAAGATCACAACTTGGGATCATATTGATCATAACATGCTGAACTACACTTCAATTTCAATTACTTCAGCACATAAGTCATGTCGATTACTGGTATAATTTGTCCATCTTAAACTCAGGCAAAATCATACTCATAACATCTGGATATGTTATTATATTGGTTGAGTTTGCTTTGACCAGTGTACCCCACACTATCAGACATACTTAGATATGTTTTTGCTTTTATAACACACTTTGTGATTTCATTTGTGATTTTATCACATAATGATTGTATTCATGAATCAGTCAACTGTGTTCCATGCAAAAAGAAATAAGAACGTTAAATCGTCTACCTTAAGGTCGATCTTTCGATACGCAGATAAAGCCTCGGATTTAACAAAATAAGAAAATAAAACAAGTTGAAATTGTATAACCCAACAACAATCAGGTCGGTACTCTCGTACACGCAGAGAAAGTCCGATGAGTTATACGAAACACCAAAGAAAATAAAGCAGAATATCAAACGAACAACAATCAGGTCGATCTTTCGATACGCAAAGAAAGTCCGATCATTTGAAAAAATAAAGAAAATCAAACAAGTTTAAATCTTTGCAAAATGAACACATGTATACACAGTGACTTCTCATTTTCTATTTCACATATCTTTTCTTGATATCATGAGATATACATCAAGACGTTGTCCACTTGGTCAAGCAATAGTATTTTAATGTTTATCACATCTGAATACTTTCTGATTTAATGCCGAGCCTACCAAGCACATCGAACAATGATCTTATGGATTTTTCATCTAATGTATCCATGAGCCAGACACGTAAGCCAATGTACCATCATTTCCCAAATATGTCGGATCAATTTCTCATTT
Organism: Deinandra increscens subsp. villosa; assembly: GCA_039602395.1. Taxonomy (NCBI): domain Eukaryota; kingdom Viridiplantae; phylum Streptophyta; class Magnoliopsida; order Asterales; family Asteraceae; genus Deinandra; species Deinandra increscens. The sequence goes on along the minus strand of JBCNJP010000003.1, from coordinate 61,118,551 downwards.
TTTCAATGTTTTTTTTTTCATTTTCTATTTTTTCAATGTTTTTGTATTTTTCCATGTTCTCCCCCTTAAAATGAAAACTCTATTTTTGGATTTTCAGTTTAACACAAACAAAAACACAAAGACGCTATTTTTGGTTTTTGAATTTTCTCCCCCTAAACTACATACGAAATGTAAAAGAAAGAAAATTGACCAATCGATATTGATACCTTTTCAGGTTAAGCTTTCAGAAAAACTTTCAGTTCGAAATATGAAGCATGCAATTTAAGTTAAGCAGGAAACTCCACTATCCGTAACTGCTTGAAGCTAGAACTTCTCAATCACCAACAGGTCTTCTTGAAGTAACCTGCACACTGGTTTAAAAATTAGTATTCAAATGATAGTAGATATGAATACCTGTTCATTCTTTCTTCTTTTGTGTACCTCCGAATCCTTTCTCGATAGTAGAAATGAATACATATGCCAAATGATAGATTTGTTCAAGATTTGTATCTTGTTTCGCCTTTTGAGTCTTCTTTGGCATGTTCATCTTGTCTTTTTGCTCAAATCGCTGATTGTTATTACCCAAACCGGATCGTTTATAACCGGGTAACTTTGACAAATCCACTTGAGACTTAGAAGAACCAGCTTGAGCAACTTCGATAACTTTAGCTTTGATACCCTTCAAATTGTTAGCTTGAACAAGCTCAGCAGCCAACTTTTCTTCAGACCCTATCATCTCATCTGTCTCCACTTGCTTGGTTGAAAACTTTGGTTTCTCATATACAAATTCAGTGTAATCTCCAGTTATGTCAGAAGAATGAATATCAGCCAAAGCATCAAATGAAATATCTGGATGTGGAATTTGATTATACTCTTCGCTGCCAAAAACTTTCTTGAAATTTTCATCTTTGCACAAGTAGCTTGTGAAAGAATGTGAATTCTTCAAATTGTTCAATTGTCACTTCAGATCCAAAACTTCAACACTTAAATCAGAAATTTTCTTCTGAGCTTCACCCAATGCTTTTTCTGATTCAATCAATTGCTCCGAAGCTCTATTGGACAAAAATTTCTCTTGTATCATCTGATCATGTGCATCATAGACTTCTTGAGTAATTTTCTTCACCCTTTCCTCATGAATCTCAATATTTCTTTTCAACAACTTGTTGTCATGTGTCAAAGTTGTGACTTTATCAAGTAATTTTGAATGTTCCATTTGACGATCATGTTTCTTAGCAGTAACATCATCAAACTCTTTCATGAGAGCATCAAAAGATTGCTTCAGCGATTCTACTCTTGCAGTTGATTTCTTAAACAAATTATCAAAATCACCAATCGCATCTTTTGCTTCACTTTCCCATTTCTCAACATTTTTTACCAACTCTTCATTCTCAGTTCGCAACTTCAAAATTTGTTCATTATCTGAACTGACCATTACGTCCAATTTTGTTTGAAGCTCAACAAACTCTTCCATCAAAGCATTCTTTTCTTTAACGAAATTCTCATTTACTATGAGAATCTCATCATAATCTTCAAACTTCTTCTTGAGACTTTCTAATTCTTCTTCCTTCTTCTCATTTGCAATAATCAATTTTTCTTTTTCATAAATCAATTCTCAAATCTTTCTTTCTTTTTGAGCACAAAATTCACATGTTGATTCATACCCACTAACTTTAGAATCACATGTTTCAGATTTACTGGTCTCAGATGTATACCCACTCGATTCAACCTTAATATTTGCCATTAAAGCATAATTGTCTGAAGGACGGACTATAAACGCAGATTCATCTAGAAAGTCTTTAGCCCAATCATAACCTTCATCAGTTTGAGATATCATATCTTTAACTTCTATATCTTGAACATTCTTATCAGAAGTACCCTTATCAGATGACTTGTTAGGACAATCCCGAGAAAAATGTCCATGTTTGGCACATTTAAAACATTGAATCGTTCGTCTATTCAAACCAAGCGTTTCTCCTTTAAGAAGAGATGTTTTACCATGTTTCTTCATAAATCTCCTTCCTCTCTCCACTACCATAGCAAATTGCCATTCCAGATCGAGTTTATTCAATTGATCATCATCCAGATGATTTAAATCCTAGCCAAACAATCCAGATTGACCAATTTGACTAAATATAGATCCAGACGAAGAAGATATGAAAGCAGATAATAAAGCAGCTAGATCTTCGGTTGCTTGATTAGAAGTAGACTTGCTTGATGATTTATCAGGAATAGTAAAACTGCAGCCTGAAGAATAACCAGTATTTTCTGACTTTCCAGCAAGAAATGTTGTTACTGGTGGATTATTGCTTGAAATAGAATGTGACTTTGCTTTAGCATGCATGGTAGCAGAATTTTCTCCAAAGTATACTTCAAGATTTTGAACAGATGGAGTTGTAGACTTTTTCACAAGTAGTTCCATTTCACGAGCTTGTAATATACTTATTAATTGATTGAATGTCCAACTTGAGTAGCTTGGATCATTAGTTAACATCATAACAAAATTTTCCCATTTTTCTGGTAGAGCTTCTAGAAACTTCTCCTTCAATTTATCACTTTCCTTCTTGACACCTACAACTTCAAGTTCATTGATCAAATGCGAAAACCTTGCAATCAAATCTTTGATTTTTTCATTATCACAATGTCCAAAATTATCAAATTCTTTTTTTAAAACCTTCGTCCGAGTCTTCTTGTATTGCTCATTACCCTCACATCTTTCAGCTATAGCATCCCACAATTCTTTACAAGTTGTGTAATTCTTAAACTGATGCATCAAGTATTTAGGTAAAGCCATTGTAAGAAAACTATAAGTTTTCTTCTCTCGGGCAAAGAATTTCTTTTCATCAACATCAAAATCACTTATCATCTTTGGCTTTCTTGGGCTTATCATTGGATACACATATTCTTTTTCAATCGGGATCCAAGAATCAACATCTTGAGAAAATATGTATGACTCAAATCGTTTCTTCCAATTGTGGTAATCTTCCAATTGTAAAAACTTAGGCACCTTCTGAGTTGTTCCTATCTCATTATCATAGTTCATCATTGCTTGTATCAATGTTTGAGCAGCTGAAAATGCGTGAAAATCGCTCATTTTGAAGTTAAAAATCGACCGTCAAAACTTCGAACTCAAAAACGAAGGTCTAGATCTCGGAAAGACGCATGTTTTGGCTGGTATTAGCTCCCGTAACTCTTTTCGGTTCTCAAGTTACGTCAGTTTTAGTGAACACGTGTTTTCTGCCAGCGGACCAACCTATTCTCAGCGGACTAGTTCCGGACCAAATTATCTCAGCGGACCAGAAACGGACCAAATTATCTCAGCGGACCAGAATTGTACCTGCGGACCAGACACGGACCAGGTATCTTCTACGGACCAAATTTGGTACGGCGGTCCAAATGGTACGGCGGACCAGAAAATAACCGCCACAGACCAACTTTGAAGATAGCCTAGCGGACCAGTTGCGGACCAACTGTTCTTCGCCCGGACCAGAAGCGAACCACGCTGATCATGACTGATTTTCGTGAATTTTGACGTGTGGAGCTGGAATTTGATTCAGTAAGGTGTGAAATCACTCCAGGAACACTCAGAAATCATTTTTCACCTCTGAAACACTCGGAATTGAGAAAATTTGATGAAAAATGAAGAAAACCCACACTTTCTCACTCTAGAACTCGAAAATTTGCCAAAATCACAGCAGTAGAGCAACCAGTTGCTCTGATACCACTTGTAAAACCACTGAACGATCTTACTACTGCATGATTCGGTAATCGGAGATACACAAATGAGTAAATAAAGCTTTGCTTTATTGATTCACAAAGAAGATTACACAAAGTCTTAGAGAGAGAGAGAGAGAACACACTCAGTTACACACACTTAAGATGTAGAATGACTCAGAGTTCTAACTAGCTCTCTCTCTAACGGACTATTTATAGTGTTAACATACTAACTGGCGGACCACCAGCGTACCATTTGGTACGCCTGTACCAAATATGCTCCGGACCATTTGGTACGCCGACACTAGTATGTACCACTAAGACTCACAAAGATGCTCTAACCTAGATACAATACACGAGACACAACGTAGCATAGGAATATGCTCTAACATGAGTCCCTAGCGGACTTGAGAAGTGTCTTAGCGAACTTCTCAGACCTTTAGCGGACTTGAAAACAGCTTTAAGCGGACTTGTTTTGCTTAGCAAACTTGTTTTATGGGTTTTCGTTCGAGACCATTTCAGACATTTTTGATCGTTAACATTGATAGAGCGTCGAAAGAGGAGCTCAACGGTCCAAATTTCGTCAAAAACGGTCGTGTTTTCAAGGAGTTATGGAAGCTTTACGCTTTTCCGGTTGTCTTTTTGAAGAATTCCGGTGATCTAGGGTTTCTGGGGTGGTATACGCATTTTTGGAGAAGACGCCCACGTGTCATGCTAGCATTGGTCTGCAGGGAATTCTTTTCCTCTCTCCTTGTTGGCAATTAGGTCAACCCTAAATCATTGTCTTTTGCTGATTGGTGAGGATTAAAGGCATGATGGGACCAGATTGCACAAGAAAGCCGTTAAAGGCAATGGGGTTGTCGCAAGTTCATTGGCTCTTGGCCTTATCACGCGGATTCCTTTTTCAGACCGTTAGATCTGAGTTTATCTCGGCCGTAGGATCACAAAATTGTGTTTCTTCGGCTGAGCTCTAATTGGCTCACAGCCATTCACGAGGATTACCTCTCCACGCCGTCAGATTTGATTAATTCCAACCGTTGATGAGTTTTTCTAGCTCAATCCTGATTGGTTAATTAATCCTGACATGGATTATGGCTTTCTCTTAAGGGAATTTTCCACTAATTAATTTTTCAGTATTTTTCGTAAAAGCGGGGATTTTTCTATCAGTCTTTTACGAGACCAACAGAAATGACGCCCAAAGGAATTGCAGAATTTTTTTTATTGGTCATGGATTTATTCCATTTTATTTATTGGGGTTCTCGTTTATTAGCGTCACGCGCACGTTTGCTATTGACCACTGACGGGTTAGCTTCTATATCCGGTTATTTATGCAGCTTTCTCGTTATGTCTCACGAATTATTTTTTAGCTGATGCAGCGCTGATGTCAGCTAACCGGATTAACTGGAATCTCAGTTAAGTATTGGAATTGTCCGTTAAATATCTCGAGAAGCCGTTACTTGATGAAAATTGACAAAATTTTTCAAATTGAGCCGTTTTCACCAGTATTTCTCAGAAATCTTCACGAAATATTATTCCGAGCTCGTTTTTCTTCGCCCAAAAATTACAAAGACTCCGGTTATGATTATTTATTGCTCGGGATCTCAGTTTTTCTCCGATTTGATGTTTATTTTCGCATCCAACCTCAGTCACGCGGATTATTCACAACTGTCAGCATCTGACTTCCGGTTTTTCGCGAGATTGTCCGATTTCAAGATTATTTATCTGGTTTCTCTAGGCAACCGATCGCGACGGTTCGACTCTACGCATCTGATTTTTACGCTTCCGACTGGATGTTTTTGGAGATATTTAGAGAAATAGGAGGAATTATTATGGATTTGGATATCGGGTCGATTATTCGGAGTTGGAGCATTTTTAGTGTTTGATTGGTTTATCGGATTCGATTTGTTGCGGTTTTGACTCCGATGTTCAGCATTTTCTTAGTATTGTACCCGACCGTGTGAACCGAGTGAGTTGAACACTTGGCTCTCGACTGGAGCAACAAGAACAGAAGAAGCTTATTCAGAGGGGGAATTTCTACGACAGATTGTCTCCGGTTTATCAGTTTCTCATTGAAGATGTTTGACAGGGCGGTTCTTCAGCAGTTGAACAAATTTGAAAGCATCAGTCAAGGGGGAATATGTTGGAACAAAAAATCTATGTGACTGACGCCATCAAATCTGTTTACCGAAGCATTCGACTGAAGAATCTATCGTGAATTGATTCAGAGACGCGGGTTGTGATGCTCGAGGCTTGCAGATTGGACCGAAGACCGTTTTCTGGAAAACTCAACCGTTCGGGTCAACGGTCAACGTAATAGTCAACGGAAGATCGGTTCGAGCGAGTCAAGTTTCGGATTAATTAAATCAATTTTGATTTAATTAATATTTATGTTTATTTCATTTACTTGTAATTCTGTTTAGTTTTTATGTTTTTCACTTGTTAGTCACCCTCACTATATATATAGTGAGGGTGCCCATTCCAAGAAAAAAAAGAGTCTCCAAATGTAGAGATGATGATTTCTTGTAGAGTGTGAGATTTCCATTCTAGAGAGAGAGAGTGAGTCATGGATTCTAGAGAGATTGTTGTTGTCATGATTTGTTGTTGTAATCATTCGACTAATGAAATCATTCGACTTAGTTCATCATCTTTCTTGTATGATCTCCTAGATTCACTTCTCATCCATCATCTTCGTTTCGGGGATTTCCTCATCCGATCTTCATTCTCGCTCACGATCGAGATTCTTGTAATGAAAATCGGTCCTGACAACGACATCTTTATAGAACCTTTTGCTATTTCAGTTTTATTATTGACATAAGGGTTACAGTCATGAGAATTTGAGATTCCATAATCTGGTGTGCTAACATTAATTTCCATTCAATCATTTTCTTTCTTTGCAGTAGTGTAGACGTGAGCAAAAAACCCGGTTAGGCAACCGGTTATAAAAAAAAACCGGAACCGGTTAGGGGAGTCACCGGTTAGAACGTAACCGGTTCGGTTACTAACCTAACCGCCGGTTAGGGATCAGTTAGGCTATTCGGACGGAGAAACCGGTTAGGAAACCGGTTAGAGCAACCGGTTAGAAAAACCGGTTAGAAAAACCGGTTACAAACCGGTTACAGCGCTGTACGTAAAAAACGGTAATATTACCGTTAAAGTGAACGTTGGAGCCTCCATTTGACCGTTTTTTTTGTTTTTTTTTGCAAGTTTACCCCCATAATGGTGTATAAATACTTGGGGTATGTTTTTGGTTGATCCTCACACCATTCTCATCTCTTTCTAAACTCTCAATCTCTCAAAAAACGATCACTATCTCTCGTAATGGCATCATCAAGTGTCCCAAACACCAACGACTCCAACCCCGAAAACCCCGTTCTTGAAGTTATTCCAACCAACCGAAACCCAAATATTTGGCAACATTTTGATATGTGCAAGATGAAGGCGGGTGGAAAGAAAGCTGTGAAAAAAGAGCTGAATTTGTAACCGAAAAAACCGGTTTTTTTGATAACCGGTTTATAACCGGTCTTCTAACCGGTTCGAACCGGGTTGTAACCGGTTGCTATCGGGCACAGGTTTCCAAACCGGAAACCGGTTACTAACCTAACCGGTTAGGTCAGTAACCGGTTATTCTTCAAGAACATCCTAACCGGTTTCGGTTAGTAACCGATTTCGGTTACGATTTTTAACCGGTTTGTGCATGTCTACAGTAGTGTAATGTAAATGTTGGGATGGACTTTGTGTCGCGACCTAATAAATTCATAAATGAGTAGCGAAGAAGGTGTTGTGTGTGTTGGGTTTTACAGTGGGTATCCGGGTTGCCCGTTTTAATTTTTTTCTACCGAATAAATTAACGGGTCAATTAATCAGATTAACTGCGCAGCGGAAAATAAGTTTTACAACGCGAATATAGTAAAAACCATAGACAGGATCTAATCACCGTGTACGCGTAAATACTGAAAAATAAATTTAAACAATCTAAACAATTTAGATATACCTTGGCGGAGTCCGAACAACCGTTCGAGACACCGGGGTTCGACGAACTGGCGCTAGGGAAAACGGTGACGCCCGACTCGAATCTGCGAGTCAAATCTTCAACCGACTTTGAAGACGGCATCTTGGGCACCACAGGCGCGTTCATCTCATGAACGGGCGGTGGTGGCGGTAACAAAACCATGCCATGGATCATGGCATTCCAATCAAACTATTCCATCGTGCTTGACGAAGAATCCGTCATGGAGACGTCTTCGTTCGTCGCGCGTGGAGGCGGCGGAGGAAGTGGCACGACGGCGGCGGCATACAATGGCGCCGACCACTTAGGGTTTTCACCTGGTTCGACGGTGGCGGCACGAGACGGTTCAAACAACGGTCTTGGTGGCGCGGGTAAAGCGAGAACCACGTCACGGTGGTCCTCGCCGAAGATGTCGGCGGCTACGGCGGCACGGGCCGCGGCGGCGACGGTGGTGGCGGCGACCCTCTCGGGGCGGCGGCGGCTCTAGCGGCGGCGGCGGTGGTCTCGAGCTCTAAGGCGGCAGCAACTAAACGCGGATCTCGTTTCACCATTATAACAATCGACAAGCGACGGAGAATGGTGGTGGTGGTGTGCGCTGATCGAGAGAAAGAGGGGAGGGGGAGATCGCGACGGCAAGGAGAACGGGAGGAGGAGGAGTCGCGATTAGGGCATTCTCTAATCCCCTCCTCCCTCCCTTTTATACTTTTCTGATGGCTTCCTTTCCAAGCAAAGCCCATCTCACGATTAAAGCCCCAAGCCCAATGATTTAATTAGTCCGTTAACCGCTAACGACTAGATAATCATTCGCCGACAATTCTCGTAAACGTTTTACGAATTATTGTTTTGTTACGTTAAATAAATAACAATTATTTATTTACACCGCTTGATTTAATTAATTAACATTTAATTAATTATTAGTTCGTTGACACCGTTGTAACCCTTACGGGTCGAAACCGGGTCTGTTACGCTAAGGGTCGGGTCAGGACATCTAATATCCAACAATCTCCCACTTGGACTGATTGCGACACATTAGCGTTGTAGTCAGAGGCACTCTAGCTATGCATGGCTACACCAACCAGTTTTGACACTTTAAGTCGACAGCCAAAGTATATCTGATTGTAAAGCAAGCAGATAGAGGACTTATGGTAATCTTTGTCATATGTTCCTTTCCGTTCTAGACATAGATGAATAATGAGACATGGACTCTCATGTATTTGATTCATCGATTATCATTCTCGTTATTCGATTCGAAGTGTACCAATCAAACACACAGTAAGTTTGGGTGAGGCCTCACACTTCACACTTGGAATCAACGAGGGCGCCTTTATGTCTATCTATTGCCGAAGCAATAGTACGAAATCCCATCTTGAGGCATACAACTCCCACTGAACTTTAGATCCATTCCCAAAAGTAGCCCTATTGATGGCAGTTACGCGACATCGAGAAACTACAATCAAAGAACAGTCTGCAGTAAACGAGAGTTCCAGTATACGTCTCAGGTCTAAGGAAACATTAGAGCATACCAATAATCAAGCAATCAAAAAACTTCCATGATTGAATTGCTTGACGCGAGTTACGTCCAACGTCATTCTCTAATGAGGTCTGTGACTTTAAACGTTAATCCCCTTTAAGGTTCAAAATCAGAATAGTCTTGATTTAGAGCCGTTCCTGTTGGTACTAGAATTCAGGAGACACCAAGCAGCTCACATCAGCTCGTAGGCACTTCACAGTAAGGATCCTGAATAATGTTTATTAACTAACGGTTGCTTCTCCATTGTTTGTTATTCGCAGGTTGACTCAAGTATTATTCACGTGTCCTAAAGACTTGGTCAAATAACAGAATCGTGGATCAGTTGGACTTCAAACGGCTAGTTGGAGAACGTGGACTTAGTTGCTATTTTTTAGGATAGTTTGTTGCAATGTAATTCGTATTTAAACCGAGCTCTAGGCTTACACACACACACCTTTTTTCGGCAATCACAATTCTCTGCAACACTTAGAATACGAGCTCATTTCATTTGTAATCAACACATTTATTATATAAAAGTTTTAGGAGGCAGGTACTTTGAACCGGCCCCCGAGGTTTTTTGCTAGGCTCCTTGAGGATACTCAAGGATTCCTGGATTTTCCCTCGTTACATCCTCGTGTCAATCTCCAAACTTACATTTTCATCTTTATTTACATCAAACACGCTACCTCACGTACAAAGTTTGATCAACTAATTGCTTAGGCAGTTTTTGACCAAAACAATTTGGCGCCCACCGTGGGGCAAACGGTGTTTGAATTCGATCAAGAGCCTTGATCTTCTTCCCATAACCGATTCTTGAAAATGTCGACTCAACCAAAATTTACCTCAAAATCCATTTCATCCTCTAAGCCTGCTGTGAGCACTGGTCTCCCCCCAATGACGAAGAAAGTGGCTGATAATGATGCTAAAAAAGCGGAATACCCCACTTTTACTGGCCCTCAAGGTACGTCCACTAACTCTGCTATTTCTAACAGCGATCTCTATGTTTTGATCAGGCAGATGAAGGCCCATGCGGATGAACAAACCAAAACCAACGAGAAAATGATGAAGGAGATCATGGAATTGAAGAAATCAAAGAAACCGGTAGAGGAAATTAGCCCTTTGATGCCAAAATCATTCGGGTTCGACTCTCCGGAAATATCGGAGCAGCCGAAACAGAAAGCAAATCCCTCTACTGCTCCAAAGTCAGGTATTGCAACAACTACTACTGCAGGATTCTCAGGCTCTCAGCATCAGAAGGCTTCCAGGGTGATAGATCTGGAATACTCTGGGTTCTACTCCGAGCAGCCCCCAGAATCTTACTACAATGGATATGGAAGTCAGCAGCCGCCGAGATGCTCGAGTCAGCAACCAGCCGGGTTTTTAAGCCATCGAGTACCACCAGTCTCGACACAACAACCTATATCTCAACCACAGCGGTTTGCGACGACAAACCTTCATGAGCCTTGGAGTCAGCAGTCAGCAGCACCTACTACTCAGATGCTACAGGGATCTTCATCTCAGCCATTCCAACAATATCGGAGCCGCTTCCGAGCTGCTCAGGATCCTCAAGGATCCTTATTTTCCTATCCTACTGTCTCTGCAGGCACAATCCCAGGTTCATCTCAAGAGATGCATGAGGGAGACTTTATCCCCATGCAAGTGGGAACCACAACTGAGCCAACCATCCCTAGGGATGCTGAATATGGACCTCAGATCCATTTCCAAACTTCCAGGGCTGGTAACAACTTTGATAATTTTTATGCTAACCCTAACCAAGGAATTGTGCAGGATGCAGGTATCAACCCCATCATCGCTAGGGAACTTCAGAGGTTAAAGGACATGATCTCAAGTGTTCCTGGTGTTATTCGCCCGATTCCTGAAGTGCCAGCGGGCAGCCACAGAATTTCTAGATTTGCATGGCCCATTTGTGACGTAGAGATACCAAAAAGATTTCAGACCCCCAACATGAAACTCTACGATGGGACCACAGATCCTGAGGAGCACGTGGCACAATACAGAGAAAGGATGGAAATTAACCCCATTCCTGCAAACATCAAAGAAGCTTGCTTATGCAAGGGATTTGGTTCAACATTAACAGGACCAGCCTTGAAATGGCTGCTCAGTATCCCTCCTAATACTATTACTTCTTTTCCCCATTTGGTTAACTTGTTTAATAACCAGTTTTCTTGCAGCAGGAGCTTTGAGAAGCTCACTGGCGATTTGTACAGAATAGATTCAGAAGCCTAATGAATCCCTGAGGGATTATGTGGCCAGATTCGGTCGAGAAGCTCTAGATATCCCCAACCTGGATATGGCTGCAGCCGTGGAAGCATTCAAAATGGGGATCAGAGGAGATTCCCGCTTTTATGATGATTTGGTTATGACTCCTTGCAGGAACCTTGATGAAGTCAGAACAAGGGCATTAAGATTCATCAGATTGGAAGATGACAAAAAGGTCCAGAAAAGAGGTGATGAATCATTAGGCAGGAAAACGGATTCTCCCGCAAAGCAACAACGAACTAAACCCTATTACAGGAATGATAATTCCAGGGTCAATGCAATTGAAGATGAAGACGACGAGGAAGACTTCCCAAAGGTATCTGATTACTGTTTTTCAGTTGACACAAGTGGTGTGTTATGTGCTTTGCAGGATCTAGGTGATAAAGCCAGATGGCCAAGAAAATCGGATAAACAAGGATCATGGAAAGATAAGTCTAAATGGTGTGCCTACCACGAAGACTTTGGGCACTTAACGGATGACTGCATAGCACTTCGGAAAGAAATCAGTTACCTGCTCAGCAAAGGGCACCTCAAAGAATTGTTTGGCAGGAAGAGAAGTAAAACTCAAGAAGCTGCTGAGCTGCCCAAAAGAGCTCAGTCGCCGCCAGCAGATGCAAAAGTGATCAACTTCATCTCAGGAGGATCTGACATATGTGGAGCCTCCTTCTCATCAGCAAAAAGACATGCAAAGGAGGCCAAGATGGATCAAGGCAGTCGGCCAAAGAAGAACGCGATATTGACTGAAGACAAAGTCATCTCTTTTGACGAAACTGATAAGCTGGACATCCAGGATCCTCACCACGACAGTCTGGTAATTACATTATGTATTGCTAACCATTATGTTCGCAGGATCCTGATAGACAATGGCAGTTCAGTCAACATTATTCAATTGGACGTGCTTAAAAAGATGAGCATTCCAGAAGAAGACATAATCCCAAGATCCTCGGTGCTAGTAGGATTCAGCGGAGAAACGAAGCATACCGTTGGAGACATCAGACTTCCTGTTTACATTGAAGGAGTCAACTCTATGCAGAAATTCTGCGTTATTGACTCCCTTCCTTGCTGCAACGTAATCTTGGGAAGGCCATGGATCCATGACATGAAAGCAGTTCCGTCTACCTATCATCAATGTGTGAAGCTTCCCACACCTTGGGGAGTTGTAAGGATACTAAGTGATCAACAAGAAGCCAAAGACTGCTACACTTCTGCTATGAAGAACACCATCAAGTCCAGGCCAGCATAGCAATTAAAGAAACCAGCACGAAGAATTCAGATGACAAAGGAGTTGGAAATCAAGGAAGTTCAACTCAATCCTGAAGATCCTGAAGTCAAAGTGCTGGTAGGAACTAATATTCCTGAGGATACTGAGGAGCAGCTCGTGAGCCTCTTGAAGTCCCGAGTCACAACATTTGCATGGAAACATGAAGACATGACAGGTATATCTAAAGATATTATTACTCATAAACTTGGTATAGATGATTCTTTCAGGCCAATACATCAGAAAAGAAGGAAGTTCGCTCCTGAGAGAAACATCATAATCCAAGAAGAAGTTGACAGGCTGCTCAAGTCAAAAATGATTAGGGAAGTTAAATATCCTCGATGGCTGGCTAATGTGGTGGTAGTCCAGAAGAAAAATGGTAAGTGGAGGGTATGCGTAGATTACACAGACCTAAACAAGGCTTGTCCAAAAGACCCATTCCCTCTACCACACATTGATTCTATGGTGGACGCGACTGCTGGGCATGAGATGCTAACTTTTATGGACGCATCTTCGGGCTTTCAACAAATTCAAATGGAACCATCAGATCAGGAAGACACGGCCTTCATGACTCCCACAGGTATTTATTGTTATATTGCAATGCCTTTTGGTTTACGAAATGCAGGTGCCACATACCAAAGGCTAGTCAACATGATGTTTAAAGACAAACTGGGGGACACCATGGAAGTATACATAGATGATATGGTGGTGAAATCGAAAAAAGCAAAGGACCATCCTAGAGATCTTGAAGCTGCTTTTGATATCTTGGACCAGTTCAACATGAAATTGAATCCTTCGAAGTGCCATTTCGGAGTAAGAGCCGGCAAGTTCTTAGGCTTCATGGTTACTGAAAGAGGAATTGAGGCCAGCCCCGAACAGATCCAAGCAATCATAAACTTAAAGTCTCCAACGAATGTCAAAGAAGTTCAAAGACTAACTGGCAGAGTAGCAGCACTCAACAGATTTATATCAAGATCATCTGAAAAGAGCAAAGAGTTCTATGACATATTGAAGAAAAACAAAAAGTTCGAATGGGACGAAAAGCATGAAGCAGCTCTGAGCTCCTTAAAAGAATATTTATCATCTGCTCCACTTCTAATGCAACCAGTCAAGGGCGAACCACTATCTCTCTATATGGGGCAGTTTCAGGCAGCTCGATAAGTGCTGTGCTTGTGAAAGATCATGAGGGACAACAGCATCCGGTATACTATGTAAGCAAAACGTTGCTAGATGCTGAGACCAGGTATTCTTATTTAGAAAAATTGATTTTAGCCCTTGTCATGGCTTCTCAAAAGTTAAGACACTACTTTGAAACTCATGTTATTTATGTGAAAACTAACTATCCTATTAAGTGTGTCTTAAGAAAGCCAGAAATGTCTGGAAGAATGGCGAAATGGGCAGTTAAATTAAGTGCCTATGACATCATATACGAGCCAAGAACAGCGATTAAGTCACAGGCCCTAGCAGATTTTGTGGCTGATTTCAGCAGCGATATACTGCCAGAAGTTGAACTAGAAGTCAAGCAGCTCGAAGAAGCTTCAGGCAGCTGGGTCTTGTATACAGATGGAGCATCTAATGTCAGAGGAACAGGATTGGGTGCGCTACTGAAATCGCCACAGGGGGACATTATCCCTCTATCTATCCATTGTGAATTCAAGGCTACTAATAATGAAGCCGAATACGAAGCTTTAATTGCAGGATTACAACTCGCTAAAGATATGGGTATCCAACACATTCAAGTTTTTATTGACTCCTTGTTATTAACTAACCAGTTTAATGGATCCTATGCAGTGAAAGGCGAAAGGCTAACCAAATATCTAGACCTTGTAAAACAGTTAGCATTATCTTTTGAAAATTGCAGCATATCACAGGTACCTAGAGAAGAAAACGCGGAAGCTGATGCTTTGGCAAATTTAGCATCATCTTTAAGGATCCCAGAAGGTGTCAAGATTCCCATAACTCACATCCTGACACCAGCAATTGAAGAACAAGAAGTTAATAATGTCACAGCAGATAAAGATCAAGAAATGACAGACTTTCAGGATCCTCAAGAATCCTGGACTTATCCTATCAGGAGATTTATCCAAGAAGGAGAAATCCCCAAAAACGAGAACTCTAGACTCCTCCGAACAAAGGTAATTCCATATTCAATAATAAACGGTATCTTATATAAGAAATCTCTTGCAGGACCATATTTGAGATGCCTCGAGCAGCCTGAAGCACTTGAAGTACTCCAGGATATTCATGAAGGTGATTGTGGCAATCACACTGGGGGCAGATCACTATATTCAAAAGTATTGAGAACAGGATACTACTGGCCCACTATGAAGAGGGATGCTATGGCCTTTGTTCAGAAGTGTGATGCATGTCAGCGGCACGGCAACATCCTCCATCAGCCTGCTGAGCCGCTCCATTCAATATCATCTCCGTGGCCGTTCATGAAATGGGGAATGGATATAGTTGGTAAGCTGCCTGTAGCACCTGGAGGAAAAGTCTTCATGCTGGCTATGACAGACTATTTTTCTAAGTGGATTGAAGCCGAAGCTTTTGTTCAAGTTAGAGAAAAGGAAGTGATTTCCTTTATCAAAAGGAATATCTTAACAAGATTTGGAATCCCATCAGAAATAGTGTGCGACAATGGATCTCAATTTATTGGAAAAAGGACGACAAGTTTTTGTGAGGCATGGGGCATCAAGATGGTAACTTCGACTCCCGTACATCCACAAGCTAATGGCCAAGCGGAATCGAGCAATAAAATCATCATCAATAATCTCAAGAAGAAGCTAGGAGACAAGAAAGGAAGATGGGCTGAAGAGCTACCTTTCGTATTGTGGGCTGATAGAACAACTTCCAAGAATGCTACTGGTCGAACACCCTTCTCCTTGGTGTTTGGATCAGAAGCTGTAATTCCCACTGAAATAGTGATGCCAACTGCCAGAACAAGCTGCCGGGATTTCGAAGCTAGTAAGCAGGCGCTCCTTGAAGATCTTGAAACAGTTGACGAAATTAGAGACCTCGCAAAGTTCAGAATGGCAGCATACCAGCAGAGGATATATAGCCAAGTCTTACAATAGGAATCTAAGGATCAGAAGATTTCAAGTAGGAGATCTGGTACTCAGGAAAGCTTTTCAAAATACAACCAATCCGGCACATGGGAAACTCGCACCTAAATGGGAAGGACCCTACCTAGTGGACTCAGAAGCTGGAAAAGGAGCGTACAGATTAGCTACTATGGAAGGTGAGCTGCTCCCAAGAGCTTGGAATGCAATTCACTTGAAGTTATATTTTATGTAAGTACTCTCTGGATCCTTTGAGCATATCAGAGAATCCTTGTCCAAACTTCGAGAACCTTAGGTATGATTTTTACCCTTATGTCAATTTCACATTATTATTTTCGAGGAATGTGTACTGACTTAGGCATCGGAGGGGTGTTAGCCAAGCTAACACCCACCCCTCACCAAGCCTTGAAGTGTTTTGTAGGTGCTTCGAGCGTCCAACCATAAGCTAGAGACTGATCACCTCTTCTAAGTCTAAGGCATTCTGAATGCTGTCAAAAGGTTTAGGAGGTTTTCACCTTCTCGTTCACTAATGGGAATCGCCAGGAGCGCAAGACCCTCGCCAGGAGCGCACGGTGGTGGCCTATGGTTCAAGGTGGTGCGACCAGTCCATCTGTGGGTGGCTGATAATTTCATCACTATTGGCCATAGAGTGCACTTCAAAATGGGTGGCAGACGTGTCATCTCGAAAAGGTTCTAAGGTTTTTGGCATTTTCATGTCAACCAAGGTTTAAGCACTTTCGTGTCTCTCAAGTTTATGGGCTTGACCCCAGTTGGCTTAGTCCCAAGTATTTTTGAGCTTGTCCTCAGATTAACAAAGGTTTTTAATGTTCTCGCATTAACAAAGGCTTAGGCGCTTTCGTGTCTCTCAAGTTTTGGGCTTGACCCCAGTTGGCATCGACCCAAGACTTACCAAGCATCTTATGCTTCGAAGAACTAAGATGGAATTGACCCTTGGATAATTCGTTTCTAAGTACTTGAGTTTTATACTCAGGACTTCGCCAAATCTACCTTAAGGATTTCTAAGGATCCTCAGGGATCCTGACTATCTCAACGGTTAGAGTACTTTTGAACAGGTGACATTGGCAATGTGTATATTACATATTTTATCACTAACTAAGTATTGGTTAACATCATGGTTTGTTAATTTTAACAAGTTTTATAAACTCTTAAGTTTCTAAACTAAGATATGCTACTGAGCATCCTACAGGATCCTCATTCAAATATTTTCAGAATTTACTACATAATCAAAATACGTGCAACACACCATGATGATCAAAATACTACTAGATTGTCATATATGCAGGAAATTAGAAAAGTTGACCCCAGGCTTCGTCTTGGAACCCAAGATCCCTCCACCTGAGGCCAACCATATTGTCTACGGAGCTTGGACTTCGCCTTGAAACTCAAGGTCCCTCCATCCAAGCCCCCAAAAGTTTAACTACTATTGTTTAGAAGCTTCACCACAAACATTGTTTACTGAACCTGAACCTGAACAAACAAACTAAAAAAGTGGGCTCAGACCGTTGCATTGTCCTCATCGCCCAGCTTATCACCAGCAGCTTCTGCCTGCTTCACCTCCTTACCCTTGCCTTTATCCTTCTCACCAGCCTCTTTGCCCGCCACTGGAACCTCCAGCTCAGCCTTCTCAGAAACTTCACCAGCAGCTTTGCCCTTCTCAGCACTCAGACCCTCGAGGCTCTCTTTCCACTCATTGATTGGCCAGCTCTCCGGTTTAAAACCCTCAGCCTGAGCAGCTGTGGCCATCTCGATCATGCATTCAAGCACGCTGATGGCCGCCGAGGATTTGGCGTTCTGATCAGCAAGCTTGAGGGCTTCAGCAGCTGCAATGTCTTTCTCTTTGAGCCGCTTCTCGTATTGGCGATTATTGTTGGCAGCTACTTTAGACACTCTCTCAAGGCGGAGCAAGGCTTCATCGAGTTTGAGCTCAGAGGCTTCAAGCTTCTGCTCAGCTGCTTCCAGTTTACCCTCCAGTTCGATGACCTCATGGCTCAGCTTGTCGATACCCTGCATCAAAACAGAACATATCAGAATCGCTAAGGGAAGTATTCTAACTTTAATTTTAACATACTTCTCCACTAATAAACAATACTTACGATGTTCATCACAGCTTGCAGAGAGAGCAGCTGGTTAGCCGCTGCAACAGGAGGCAGATCATCGAACAGGTCCACATTAATGGCGGAGTCTGGAGCCTTGCGCTTCTTAGCGGAAGGGGTTTTGGATCGAGTGCTGGGAGGCCGGGATTTAGGAGCTGAAACCTCTGGAGGCGCTTTGCTGGTGGTTTCCTCAATCTTCTCCTTTTTGGCAATCAGGGATTTGAGATCTTTGAAGGAGAAATTGGAAGCTGAACCTGGGGCTTCATCACAAATGATAAGGAATCAGTCTTCAACTTGAAACCGAAAGTAAAAACAAGTTTCTGTGAATACCTGTAGACATGGTTCTTGATGGGCTGAGAGATTGCTGGGAAACGGATCGGGCACTTGAAACGTCTTCTGGCAAGCAGCTTCTTTCCGTCACAGGGATGCTGTAAAGATTCTTGAGCTTCTTGGAAGATTCTTGGGTTGGCTTGATCAGAGCTTCAAACTTAGGAGCTGCAAAAACAAAAAACAAATGCATCAGTGAAAGAAATTGGAAAAGTTACAAATTTGGGATATCACAATAACTATTGCTACCCTTGACGACCCATTGGGTAGGAAGGTTCTTGCAACCAACAAGGCTACTCCTTTTGACAAAGAAGTATTGACGCCTCCAGTCATGGTCGTTGTGAGAAAACCTGGGAATCATCTGGGCTTCTCCGGTTCGAATTTTCAAGACAAATCTGCTCTTGCCATGTGTGGCCAACCGGTAAACCTTACAGATCTCGGCGACTCCGATGTTCAGGTTATGGGACTGGTTCAAGTTGTCGAGAGAAAAAAGAATTCGCCACACCATGGGCATAACTTGGGAGTAAGCAAGATGGGTGACTGAAAAGAACTCGTTCACTAGGGCCGGAAACGAAAATGTCATACCGAGAAGAAATGGGTAATACAAAAAACAGACCCACTCGTCGGAAATATGGTCGGCTTTCAAAGTTGGGTCGAAGGAACGGAATTCAGTTCCGGCGGGAAAGCTCGCTGATCGCTGCAACATTGCGATCTTGCGATCATCAAAGTTACAGGACTCTGCCTCCGTCGCCGGAAGGAGTCCTTGATCGGTGAACTCGTCGGCCCCGGCATCGGAGACGGTGGCCGAGCGGTGGAGCATTTTCTTTCCCATGGTCAGAAATGTCAAAGACAAGAGAAGAAGAGGACTGACCTATGAAGTTTGCGGAAGATCTAGGGTTTTTTGCCGATCGGAGATTTGTGAGAAATTTTGGAGAGAAGATGAGGGTTTATAAAGAATCTCAACGTCATCCTCGCCTAGGAAGTTGAGCTGGCCTATTTTCTCTCAAATCATCATTACATGGGGATAAGATTTGAATTCAAATTCTCGCCAGCTGGCCTGCATGCGCCAACCGTCAAGAATTTGGGGGCAATTGTTGGTACTAGAATTCAGGAGACACCAAGCAGCTCACATCAGCTCGTAGGCACTTCACGGTAAGGATCCTGAATAATGTTTATTAACTAACGGTTGCTTCTCCATTGTTTGTTATTCGCAGGTTGACTCAAGTATTATTCACGTGTCCTAAAGACTCGGTCAAATAACAGAATCGTGGATCAGTTGGACTTCAAACGGCTAGTTGGAGAACGTGGACTTAGTTGCTATTTTTTAGGATAGTTTGTTGCAATGAAATTCGTATTTAAACCGAGCTCTAGGCTTACACACACACACCTTTTTTCGGCAATCACAATTCTCTGCAACACTTAGAATACGAGCTCATTTCATTTGTAATCAACACATTTATTATATAAAAGTTTTAGGAGGCAGGTACTTTGAACCGGCCCCCGAGGTTTTTTGCTAGGCTCCTTGAGGATACTCAAGGATTCCTGGATTTTCCCTCGTTACATCCTCGTGTCAATCTCCAAACTTACATTTTCATCTTTATTTACATCAAACACGCTACCTCACGTACAAAGTTTGATCAACTAATTGCTTAGGCAGTTTTTGACCAAAACAGTTCCCACGTCTCTAACCGACTACGGACATTTAGAACAATATCAACAATTGTTCAGGGATGATTAAACGTATTAACATCGAACACAGTTATGAAATTCCATATTGCATTTACCGATGGAATATGAATAGTATAGATAACTGTTATATGTTCGTACACCCAAATACTAAATCAAAACATGTCTTTAGCTAATCTAAGCCCTATCGTTTCTCTGTGACGATCATGAGTCTCGTGAGTCATGGGCTTTGTAAAGGGATCAGCTAAGTTTTGATCTGTGTCTACTTTGCATATCTTTCAACTACTTCTCTTATGTAGTGAAATTTCCTTAGGACGTGCTTGGCCTTCTTATGAGACCTTGGCTCTTTGGCTTGAGCAATAGCGCCTGTGTTATCGCACATCATCTCGATGGGTTGCTTAACGCTTGGAACCACATCGAGATCTGTGATGAACTTCTTCATCCATACTGCTTCTTTGGCATCTTCTGAGGCGGCTATGTATTCAGATTCAGTAGTGGAATCAGCCACTACTGACTGTTTGGTGCTACACCACGAAACAGCTCCTCCATTGAGGGTGAATACGTATCCGGACTGCGAGCGAGAGTCATCTCGGTCAGTCTAAAAACTAGCATCTCTGTAACACTTTACAGCGAGCTCATCAGTTCCGACATATACCAAAAACATCTCACTTGTGTTTCTCAGGTATTTCAGGATGTTCTTTACAGCAGTCCAGTGAGCTAGACCGGGACTCCGTTGGTATCGACTTGTCAGGCTCAACGCAAACGAGACGTCCGGTCGAGTGCAGAGCATGGCATACATAATTGAGCCTATAGCAGAAGCAAATGGAATCGAAGCCATTTGGTCGATCTCCTTCTCCGTTTGTGGAGATTGAGATTTGTTCAAGATAGCACCCTTTGTCATAGGGACGACTCCTTTCTTGGAGTTGCTCATGTTGAAGCGTGCTATAATCTTGTCAATGTATGTAGACCTAGAAGTCGCTTCGATCGATCTCTGTGAATCTTAATTCCCAGGATATAAGCGGCTTCTCCAAGATCCTTCATAGCGAAACAAGATGATAGCCATACCTTAACCTCGTTAAGCATGGGGATGTTGTTTCCTATGATCAGTATATCATCCACATACAATATGAGGAATGATATAGTGCTCCCACTTGCCTTTCTGTAAACACACGGTTCATCTTCATTTTGAGCAAAGCCAAACTCTTTGACTTTCTGGTCAAAACGAATGTTCCACCTTCGAGATGCTTGTTTAAGTCCATAAATGGACTTATTCAGTTTGCAAACCCTATTTGGATATTTAGGATCGATAAAACCATCAGGCTAAACCATGTAGACATCCTCAGTGAGTTGTCCGTTCAGGAAAGCGGTTTTGACATCCATTTGCCATATCTCATAGTCATGGTATGCGGCTATGGCAAGCAATATCCTGATCGACTTGATCATGGCCACGGGCGAGAAGGTTTCATCATAGTCAATCCCTTGGGTTTGAGTGAAACCTTTCGTAACAAGCCGTGCCTTATAGGTTTGCACCTTTCCATGCATGTCAGTTTTTCTTTTAAAGATCCACTTGCTCCCTACTGCCCGAGAACCGGGGGGTAGCTCAAACAAGTCCCATACTTGATTGTCACGCATGGATTGCATTTCGGCGTTCATGGCTTCAAGCCATTTGTCAGATTCAGGATCTGACACAGCAGCTTTGTAATTAGTAGGTTCGTCATTTGAGTCAGCTACTAATAGGACATCGGGACCTTCTAGATGCATGAGGTATCTATCAGGTGCCTTGTGTGTCCTTTCGCTCCTGCGAACGCTTGTGTTTTGGTCTGATGGGGCGACAACCATTTTTCGGTCAGACCCAGCGACTGTCTCAGGGTTTTGTGTTTCTCGAACTTCTTCGAGATCCACTGGATCACTATTGGTTCCTCTGTTGAGAAACTCTTTCTCAAGGAACTTACCCTTCCTTTTGATAGAAACATTGTTTCCATCAGGATGGTAAAAGTAATAACCGGTATTACGATAGTATCCGATGAAAATCACCTTTTCACCTCGAGGATCGAGCTTGTTGTCAGATTCGCTAGTGACATATGCTTCGCATCCCCATACCCTGAGGTAAGAAAGATTAGGAGAAGAATTATGCCATATCTCATATGGGGTCTTATCCACTTTCTTGGTCGGTGCCAGATTTATTAGGCGAGCGGCAGTCAAGAGAGCAAAACCCCAAAAGGACTGGGACAACTTAGTCCTGCACATCATTGATCGAACCATGTTCAACAAGGTTCAATTTCTCCTTTCACTAATTGTAAGTCCCGAAAACGGTCCAAACACGATATCTAACCTCGATTGAGAGTGCGGAATCCAAACAATCGAGTGATTCAAGATGAGCGATAAAGGAAACGATAAACACAATGATAAAACTAATAAAACCTGGAATAAAGTGCACACGATTAATTAATCGTCTGGTACACAAGAATTCTTCCTAGCTCCACGCAATCTCCTTCTCTAGCATCATTTAAACCAGTGTGCAGGTACTTCTAGCAGACCGATTGGTGCTTCACAAAGTTGCTGATGGAGAAGTATTCTGCGTTTTTAACTTAAATTTCAAGATATCAAATTTCAAACTGAATTTTTCTGAAAGCTAAAAACTGAAAGGTATCAGTATCGATTGGTCACTTTTCTTTCTTTTACATTTCGTATGTAGTTTAGGGGTAGAAATTTGAAAAACCAAAAATTGTGTCTTTGTGTTTTTGTTAAAATGAAAATACAAAATAGAGTTTTCATTTTAAGGGGGAGAAAATGGAAAAGTACAATAACATTGAAAAACAGAAAATACAAAAACATTGGAAAATGAGAAATTGATCCGATATATTTAGGAAATGATGGTACATTGGCTTACATGTCTGGCTCATGTATAAACTCGATGAAAATGCCATAAGATCATTGTTTGATGTGCTTCGGCATTAAATCAGAAAGTATTCAGATGTGATAAGCATATTAAATACTAATGCTTGGCCAAGTGGACAACATCTTGATGCATATCTCATGATATCAAGAAAACGATATTTGGAAAAGAAAAATGAGAAGTCACTGTGTATAGATGTGCTCATTTTGTAAAGATTTAAACTTGTTTGATTTTCTTTATTTTGTCAAACGATCGGACTTTCTCTGTGTGTCCACAAGACCGACCTGATTGTTGTTCGTTTGACGTTCTGCTTTATTTTCTTTGGTGTTTCGTATAACTCATCGGACTTTCTCTGCGTGTACGGAAGTACCGACCTGATTGTTG
The DNA here is from genome assembly GCA_039602395.1 of Deinandra increscens subsp. villosa. Classification (NCBI taxonomy): domain Eukaryota; kingdom Viridiplantae; phylum Streptophyta; class Magnoliopsida; order Asterales; family Asteraceae; genus Deinandra; species Deinandra increscens. Next base: position 61,095,341 of record JBCNJP010000003.1, on the reverse strand, counting down.
TTGGGTTATACAATTTCAAATTGTTTTATTTTCTTATTTTGTTAAATCCGAGGCCTTATCTGCGTATCGAAAGATCGACCTTAAGGTAGACGATTTAACATTCTTATTTCTTTTTGCATGGAACACAGTTGATGTAAAACCGAGATACGATCTTACTACTGCGTGTATCAATCAATCATAGTAAACACAGATGTAAATAAAAGATTTTGTATTGATAACTTGAAGATACAAACAAGTTCTCTCTAGTTTCTCTCTCTAGAAAACACACACAGAAAATGTAGAATGATACAGAGTGTTCTCAACTGGTTACACTGCACATTCTAACACAAACCTATTTATAGTTAGTGACTAAACAGGCTGCGTACCAAATGGTACGGGCATACCATTTGGTCCGGCGAACCATTTGGTCCGGTGCCAATGATATTGTCACTAAAACTCAGACTAAGACACGCTCACATAGATACAATACACGAGACACATCATAGCATAGGTATATGCTCTAACAAACTCCCCCTTAACGTGTAGTGTATCTATTTTCTAACTAAACTCTAGTCTTCAATCTTCAACATTGCTGCATCCGATCTTTGACTTCAAATCTTGTCAGAAATAGAGTTTGCATGGCTGGATCACTCTTGAATCATCTTTGATCTTCAAGATCCACTTGTGAAAGATAAAACATACTCCCCCTTTCACCATGCTTGAGTCTTAACACATATAACCTGCAATTTCAGAAGACAGAAACGCGGTTTCCTGTTCTTTTGAAAATTAATTGAATCTTGGCGCAAAAATTCTCTTCGAGAATCCAAGATATAGATTTGAAATTTGATTTCGTATCACATGTCAATCGGTCGAAAAAAAATAAGAAACAAAATCTTTTTGGCTTTTGAAACTTTAAATCAAAACACACCGAAAATCTTTTTTATTTTTCTAAGTTTATGCTAAAACACACCTAAAATCTTTTTGAACTTTTCAGATATGAAACATAAATGCAATACAGAATCAGACACTATTTTTGTCTTTTGCGAGAAAGATCACAACTTGGGATCATATTGAACATGACATGCTGAACTACACTTCAATTTCAATTACTTCAGCACACAAGTCATGTCGATTACTGGTATAATTTGTCCATCTTAAAGTCAGGCACAATCATACTCATAACATCTGGATATGTTATTAGTATTAATTAGATTTGCTTTGACCAGTGTACCCCACATTATCAGACATACTCAGATATGTATTTGCTTTTATATCACACTTTGTGATTTCATTTGTGATTTAATCACATAATGATTGTATTCATGATTTAGTCAACTGTGTTCCATGCAAAAAGAAATAAGAATGTTAAATCGTCTACCTTAAGGTCGATCTTTCGATACGCAGATAAGGCCTCGGATTTAACAAATTAAGAAAATAAAACAAGTTGAAATTGTATAACCCAACAACAATCAGGTCGGTACTTCCGTACACGCAGAGAAAGTCCGATGAGTTATACGAAACACCAAAGAAAATAAAGCAGAATGTCAAAAGAACAACAATCAGGTCGATCTTTCGATACGCAAAGAAAGTCCGATCATTTGACAAAATAAAGAAAATCAAACAAGTTTAAATCTTTGCAAAATGAACACATGTATACACAGTGACTTCTCATTTTCTTTTTCACATATCTTTTCCTTGATATCATGAGACAAGCATCAAGATGTTGTCCACTTGGTCAAGCATTATTTTTTAATGTGTTTATCACATCTGAATACTTTATGATTTAATGCCGAGCCTACCAAGCACATCGAGCAATGATCTTATGGCTTTTTCATCTAATTTATCCACGAGTCAGACACGTAAGCCAATGTACCATCATTTCCCAATTTATGTTGGATACAATTTCTCATTTTTCAATGTTTTGTATTTTCTGTTTTTCTCCCCCTTAAACTGAAAACTCTATTTTGGATTTTCATTTTAACACAAACAACTCCCCCTAAACTACATACGGAATGTAAAAAGAAAGAAAATTGACCTTTCAACATGGATACCTTTCAGGTTTAGCTTTCAGAAAAATTTCAATTTTGAAATTTGATATCACATGTAATTTAAGTAAAATCAGCAGAATACTCATCCATCAGGAACTTTTCAATCACCGATAGGTCTCCTAGAAGTACCTGCACACTGATCAAACACATAAGTTTATAAATGACCCGAAGCGAATTGGTTCTGGTCGACCAGTGTCCTGGTTTTGCTTTAAAATCACTTTAGGTTTCCAAATTTGTTGTTTTGGTAAATCGGTATCTGATGAACCAGTCACAGTTTGTTGATACATGGTTCCTGATCGTCATGTGAAGTATCGAGAACAAGACGGATCGTGCAAGTTTAGGTATGGCCGAACCTTGGCCGAACTCCAGGTTCGGAGCCGCCGAGGCTTGGCCGAACCTGAGGTTCGGCCAGTCGTGGTTTCAGCCTATAAATAGGTTTGTCTTGTATAGAATTGGGAGCTTCCATGTCTTATACTTTCTAAGTGTACTCTGTGGTTTTCAGTGGTTAATACAAGTCTCCATTGTATTTACTCTCTGTGTTTTACTCGTTTACATTGATTTCTATACGGCTAAATAGAAGATCCTCACGCTCACGCAATTTCAATTGGTATCAGAGCATTTGGTTTGCTCTACTAGTCAGACGATAATAGGATTCCTGTACTGTGTGAGCTTCCTGCGAGCATCCTGAAAATACACCCTCAACACTAATCATTTAAACCAGTGTGCAGGTACTTCTAGCAGACCGATTGGTGCTTCACAAAGTTGCTGATGGAGAAGTATTCTGTGTTTTTAACTTAAATTTCAAGATATCAAATTTCAAACTGAATTTTTCTGAAAGCTAAAAACTGAAAGGTATCAGTATCGATTGGTCACTTTTCTTTCTTTTACATTTCGTATGTAGTTTAGGGGTAGAAATTTGAAAAACCAAAAATTGTGTCTTTGTGTTTTTGTTAAAATGAAAATACAAAATAGAGTTTTCATTTTAAGGGGGAGAAAATGGAAAAGTACAATAACATTGAAAAACAGAAAATACAAAAACATTGGAAAATGAGAAATTGATCCGATATATTTAGGAAATGATGGTACATTGGCTTACATGTCTGGCTCATGTATAAACTCGATGAAAATGCCATAAGATCATTGTTTGATGTGCTTCGGCATTAAATCAGAAAGTATTCAGATGTGATAAGCATATTAAATACTAATGCTTGGCCAAGTGGACAACATCTTGATGCATATCTCATGATATCAAGAAAACGATATTTGGAAAAGAAAAATGAGAAGTCACTGTGTATAGATGTGCTCATTTTGTAAAGATTTAAACTTGTTTGATTTTCTTTATTTTGTCAAACGATCGGACTTTCTCTGTGTGTCCACAAGACCGACCTGATTGTTGTTCGTTTGACGTTCTGCTTTATTTTCTTTGGTGTTTCGTATAACTCATCGGACTTTCTCTGCGTGTACGGAAGTACCGACCTGATTGTTGTTGGGTTATACAATTTCAAATTGTTTTATTTTCTTATTTTGTTAAATCCGAGGCCTTATCTGCGTATCGAAAGATCGACCTTAAGGTAGACGATTTAACATTCTTATTTCTTTTTGCATGGAACACAGTTGATGTAAAACCGAGATACGATCTTACTACTGCGTGTATCAATCAATCATAGTAAACACAGATGTAAATAAAAGATTTTGTATTGATAACTTGAAGATACAAACAAGTTCTCTCTAGTTTCTCTCTCTAGAAAACACACACAGAAAATGTAGAATGATACAGAGTGTTCTCAACTGGTTACACTGCACATTCTAACACAAACCTATTTATAGTTAGTGACTAAACAGGCTGCGTACCAAATGGTACGGGCATACCATTTGGTCCGGCGAACCATTTGGTCCGGTGCCAATGATATTGTCACTAAAACTCAGACTAAGACACGCTCACATAGATACAATACACGAGACACATCATAGCATAGGTATATGCTCTAACAAACTCCCCCTTAACGTGTAGTGTATCTATTTTCTAACTAAACTCTAGTCTTCAATCTTCAACATTGCTGCATCCGATCTTTGACTTCAAATCTTGTCAGAAATAGAGTTTGCATGGCTGGATCACTCTTGAATCATCTTTGATCTTCAAGATCCACTTGTGAAAGATAAAACATACTCCCCCTTTCACCATGCTTGAGTCTTAACACATATAACCTGCAATTTCAGAAGACAGAAACGCGGTTTCCTGTTCTTTTGAAAATTAATTGAATCTTGGCGCAAAAATTCTCTTCGAGAATCCAAGATATAGATTTGAAATTTGATTTCGTATCACATGTCAATCGGTCGAAAAAAAATAAGAAACAAAATCTTTTTGGCTTTTGAAACTTTAAATCAAAACACACCGAAAATCTTTTTTATTTTTCTAAGTTTATGCTAAAACACACCTAAAATCTTTTTGAACTTTTCAGATATGAAACATAAATGCAATACAGAATCAGACACTATTTTTGTCTTTTGCGAGAAAGATCACAACTTGGGATCATATTGAACATGACATGCTGAACTACACTTCAATTTCAATTACTTCAGCACACAAGTCATGTCGATTACTGGTATAATTTGTCCATCTTAAAGTCAGGCACAATCATACTCATAACATCTGGATATGTTATTAGTATTAATTAGATTTGCTTTGACCAGTGTACCCCACATTATCAGACATACTCAGATATGTATTTGCTTTTATATCACACTTTGTGATTTCATTTGTGATTTAATCACATAATGATTGTATTCATGATTTAGTCAACTGTGTTCCATGCAAAAAGAAATAAGAATGTTAAATCGTCTACCTTAAGGTCGATCTTTCGATACGCAGATAAGGCCTCGGATTTAACAAATTAAGAAAATAAAACAAGTTGAAATTGTATAACCCAACAACAATCAGGTCGGTACTTCCGTACACGCAGAGAAAGTCCGATGAGTTATACGAAACACCAAAGAAAATAAAGCAGAATGTCAAAAGAACAACAATCAGGTCGATCTTTCGATACGCAAAGAAAGTCCGATCATTTGACAAAATAAAGAAAATCAAACAAGTTTAAATCTTTGCAAAATGAACACATGTATACACAGTGACTTCTCATTTTCTTTTTCACATATCTTTTCCTTGATATCATGAGACATGCATCAAGATGTTGTCCACTTGGTCAAGCATTATTTTTTAATGTGTTTATCACATCTGAATACTTTATGATTTAATGCCGAGCCTACCAAGCACATCGAGCAATGATCTTATGGCTTTTTCATCTAATTTATCCACGAGTCAGACACGTAAGCCAATGTACCATCATTTCCTAATTTATGTTGGATACAATTTCTCATTTTTCAATGTTTTGTATTTTCTGTTTTTCTCCCCCTTAAACTGAAAACTCTATTTTGGATTTTCATTTTAACACAAACAACTCCCCCTAAACTACATACGGAATGTAAAAAGAAAGAAAATTGACCTTTCAACATGGATACCTTTCAGGTTTAGCTTTCAGAAAAATTTCAATTTTGAAATTTGATATCACATGTAATTTAAGTTAAATCAGCAGAATACTCATCCATCAGGAACTTTTCAATCACCGATAGGTCTCCTAGAAGTACCTGCACACTGATCAAACACATAAGTTTATAAATGACCCGAAGCGAATTGGTTCTGGTCGACCAGTGTCCTGGTTTTGCTTTAAAATCACTTTAGGTTTCCAAATTTGTTGTTTTGGTAAATCGGTATCTGATGAACCAGTCACAGTTGACTGTGACGAACATCCGACATATGAATCATTTTGAAATTTTGGTAAAAATTTTCTTGGACGTTTGAAAAATGTCGGTGGAGATTCATCAAACACTCTGCCATATTCATCAACAAACTTGTATTTGGCAGATTTACCAACATATGGAACCTTTCCTCCTTTTGTGTAGAAGCCGCAGAAATCGGACACACTTGTGCCATATGTCCTTTTTGTCGACAGTTATAACACAAGCGGTTGTTGATATTTCTCCTCTTGGGAACCTGCATAGCTTCACAAAAATAAGCATCATCAAAATGATCATAAAATGTACATATACCGGAAATTGATGATCATGAACCCATTTTGATGTTGGGCTTTGTGTATTTGAATTGGATCCTCCAGAAGAAAATTTGACAAATTGCTGCTTTTTGTTTTGAGGATCAGCATTCTTCACAAAAACTTCTGATATTTTCTGAGCATCCACGCAATGAAGTGGAAATTGTTTGTCAGAAAATATTTGTTCCGAACCCTTGAGCTTGTAAAACCTCTCGGGTTGAACCTTTTTAGCATTAAACACATCCTTCTTGACTTGTTTCAAATTAACGTTCTTTAAATTCTGTTGTTTAATTTAAATCTTGAGCCCCATCAGCGTTAACATATTTGAACTTGAAACCCAAACCAACATGTTTCCCTGGAATCTTCTCTCCAGAACCAGATACGTTATGTCCATTCTTCGCGAGACGAGAAAATTCAGCTTTAACTTGACCAACATTCTTTTGTTGATAGAAGATAGTCTCATCAATATCAGTAGAAGAACTAATCTTCTCGGTTGAACTAGCTGATTTCTCTTCTATAGTAGTGGAAGAATCAAACATAACACATTCAGCTTTTTGTTCTTTCTGTGACTTCATAACCTTTTCTTTATTTGATTTATTATTAACAAATTTAGAATAATCACCAGCTTCAACATTTTCCTTCAGCTCATGAACTCCTTCTTTTAGACTTCCTGGTGGTGAAACTATTTTGCTAAACATTTTCTCAAAATTTTCATCTTTAGCCAAGAAACTTGTAAAAGATTGGGAATTGGTGACATTGTTCAACACACGATTTGCATCAATTACTTGAATCTTCAAATTGGAAATCTTTTTTCGAGCTTCAGCCAATTCTTTCTCTGATGCAATCAATTTCTTAGAAACTTTGTGAGTTTCATATTTTTGCAATCTCATATTATCAAGTTCAGCAAATAACTCTTTCTTCAATTTATCTTCATTTCTTTTCTGAATATCCAAATTTGCATTTTGCAATTTATTCACTCTTACTAACTCCCTCTTCTCATTAAGCAACTTCTCCACATCAATCTGATAAGACTTAATCTGAGCAGCTTGTTCACCAGAAGTTTTGTTAAGCATATCAAGCTTAACCTTGGACTTGTCAAACAAATTATTGAAATCATTGGCAGCATCCTCAGCTTCAGCCTTCCATTTTGCAACTTCCTTGACTAACTCAGTCTTTTCTTCAATTAATTTTTCAATCTTGATCTTTTCAGATTCTACAGTGTCACTTTTCAATTCTTCAATGTCTTTCGATAATTCAATACACCTCTTACATCTTGAAGAAATTTCGTCTTCTTTCCTATGTGTTTCATCATTCAACCAATGATCATCTGTAAGCAAATTTTGAATCTTCTTATTCTTCTGTGAAACCACTTCAAATTTACCAATCAGATGAGAGAATTTGGACATCAAACTTTCAGTTTTGCTTGTCATAAAGACAGAATCAGATATTTCGTTAGCATTCTTCTGACATTTCTCCAATTCTTTTATCAGAATACTATTTTCTTCGGTCAACTTTTTCAAGGTCTTTTCTAACTCCTCAATCTCATCATTAGAACTCTTGTTTGACCTTGGATTCCGATAAAGTTGCATATTGTGATATTCACATATTATCTTCAGATTGTCCCACAATACTTTCGATTTTCGACAATCCTTAAAATTATACAAACAACTCTGTTGATAATGCCAACTTGATAAATGCATATGCCTTCTTTTCATTTTCATACTGCTTCATTTCTGCATTTGAAAGATCCATTCTCCATATAGGATCTCCATGAGAATCAGTTGGATAGACATATAGCTTATTGATCGGAATCCACAAATCTTTATCCACGGTATGAAGATATGTTTTAAATTTTGTTACCCAATTTGGATAATCCTCAAACTTCATCAATTTTGGCACAGTCTGACGATGACCTGCAACGAATATGTCAATTACATCCATTTTGAAAATGTAAAACTGATTATCAAAAACTTCGAACTCAAAAACGAAGGTGTTAGAATTTGATTTTGAAAATCAACTTTGAACGAACAATGTAGAGCTCGTCAAGACGATCGATTTGAGTACTTATGGCTCTCGTAGCAATTTACAATGCAAAAGTTATGACCCTTTGAAGAAACTACCAGTGGACCAGAATTCAGAGGACCAGATTTCAGCAGACCAAATTTGGTACGGCGGACCAAAATGGTACGGCGGACCAAAATGGTACGGCGGACCAAAATGGTACGGCGGACCAAAAAATAACTGCCACGGACCAACTTGAAGATTGCCTAGCGGACCAACGGCGGACCAGCAGTGGACCAAATGTTCTTGAGGCGGACCAAAAACGTACCACGCTGATTTTGACGAATTTTCACGAATTTTGACAATTTGGACTTGAATTTGCTTCAGAAAGGTGCGAAAACTCACTAGGAACACTCAGAAATCATTTTTTACCTCGAAAACACTCGGAATTGGAAGAATTTGATGAAAAATGAAGAAAACCCACACTTTTTCACTCTAAAAATCCGAAAATTGATGACAAACACAGCAGTAGAGCAACCAAATCTCTGATACCACTTGTAAAACCGAGATACGATCTTACTACTGCGTGTATCAATCAATCATAGTAAACACAGATGTAAATAAGAGATTTTGTATTGATCACTTGAAGATACAAACAAGTTCTCTCTAGTTTCTCTCTCTAGAAAACACACACAGAAAGTGTAGAATGATTCAGAGTGTTCTCAACTGGTTACACTGCACATTCTAACACAAACCTATTTATAGTTAGTGACTAAACATGCTGCGTACTAAATGGTACGGGCGTACCATTTGGTCCGGCGGACCATTTGGTCGGTGCCAATGATATTGTCACTAAAACTCAGACTAAGACACGCTCACATAGATACAATACACGAGACACTTCATAGCATAGGTATATGCTCTAACAGTTGACTGAATCATGAATACAATCATTATGTGATTAAATCACAAATGAAATCACAAAGTGTGATATAAAAGAAAATACATATCTGAGTATGTCTGATAGTGTGGGGTACACTGGTCAAAGCAGTTTAATCAATACAATAACATATCCAGATGTTATGAGTATGATTGTGCATGAGTTTTAGATGGACAAATTATACCAGTAATCGACATGACTTGTGTGCTGAAGTAATTGAAATTGAAGTGTAGTTCAGCATGTCATGACTAATATGATCCCAAGTTGTGATCTTTCTTGCAAAAGACAAAAATAGTGTGTGATTCAGTATTTCATTTCTGTTGTGCATTTATGTTTCATATCTGAAAGTTTCAAAAAAGATTTTCGGTGTGTTTTGATATAAAGTTTCAAAAAGCCAAAAGATTTTATTTCTGATTTGTTTTCGACCGATCGATAGATGATATGAAATCAAAATTTCAAAACTATATCTTGGATTCTCAAAGAGAAGTTTTGCACCAAGATTAAATTAATTTTTCATAAAGGAAAAAGAAAGCTGCATTTCTGTCTTCTGAAATTGCAGATTATTCTGTATGACAAGACTCACGCATGGTGAAAGTGGGAGTATGTAATATTTTTCACAAGTGGATCTTGAAGTTCAAAGATTGTTCAAGATTGATCCAGCCATGCAAGCTCTCTCTAGACTTTGTGTAATCTCTCTAAGTGAATCAATAAAGCCAAGATTTATTTACTCGTTTGTGTTTCTCCGATTACCGAATCATGCAGTAGTAAGATCGTCCAATGGTTTTACACTTCTTTAGCTCAATGACAGGAGTTTCCAACTCATTGTTCTTCGTCACCTTATCAGAACTTGAGTCTGTGCACTCCGAAGTAGAGTTATGACATAGTTGCATCTAAGTCCTCAACTAAACCTGCACACTTAACAGACTCATTATTTACGTTCACACATTTAGGCTCATTAGCTTCCACCACAAATTTAGTAGTCTCAACAATTGAGGAGCTACTTTCATATTTACATATGTCATGATAGGCAATTCATCAATTTTGCTTTAAGTCATAGGCATTTCACTCGGCAAGAAGTGTGGAACAGCTTTATACTCACACTCAGTCTTATCCTTTTCAGATTGTTGTGAATCATTCTCTTTCCACATACTTTTACTATTAGATACCATACGTTTCTCAATATCCTTTTGTTTTTCCAATTAAACCTGAAGCTCATCATAATTATCCTGCAGGTTGTTTAACTATTCTCTTGTTTTGGTTAATCGCGACAATGCATCTTTATAAAGCACATAATTTCGACTAGATACCTCTTGAAGATTACGTATACCTTTCTTTTAAGCTTCAATCTTCTCTATTTATTTATGTTCTTTTCCTTTACAAGATCTAACCATAACTTTCTCCCATTCCACATCACGTTGCATCATGTCAAATTTTAATTAATAACCCTCACTAAATTTTTACATATTGGGTTAGAACATACTGTGATGAAGAGGCGCTTATTTTGATGATTTGAAAAACTTAGTAGACAGAACACACGCTCAATTAGAAAGCTGGGTCGCCAAAACTGATAATGTGAAAAATCCGTAAAAATCTAAAAAACTTCTAGGGCAACAACTGAGGTCTTAGAAATGGAATTTGGGGCTCAAAATGGACAGCAATGGCCATTAGGCATTGAAAGTGTAGATCTCGTTGAGACGATTGTTTTGGCTGGTAAAAGGCCCCGTAACTCTAAAGGCAACTCAAGTTACGGGAGTTTTAGTGCAAAGTCCATTTTTGCCGCAAAAATGCACCTAACGCGACTGTGAATCACCTTATGCGATCGTGAACCACCCTATACGACTGTAAACTACTAGTTCACGACCGTGAACCACCAGTTTGCAGTCGTGAACCTCCTTTTGCGACCGTGAATCACTAGTTTCAAACCGTGAACCTTGCTTTGCGACCGCAAACGTCCCTTTGAGGTCGTGAACCACCTAATCAGGTCAAAAACTTGTTCTCCAAGAATCAAATATCGCACTTAATGCCTTTAATCTCTTTCCTAAAATACCAAGTCACAAACCTTAAACCTAGAACCGCGAATCCTTCCTTTTACGGTCGTGAACCCTTCAAACTCGGTAGCAAACCTCCCAAATTCGGTAGCACACCCTTCAAACTCGGTAGCACACTCTTCAAAACTGTCGAAATCCAAAAAAAAATCTTCACAAAAATCGTAAGTTTCTTGTATCCGGATATCGTGAGCCTCGAAAACGGGGTTTTCTTGGCTTTGATACTAATAGTAGGTCCAAAATCGATCCTAACACAATATCAAACCTTGATTGAGAGTGTAGAATCCAATCAATCAAGTGATTCAAGAAGTGAGATGAACCAGAAATAAATAAAACACAAAATGTAGAAACACGGTTATGTATAACATCTTTTGTTGCCACCTTTTGAAGTGGAGACTCAAGAACTTCTCGGGTTTCTTAGCTTGATTCGCAATAGTGTTAGCTGTCACGCTGACTTGAGGTCCCCGTCAGTGATCCAAATTTTCCGTTCAAAAAAAAAAGGAAATTACCCACTCTCATTCAAGGATGAAAGAAAATTGAAGTACAATACATTATCAGAGAATAAAACTAAAAGAATTATAACTTGTGAAAATTACAAAAATAATGACAAATTACGATAAATAAATAATTATATTATGAAGAATAATATTTTAGAAATAAGTCATAAAAAGTTAGAGAAAGGTTTGGAATAATAAATAAATAAAATTAATTAGTTAACAGAAAGTTTAAAGAAAATTTTGGAGATGTATAAAATTTGTTTAAAAGATTTTAAAGATAACTTAACGGCGAAGGATTTGGGTTAAAACTCCCTCTCTTAGAACAAATTATGGGTCTATACAAGAACGAGTTTGTTTGCCAGGGTATCATACCACAACTGATAGTACGGCCGGGATGACTCTAAACCCAAAACCTACCTTTTGACGTGTTCTTGAACTTCGAAAAATGATGAAGGCTTAAAGGAATTCTTCGAGAGAAATGTAGAGAGGGATTTAGAGGAAGAATTTTCTGTGTAATTCTTAGTGTGTTGAGTCTTATGGTGGAATAAAAAATAAAACATCCAAAACTTTAAGTCATGGTCAAATATGTGCATCAAAGCATCACATTACACCCATCGCTCACAACTCTCACACAAAGGTGACTTGGGGGTGATTCGTCTTGGGATCCAAATGATGTCTCCTACTAAAAGAAATAGTCTTAGATAAAGTCCACAACTTAAATACCACTTTAAGTTTCATCCTCCAACCAATATTGGATGAGTTAACCACACTATACTTAGACTTTTCTCTACAAATTTTTGCAGCTTTCACAGATTCGAATCCTCAACTTTGAGCATCGACATTTCATTCATCCAATCTCTGTTTTGGACGTGGTTTGGTGCGTTGAAAAGTCCTCACAACGTACTACACAAACCCATAAAATACCAGCTAGATTAACCACAGTTACGTGTAATTATTTCTAACTAAAAATGGTGAAAAAGTCATTTTTACACTTAGTAAAAAACCCAATTTTTACTAGATTTCTCCTAAAATTCTAACACTATGTATATATTATATATGATTCTCTTATTTTTACAAGTGGTAAAAAGTTGTCCACCGCAACACAATGGAGAAAAAACTGGTTATTATAAATGTTCTTTTTTCTCTTTGTATCACTTGATATTGTCTTAGGTGAATCATATGTAGCTCGTTAGAGAAGAACATAATCCAAACCAACATATAGTCATGTTAAGTTGAAAACGAAAATACAAATTAGGTAGTTTAATAGGGCTGCCACATAAATTTGTTTTTATATTATTTGTTGAGTTAATTGACATTTCCGTCCATAAGATTTATAAGGGCTTTCCATTTCAGTACAAAAAAGTATTTTCACCTCAGTTTCCCTGACGTTTCTAACTACTGCCATTTTCGTCCTTATCACTAACAGTCGTTAAAAACTAACTCGAAATCAAAGGTATTATCGTCTTTTTTCATTAGGCTCTTATGTTGGGGTTATTTTTGTCAATAAACATGTTATTTAAACCTAAAAAACATGTTTATTGACACAAATAAAAAAGATCAATTTAAGGTTTTGTTTCAATAAGCAGGATGAAACATGCAATGTTTTTTAGGTTTAAATACCATGTTTATTGATAAAAACAACTCTAGCATATACATATGAGCCTAATGGAAAAAAGAAGATAATACCTATAATTTCGACTTAGTTTTTACCGGTTGTTGGTGATAGGGACGAAAATGACAGTAATTAGAAACGTTAGAGAAGTTGAGATGAAAAAAATATTTTTTGTACTGAAATGGTAAACCCTTATAAACCTTAGGGACGAAAATGACAATTAAGTCTTATTTGTTTTTATTCGTTTATTGGAGATGGCATGCCACCATCAGAAGTTATGGATGCATGACGGAATATCAAAGCTTCTATTTCTAGCATTTGTTCTTGTTCGTTTATTGGAGATGGCATGCCACATTCCTTTGGTTGTTATCACTAACCAAATATCCATCCAAACAAGTGGATGAATGTAGTATATGGTGAATACAAATTGATGTTGGCATTTTCATCTATTTGTTTTCTTTCTAGATATTATATAATGTATTATTAAATGCTCGAAATGTGTCATCGAGACCATACCTTACAGTATAATTGGATTTATTAAAAATCAAATAAGATATTACAACAAATGTTGATATGAGTTTGGAGGTGTGAAGGTACACACATTCAAAAACGTTTTAAGTATCTAGAACCGAGTATCATCAGTAGTTTAATAGGGCAAAACCCCATGAACCACGAGGATCCGGGTGGGGCGCCTTCATAGAGGCTGTGCTAGTATGCTAAAAGTTGTTAGTATGCTAAAAGTTGCTCATATATGCTTGATTAACGGAATATTATTAGCAACTTAAATCTTCAACAGTGACTTTAATTATTGACAACAACTCTTCACTGGTACTAACCGTGCTTTAGCAAGAAGTTGGTGACATGTATCATATTTTTTCTTCGGCAACAACTTTGTACTTGGGTAGCAAATGTATTTTAGCATGGATTTTGTTCTTTGATAGTAACATCGACAATTATAAGTGCTAATTCTCACCCCAAAAGTTGTGACGATTCGTTGAGAATTTCCGTCTTCTGTTTAAAGGATTCATTTGTTATCATTTTTATATATAAAATTACATACTTGTTCCTGACAACCTTTTTCTTAAAAGTATTATCTAAAAAATACTCCAAATCAAAAATACTAATAGTTTCTCTCTCTCTCTCTCTCTCTCTCTCTCTCTCTATATATATATATATATATATATATATATATAGGGTTGGGGTATTTTGGAACCCACTTTGAGTTGGAGAATCGTTGGAAACCGGTCAAAAACGCGGTTAAAAAAATGTTTTTTTCTCTTAATTTTTTTATGGTGGTAGTTTATGTTATAACTACTCTTAAATGAAAAAAAAATCAAAAAACCGCCTACTAGATTTTTTTTTTTTAAATATCAAAAATGTCTAGGTTACACATGTAACTTTTGCGTAACTGCAAATATATGCATAAAAGTTACAGATGTAACTTTTTTCGTAACTGAAAATCTACTAGGCGGTTTTTTTATTTTTTTTTCATTTAAGGGTAGTTTATAACATAAAGAACCACCATAAAAAATTCAGAAAAAAAAAACATTTTTTTTACCGCGTTTTTGACCGGGTTCCAACGATTCTCCAACTCAAGGTGGGTTCCAATTTATCTTTTCCCTATATATATATATATATATATATATATATATATATATATATATAGGGAGGATCATTTGAGAACCAAATGGTTTTGATAACTTTTGAGAACCATTCTGAGCCACAAATTATATATAAGAAAATCCCCCGCCCCCCCCCCCCCCCCCCTCATGAATTTGAATGTTTTCCCCCTGAAAATGGTTCTTATATAAAAGTTTTCAAAATATATAGGGAAATGATCATTTAAGCACCAAATGATTTTCAGAACTTCTGAGAGCTATTCTGAGCCAAAACAAATTATGGGAAAGATCAAATAAAAATAAGATTTTATTGCGAAAACACGAAAACAAATATTAAAACTTTAATAACTTCCTAATACATTAATTTATTTTTTTTTTAAAATTGCATCAAAAGTCTTAAAATTATGTCATCTTTAATTATGGAAAAAAAATTAAACATCTAAAATTTCGTGATTTTTTTTATTATTGCACATGTGTAATAATACGTATTAACTATATTACACATGTGCAATATTTAAAAAAAATGTTAATTTTTTTTATTTTTTTCAGTATTAAAGACAACAGGATTATAAGATTTATGGTGCAATTTTTTATCAAAAATATTAACGTATGAAAAAGTTATAAAGGTTTTAATATTATTGCACATGTGTAATAATAATTTTTTATTGCGCATGTGCAATAATAAAAAATAAAAAAACGTTGATATTTTTTTTAATTTTCTCCAGAATTAAAAATAACAGAATTATAAGATTTATGGTGTAATTTTTTATAAAAAAGTTTAACATATGAAAAATTATAAAGGTTTTATAAAATATTAGCAATAAAAGTTGTTTTCACATGAACCGGCCTTACCCTATATATACCCTATATATACCCTATATATATATATATATATATAGGGTAATGTTTTTTGGAAAACCGGAAAAAAACAAAGGAAAGTTATATTAAATGAAGGTTATTTGGGTAATGACATTATTTTTTTTCTTTTTTTAAAAAATTTCACATATATCCACATTAACTTTATTAAAAAAATAAAAAATAAAACGTTTTTTTGTTCATCTTGTCCGTCCGACTATGTTGCATATATGCAACATAGCGTGTTGCATACATTGAATATATGCAACATAGCTTTTTGCATATATGTAACGCTGTATGCTTCATACGTTAACATTGTATGTTTCATATATTACATATATGCAACATGTTATGTTGCAAGTACGCAACGTGATATATTACATATATGCAACATGCTATGTTGCAAGTACGCAACGTAAACAACATACAATGTTGCATATATGCAACATCGTCGGACGAACAAAAAAAAACGTTTTACTAAGGAAACTTTTTTTAAGGTCATTAAGTGGCTATTAGGTGGATAGACACGAAAATTTAAAAAAGAAAAAAAGGAGCATTAAAATTACCTAAATAGCCTTCATTTTAATATAATTTTTCTTCGGTTTTTCAAATAAAACTTAGTTTTTCATTGAACTTAACCCTATATATATTACCCTATATACAATAGACAACTAAATGAATAGTGTTTGGAGTGAATAGTAACCGTTTCATATATATTTTTTTTATAAATTTCTCTCTTTTGACGGTTCTCTTTTGATCATTTCATTAAGTGAATTGTATTTGTAAAGTACTTCCAACCAAGCTGGATATACAAGTTATTTAAGCATTGAAAACTATATTGAAATGCTATGAGTTATTTCAGCATATAAGGCCAAAGGGTTTGTAAACCACCATTAATGGCCGTTACCTTGCTCTACATGTAAAAAGTCCATGCTTTCTAGATAAAAAAATAGTAAGAAATTTCATTTTTACTAGGTCAAACGGTAAAATTAAAAAATAACGTCCACGCGGCTCACCACAGTAAGCGCGCATCCCGCCAACTAGTATATATATATATATAGAGAGAGAGGATTATTTGAGAACCAATTGGTTTTAAGAACTTTTAAAACCATTCTGGGCCACTAATTTTCCCGGGGGGGGGGGGGGGGGTTCTTATATATAATTAGCGGCTCAGAATGGTTCTCAAAAGTTTTCATAATCATTTGGTTCTCAAATGCTCCTCTCCCTATATATATATATAAGTTTAGGGTAAAATACATCCAGCAAAAACGCTACATCCATTGCGGATTGATCTGAGGCGTCCATTAAGATCATCCAACAGCCAGGATCTATGGTGTTTTCGCCTATGGTGTTTTTTTTTCCACCGAAAACGCCATAGGCGAAAACACCATAGATCTTGGCTGTTGGATGATCTTGATGGACGCCTCAGATCAATCCGTAGTGGATGTAGCGTTTTTGCTGGATGTAGGATAACTCGACTCTCTCTCTCTCTCTCTCTCTCTCTATATATATATATATATATATATATATATATATATATATATATATATATATGGAGAGGACCATTTGAGAACCAAATGGTTTTGAAAACTTTTGAGAACCATTCTGACTTGCCTGTACAGGGGAAAGTTATTGTACAGAGGGGGCTTCCCATGTACAATAACTCTCCATATATTGTACATGGGAAGCCCCCTCTGTACAATAGATCTTAACTAAATCTAAACCATTGTTTTCTTACATAAATGGCCTTGATGCCTTCGCACGCTTCGTACGGAAATAACACTTTGTATTTAAATTTTCACCTATATATATATATATATATATATATATATATATATATATATATATATAGAGAGAGAGAGAGAGAGAGAGGATCATTTGAGAACCAATTTGATTTGAGAACTAAAAAGAACTAATTTGAGCCACAAGTTTATTTACATGTATCCCCCCTCCCATGAATTGTAGTGGTCCCCCCTGAAATTTGTGGTTGAGATTTAGTTCTCAAAAGTTCTCAAAAGAAAAAGTTCTCATTTGAACCTAACCCTATATATATATATATATATATATATATATATATATATATATATATGGGTAAGGATCATGTAAAAACCACATCTTTTAGCGAAAACCTAAAAACTAATACTAAAACACTTATAACTTTTTAATACGTTCATATTTAAAAAAAAATGTACTAAAAACCTTAGAATTATGAGTTCTTTAATTCTGGAAAAAAAACTAAAAAAAAATAATCGTACATACAGTACGTGTTAATATTCTTTTTTAGAAAAATAGCACCAAATACATTATAATTTTGTTAGTTTTTCGTGGTTTTTTATTAGTGCACATGTGCATTAATAAAAGAACACTTTATACGTGTCTTATAGATTAATATTTTAAAAAAAGAAATTGCTCCATAGATCAAAATAATTTTTTTTGTTCTCAAAAGTTTTCAAAACAAAAAGTTCTCATTTGAACCTAACCCTATATATATATATATATATATATATATATATATATATATATATATATAGGGTTAGATTCAAAATAATTTTTTTTTGTTTTGAGAACTTTTAAGAACTAAATGTCAACCACTAATTTTAGGTGGGGACCACTATAATTTGTGACATCCGAGAATTTCAAGGTTTACTTCCGTTAGACAATTCCGTTAGTTACGTTATAAGTGTTAACTTAGTAACTAATGCTTAACTAGGCCGAATACGTCCACGTCCTTTGGTTGATCACCAAACCCGCCCATATGTGTTATGTGTTCATTTACTTATAGTTATTATGTGCAATGTGATTTAAATACATGATTTAGTATTGTGAATAGCATGACAATACATGAACTGTACTTATCTTGCTTGAAATGTAAACTGGTCACTTTTGGGTTTCCAGCGAAACTACCGGGCGAAACTATAGTGTCGCCCGGTTAGCCAACCCTCTGACTATCAGAGTCAGTTTCGTTTGGCCAGCGAAACTAGCCAGCGAAACTAGCCCCTGATATATAATAACATAAAACCCTAGAGATCTCATTTTTGCCTCATTTCATACAAAACACACACACCACTCTCATCTGCTCACTCGAGATTTCTGGTCAGTCAAGAAAACCATCAAGGAACCATCATCTCATCTCATCCATTCAAGCCCTAGATTGAATCGTGAGTCCCAAAACCATTATTTATGCATTTTCTATGTGTTTTCTTAAAAAGCATGCTTGAATCTTCATGTAATCACTTGATCTCTTGATATGTTGCTTAGGAATGCTAGATCTGTTATAAAGTCTGTAACTTTACGTTTGAAATCCATCCATAATGAAGATTTATGCTATTTAGGTCATTTTAGGTTTAAAATATGTTTTTGGTGATTTGATGATGAAAACCCATGTTTAAGGTGTTAAAGCTTACTGTTTTATGTTGGTAAATGATCATACATGCTAAATATTGAATCACATGAAATATGGAAGCTGTTAGATTGATTTTTAGGCTGATTTACGTGTTTTTCGCGACCAGCGAAACTAACCTGTTCACTGGGCGAAACTATGTAGCGAAACTATGTATATCTCCTTCCAGCGACACTATACAGCGAAACTATAGTGTCGCCGGGTAAACCAACCAGACCTGTCCGAACGAAACTACCGAGCGAAATTTCCTGAACGAAAGTTCAAACCAGTTTCGGGCGAAACTAGGCTAGCGAAACTGTGCCAACAGTTTCGGGCGAAACTAGCCTAGCGAAACTGTGTCATTGGGTATTGCCTAGCGAAAGTGCTGCCCGTGCACACAGCGAAACTGCCTAGCGAAACTGCTAGCGAAACTGAGGCCAGAATCCAAACTTGTTCAATTTACTTGAATGTTATGCCATGACTTACATGATTATGCTATGATGATAAATGCTTTGATTTCTGATGTATATGAACCCTTGTTTATGATCAACCATCGGTGTCGTGTGTCGGTATGTCGAGTCGTAGTTCCAACGTGCTATGTTATGGGCCATAGTGACGCTAAGTAAAGATTAGACACAAAACTAATACTTAAGACCTAAACGTGTTCATAGGTCTTCGATAAGCAATACTTGGATTATTAGCAAGTGTAGCAGTGCAACCCAAGGTGAGTGTCACTAACCCGATTACCGTGAACCCGTTTGGGTCACACCGAATAACTAAATGAAAAACAATGCTGACAACTTCGAGAGTGCTACGCACCTCCCTGATGAACTTGAAAACTTGGAGTGCTCGGCACCCACTTGATGAACTTGAAGTGCTTTATGGGAAGCACTTGTGAATTACTTAAACAACTATTTCTGAAACGAAACTGAAAACACTTTTGAGATTCATGAGAATCCGGTAAACCTTTTAATATGGCTAGCGTAGGTTAAAGTCTAAACCACATGATATCACATGATTTCTAAGGATGCCTTGAAACTTAAAAGTCCTCAACTAAATTGTACCATTAATTGTAAAGCGAGGGGATGTTGGGTAGATCTACTGGAGTTTGATAAACTCCGCCCCGTGGCACGGGGAGTGCACGGAGGTACAATATCAGCCTATCTGACCGTGATCCCGAGAGGACACGGGGGAGGCAAAACCGCGATGACATAGGTCCGCAAAACAGAATGGCACGGCCTCTACAATATTGGTCAGCTTTGGTACAAACTTCCTTAGTGCATGGAACAACGGATTAGCTACCCGCGATATCGGTTGAGCACTTTAACTATACAAAACTAGTACTTACCCGATAACGTAGGTTACGGACAATACTTTTACTAAACCACAATACTATGATTATGAATATCGCTAAGCATTGCTTTTCACAAACAAATATTACATAAGTATATGTTGACACGATTATGATTATTAGACCGGGCCACTGCGTGACAAGCCCACTGTGAACTCACCAACCGTTAGGTTGACACTTGCGTGGTTTAAACTTTTGCAGATCGCTGAGGAGTATCCGGAGCAGGTTGACATGGCACAGGAAGACATTTGCTTTTGTTTAAACTAAATTGGGAATTTAAAAACAACGTTTATGTAAAGCACGTGGTTAGTGCTAAAGACAATGTTATGTTTTCCGCTGCGTACTGTTAAACTGTTTTTATTATTAATGTTTGGACTTTACTCTGATTCGTTTAGTATTTGTAACTAATGGTTGTGGTCCTGGTCTGGTCGCACCCCTTAACGGTATAAACTCCGTTAGTGGTTAATTTAGGGGTGTGACAGATTGGTATCAGAGCCATAAGTTGCAGAGAACTGGAATCAATTTTGAAAACGATTTGGAAACTGCAACTTGAAACCTTAGTTACAAACGAATAAGCAAATTCCCAAAACAAAATTTTTATGTGCCAACCTGGGATACTCGCTCTGCTGTGTAAGTAAATACTTCGTACGTATGTATATATATATGTAGATATATATAGACCGTGTCTAAGTAGTCTAACGGAAAGCCTTAGGAAATTTTCACACACGAATACGAAACGCGAACGCTAATGCGCGCACTATGCCGGGGGAAAGCGACAACGAAACGATGCTACACGCTACGTCCTGATTTCTACTACGATGACTACGCCGATGGTGACTTTTATGGGAAAGCCGACTTTCGACGATAGTACTCACGATTTACGACGTTCTCCGACGACGCCTCAATTTTGCACAAAATTTTTCTGGACTAATAGTGGGATAACGGGAAATTGTTATTATGCATATTATGGGATATGTATAAGGTATAATTGTGACTGAACACTGGCTACTTTAACTGTTCAGCAAGATGTCTGGAAGAGGACACGGAAGAAGCAACATTAACATGACGCCTGCACAGCTGCAAGCAATGATTAACGAACACGTGCAAGCCGCGGTGGCAGCCGTCCAAGCTGCATACGCCGCACAGGGTAATTATTATGCCGGTTAAGGCACAAAGCGATTATATTTTGACCTGTTTAAATTTAAAACCCGAACTATTATTGCATCAGGAAACCACCATCACTGCACGTTTAAGTCCTTCATGGATTGTAAGCCAATGACGTTTTCCGGCGAAGAAGGAGCGGTAGGACTCCTCAGGTGGATTGAGAAGTCTGAAAAGGTCTTCTCTATGTGCAACTGCCCTGCTGGAGACAAAGTGAAGTATGCGACTGGTACCTTTGAGGGAGCTGCTCTCTCCTGGTGGAACGCCGAAATCTAGATGATCGGGTTAGATGCGGCTAATAACATGCAATGGGGAGCGTTTAAGGAGCTGATTATGGAGGAGTACTGTCCCCGTGACCAAGTGAAGAAGTTGGAGGGCGAATTCTTGAATCTAAAAATGACTGGGTCTGAAGTGGAGCAGTATACCGCGCGATACCATGAGTACGAAGTCTTGTGCCCCACAATGGTTGATGTTGAGTTCAAACGCATTGAGCGTTATCTGGAAGGCCTCGCGCCTCAAATCAAAGGACTAGTGACTGCCAGCAACCCCGCAACCGTGCAACAAGCCATCCGTTTGGCTCATAAACTTACTGATCAGGAGGTTGAGAAGGGTACACTTCCTGCAAAAGCCACAGAAAAGACTGCCTTAAGTGGCAAGAGAAAAGCTGATGATGAAGCTCCTGAAAACTCAATGAACAATCAGAGTGTTGGAAACAGCACTGGGAGGTTTTATAACTCTCAAGGTCAAAGTAAGAGGTCTGGAAACAACAGTGGAAACAACCGCCAGGGCGGAAATGGTCAAAGCAACTACAAGGGTAACCTGCCTTTGTGTAACAAGTGTGGGAAACATCATGCTGGTGTTTGTAGAAAGAATCTGAGCTGTGAAAGGTGTGGAAAGAAGGGCCACGAAGCAAAAGACTGCTGGGCAACTCTACCTGAGCAACAAAACCGCCAAAGGCAAAACAACAACAACAACAACAATCGTGGCAACAACTATGGGAACAACCGTAACAGGCAAGGAAACAATCAGAACAATAATGGTGGAGCCCGTGGCTGTTTTGAATGTGGTGCTCAAGGCCACATTAAGAGGGACTGCCCGCAGTTAAGAAGACAGGGGAATGGTAACCAAGGAAACAATGGTGGGAACGATAATGGCGGAGGAAATGGCAACGGGAATAACAACGGGAATGGTGGAAATGGCAGGGGAAGAGCTTTTGTTATGGGACAAGGTGAAGCTCGCAACGACGCCAACGTGATTAACGGTAAATTCATCCTTAATGGTTTCTTTGCTACTGTATTGTTTGATTCTGGTGCTGAAAGAAGTTTTATTTCCACTAAGTTTGCTAAGCTAATTAATGCTAAACCGATTGCCTTAGACGCTAAATATGTGGTAGAACTAGCGAATGGTAAACTCCATGATACGACTCAGATAGTTAAGGACTGTAAGTTAGAACTAGCTGGCCATACATTAGGAATCGACCTTATGCCTTTCCCGATTGGTAGTTTTGATGTTATAGTAGGAATGGATTGGTTATCTGAGAATCGAGCTGAAATCTTATGTAAAGAAAAAGTGGTTCGTATTCCACTCGAAGAAGGTGAAGTGTTAACGGTCCAAGGTGAAAAAGGTGGAACAGTAACTGGTATTATTTCGTTTCTCAAAGCTCAAAAGTGCCTTCGTAAGGGTCACTTCGCGATTCTTGCAAACGTCACCGATTCGACACTTCCCGAGCGTAGAATCGATGACTACCCGATAGTCCGCGACTTCCAAGATGTATTTCCTGAAGATCTGCCTGGTTTGCCTCCATTTCGACAAGTAGAGTTTGGGATCGACCTAGCTCCAGGAGCCGCTCCGATTGCACGCGCACCGTACCGTTTGGCTGTAAGTGAACTCAACGAACTCTCCTCACAACTACAAGAGCTACTCGACAAAGGGTTTATTCGTCCAAGTTCGTCTCCATGGGGAGCACCAGTATTATTTGTTAAGAAGAAGGATGGAACGTTCCGCATGTGTATCGACTACCGAGAGCTTAACAAGGTTACAACCAAGAATAGGTACCCACTTCCTCGAATCGACGATCTCTTCGACCAACTACAAGGTTCGAGCTACTTCTCAAAGATTGATCTACGGTCTGGATATCACCAACTTCGTGTCCGTGATGAGGATGTCCCCAAGACTGCTTTCAGGACTCGGTATGGTCATTACGAGTTTCTAGTTATGCCGTTTGGGCTAACTAATGCACCTGCTGTGTTTATGGATTTGATGAATCGAGTGTGCAAGCCGTACCTCGATCAGTTTGTGATAGTCTTCATTGACGATATTTTGATTTACTCCAAGACTAAGGAAGAGCACGAGAGACATCTACGTCTGATTTTGGAATTACTCCGCAAGGAACAGCTTTATGCTAAGTTTTCAAAGTGCGATTTTTGGATTCGCGAAGTCCAGTTTCTTGGACACATTGTTAATCAGGATGGAATTCATGTCGACCCAGCTAAAGTGGAAGCTATTAAGAATTGGTCTACCCCAAGAGCGCCAACCGAAATCCGACAATTTTTGGGACTTGCCGGATATTACCGAAGATTCATTAAGGGTTTCTCGCAATTGGCTCAACCCTTAACAGCATTAACGCACAAAGGAGTGCAATATAGATGGGGTGAAAAAGAAGAACGCGCGTTTCAAACTCTTAAGGATATGTTATGTTCAGCTCCGATTCTCGCATTACCCGATGGGGTTGACGACTTTGTAGTTTACTGTGATGCATCCATCCAAGGACTCGGTTGCGTGTTGATGCAACGGGATAAAGTGATTGCCTATGGGTCCAGGCAACTGAAGGACACTGAAAAGAATTATACAACGCATGATTTGGAATTGGGAGCCGTTGTTCATGCACTCAAGATTTGGAGACATTACCTCTACGGAACAAAGTGCACAATATTTACCGACCACAAAAGCTTACAGCACATCTACGATCAGAAGGATCTCAACATGCGACAACGACGGTGGGTCGAGCTACTGAATGATTATGACTTAGCAATCAAATATCACCCGGGAAAAGCCAATGTTGTGGCTGATGCATTAAGTCGAAAAGAGTACGAAAAGCCTCGACGAGTACGAGCGCTGCAACTTACCATTCACACGGGATTGCCGGATCGGATCCGCGATGCCCAACAAGAAGCTCTAAAAGAAGAAAACTTCGCAGCTGAAGCACTGTGATGGGTAGATGGTAACTCTGAAATTAAGTCCGACGGACTCAGATACTACAATGACAGAATTTGGGTTCCTTTACATGGAAATCTTCGTGAGCTCGTGATGGACGAGGCTCACAAGTCAAGATATTCGGTGCACCCTGGATCGGATAAAATGTACCAAGATTTGAAGAGCTTGTATTGGTGGCCGAATATGAAAGCCGACATTGCGCGATATGTGGCTAAGTGCTTAACATGCTCAAGAGTGAAGATTGAATACCAAAAGCCTTCTGGGCTGTTACAGCAACCAAAGATCCCAGAATGGAAATGGGAGGACATCTCAATGGATTTTGTAACGGGATTACCTCATCGATTGAATCGACCAGATGCGATTTGGGTTATCATTGATCGATTAACCAAATCTGCACATTTTATCCCGATGAAGGAAAACGACAATATGGATAAGTTGACAAAGCTGTACATTGACCAAATTGTGGCACGCCATGGAGTGCCTAAGACCATTATCTCAGATCGAGATCCTCGATTTACTTCCCGACTATGGAAATCTATGCAAGAAGCATTGGGAACCAGACTGGATATGAGTACAGCTTATCACCCGCAGACCGATGGTCAGACGGAACGAACTATTCAGACTTTAGAAGACATGCTCCGAGCTTGCGTTCTCGACTTCGGTAAAGATTGGGAAGCTCACCTTCCGTTGGTGGAGTTCTCCTACAACAACAGTTATCATTCGAGTATTGGCGCAGCACCTTTTGAAGCGCTTTATGGCAGAAAATGTAGATCGCCCGTGTGTTGGGCCGAAACAGGTAAGAAAGGACTCACTGGACCAGAACTCATTCATGATACAACCGAACGGATCATTCAAATCAGAAAACGGATAGCCGCAGCACGAGACAGACAAAAGAGCTATGCCGACAAACGCCGTAAACCTTTGAAGTTCGAGGTAGGCGACAAAGTACTATTGAAGGTATCTCCCTGGAAAGGTGTGATACGCTTCGGAAAGCGTGGAAAGTTGAATCCTCGCTACATCTGTCCTTTTGAAATCATTGGGGAAGTAGGCCCGGTGGCCTACCGATTACAACTCCCTGCCGAACTCGATGGAGTTCACAACGTGTTTCACGTTTCTAACCTAAAGAAATGTCTGGCTGAAGACACTGAAATAATTCCTTTGGAGGAATTGGAAATCGATGAACATCTGAGATTTATTGAGCAACCGGTAGAAATCATGGGACGCGAGGAGAAAGCCCTCAAACGTAGCAAGATTCCGATCGTCAAGGTTCGATGGAACTCAAAGCGTGGACCAGAATATACTTGGGAGCGAGAGGATCAGATGAAGAAAAAGTATCCTCACTTGTTCGAGCGAACGTCCACAGAAACTCAAGGTATGATTTAAATTTTGGGGACCAAAATTCCTGTAACAGGAGGAGGATGTGGCGACCCTAAAACTTTTGTTTTCTCTTCCCAGCAAATACAGCAACGACGACAGCCGAGGCTGCGAACGCTACGACGCAAGAATAATTTTCGGGACGAAAATTCCAATTACAAGGGGATGATGTGACATCCGAGAATTTCAAGGTTTACTTCCGTTAGACAATTCTGTTAGTTACGTTATAAGTGTTAACTTAGTAACTAATGCTTAACTAGGCCGAATACGTCCACGTCCTTTGGTTGATCACCAAACCCGCCCATATGTGTTATGTGTTCATTTACTTATAGTTATTATGTGCAATGTGATTTAAATACATGATTTAGTATTGTGAATAGCATGACAATACATGAACTGTACTTATCTTGCTTGAAATGTAAACTGGTCACTTTTGGGTTTCCAGCGAAACTACCGGGCGAAACTATAGTGTCGCCCGGTTAGCCAACCCTCTGACTATCAGAGTCAGTTTCGCTTGGCCAGCGAAACTAGCCAGCGAAACTAGCCCCTGATATATAATAACATAAAACCCTAGAGATCTCATTTTTGCCTCATTTCATACAAAACACACACACCACTCTCATCTGCTCACTCGAGATTTCTGGTCAGTCAAGAAAACCATCAAGGAACCATCATCTCATCTCATCCATTCAATCCCTAGATTGAATCGTGAGTCCCAAAACCATTATTTATGCATTTTCTATGTGTTTTCTTAAAAAGCATGCTTGAATCTTCATGTAATCACTTGATCTCTTGATATGTTGCTTAGGAATGCTAGATCTGTTATAAAGTCTGTAACTTTACGTTTGAAATCCATCCATAATGAAGATTTATGCTATTTAGGTCATTTTAGGTTTAAAATATGTTTTTGGTGATTTGATGATGAAAACCCATGTTTAAGGTGTTAAAGCTTACTGTTTTATGTTGGTAAATGATCATACATGCTAAATATTGAATCACATGAAATATGGAAGCTGTTAGATTGATTTTTAGGCTGATTTACGTGTTTTTCGCGACCAGCGAAACTAACCTGTTCACTGGGCGAAACTATGTAGCGAAACTATGTATATCTCCTTCCAGCGACACTATACAGCGAAACTATAGTGTCGCCGGGTAAACCAACCAGACCTGTCCGAACGAAACTACCGAGCGAAATTTCCTGAACGAAAGTTCAAACCAGTTTCGGGCGAAACTAGGCTAGCGAAACTGTGCCAACAGTTTCGGGCGAAACTAGCCTAGCGAAACTGTGTCATTGGGTATTGCCTAGCGAAAGTGCTGCCCGTGCACACAGCGAAACTGCCTAGCGAAACTGCTAGCGAAACTGAGGCCAGAATCCAAACTTGTGCAATTTACTTGAATGTTATGCCATGACTTACATGATTATGCTATGATGATAAATGCTTTGATTTCTGATGTATATGAACCCTTGTTTATGATCAACCATCGGTGTCGTGTGTCGGTATGTCGAGTCGTAGTTCCAACGTGCTATGTTATGGGCCATAGTGACGCTAAGTAAAGATTAGACACAAAACTAATACTTAAGACCTAAACGTGTTCATAGGTCTTCGATAAGCAATACTTGGATTATTAGCAAGTGTAGCAGTGCAACCCAAGGTGAGTGTCACTAACCCGATTACCGTGAACCCGTTTGGGTCACACCGAATAACTAAATGAAAAACAATGCTGACAACTTCGAGAGTGCTACGCACCTCCCTGATGAACTTGAAAACTTGGAGTGCTCGGCACCCACTTGATGAACTTGAAGTGCTTTATGGGAAGCACTTGTGAATTACTTAAACAACTATTTCTGAAACGAAACTGAAAACACTTTTGAGATTCATGAGAATCCGGTAAACCTTTTAATATGGCTAGCGTAGGTTAAAGTCTAAACCACATGATATCACATGATTTCTAAGGATGCCTTGAAACTTAAAAGTCCTCAACTAAATTGTACCATTAATTGTAAAGCGAGGGGATGTTGGGTAGATCTACTGGAGTTTGACAAACTCCGCCCCGTGGCACGGGGAGTGCACGGAGGTACAATATCAGCCTATCTGACCGTGATCCCGAGAGGACACGGGGGAGGCAAAACCGCGATGACATAGGTCCGCAAAACAGAATGGCACGGCCTCTACAATATTGGTCAGCTTTGGTACAAACTTCCTTAGTGCATGGAACAACGGATTAGCTACCCGCGATATCGGTTGAGCACTTTAACTATACAAAACTAGTACATACCCGATAACGTAGGTTACAGACAATACTTTTACTAAACCACAATACTATGATTATGAATATCGCTAAGCATTGCTTTTCACAAACAAATATTACATAAGTATATGTTGACACGATTATGATTATTAGACCGGGCCACTGCGTGACAAGCCCACTGTGAACTCACCAACCGTTAGGTTGACACTTGCGTGGTTTAAACTTTTACAGATCGCTGAGGAGTATCCGGAGCAGGTTGACATGGCACAGGAAGACATTTGCTTTTGTTTAAACTAAATTGGGAATTTAAAAACAACGTTTATGTAAAGCACGTGGTTAGTGCTAAAGACAATGTTATGTTTTCCGCTGCGTACTGTTAAACTGTTTTTATTATTAATGTTTGGACTTTACTCTGATTCGTTTAGTATTTGTAACTAATGGTTGTGGTCCTGGTCTGGTCGCACCCCTTAACGGTATAAACTCCGTTAGTGGTTAATTTGGGGGTGTGACATAATTCATGGGAGGTGGATACATGTAAATAAACTTGTGGCTCAAATTAGTTCTTTTTAGTTCTCAAATCAAAATGGTTCTCAAATGATCCTCTCCTTATATATATATATAGTCGAGTTATCCTACATCCACCAAAAACACTACATCCACTGCAGATTGATCTGGGGCGTCCCTCAAGATCATCTAACAGCCAAGATCTATGGTGTTTTCGCGTACGGCGTTTTCGGAAGAAAAAAAACACCATAGGCGAAAACACCATAGATCCTGGCTGTTAGATGATCTTGATGGACGCCCCAGATCAATCCGTAGTGGATGTAGTGTTTTTGGTGGATGTATTTTACCCTCAACCTATATATATATATATGTGTATATATATATATATATATATATATATATATATATATATATATATATATATAGGGAAGGGTTCCGTGTAGACCCCTTAAATTTTGTAGACCCCGTAGACCCCTATAATACTCAATAAAAATAAAACTCAGTGTTGTAAATTTGGTTTGTTTTATTACGATAAGCTTTTAAGAACCAAATAAATTAATTAATTAATTAAAAAAAAATAAAAAACATTAAAAATCGAATATTTTAAGACAATGAGTTTTAAAATAATGAGTTTTAAATGCAACACTGAGTTTTATTGAGTTTTAAACTCATTGATTTTTAAAACTCATTGTCTTAAAATGTTCAATTTTTAATGTTTTTCGTTTTTCTTTTTTTATTGTCTTTTTTGTTCTTAAAAGCTTATCGCAAATAAAATAAACTAAATTAACAAAACTGAGTTTTATTTTTATTGAGTTTTAATGAGTTTTATTGAGTTTTATAAGGGGTCTACGGGGTCTACAAAAAATAAGGGGTCTACACGGATCTTTTACCTATATATATATATATATATATATATATATATATATATATATATATATATATATATATATAGGGTTAGGTTCAAATGAGAACTTTTTGTTTTGAGAACTTTTGAGAACTAAATCTCAACCACAAATTTCAGGGGGGGACCACTACAATTCATGGGAGGGGGGATAATGTAAATAACTTGTGGCTCAAATTAGTTCTTTTTAGTTCTCAAATCTAATTGGTTCTCAAATGATTCTCCCCCTATATATATATATATATATATATATATATATATATCCTTACATCTTTCTTCTAATATTCCAAATGTGAAAGTTATTCTAGGTCCTATTCCTAGATTCTTTTTATCACTGTATATTTGTCTCCATAATTCATGTATATTTTTTCCTAAATCACCTGGTAATTTTATAAAGTATTTGTTACACAATTCATCATCCATGGCTAAACCTGTTTGTGATATATATATATATATATATATATATATATATATATATATATATATATATATATTGGAAAGTTATTGTACAAAGGATGTTTTCCGTGCGAAGTGTGCGAAGGGATCTCCGCCGCTCATATGCGGGTTTTTATTTGAACTGACGGCGTTAAAATAAAACACGCTTAATTTATTTAAAAAAAGGACGCGAACTCATTAAAAAGGGTATTAAAGTCTTAAAATTTAAATAAAAACACGCTTACGCAAAAAATATTTACGCATCAACACAAAAATCAACGCAAACCTTTAACCTTCAAAAAACAAATAACGGATATTTGTAATAAAAATCACGCATACACTTTTAAAAAACTCACAAAAACACAAACCTAACTAAAAATGTCTTACACTTTAATACATACAAAAAGGCATGTATTCCAATAAAATAACGCACCCTTACATTTTATAGATAAAATAACGCATACACTCTAAAAAACTCACAAAAACACAACCTAAACTGTCTTACACCTAACAAAAACGCATGTATTCAAAATAAATAACGCACCCTTTACGTTTTATACATAAAATAACACATATTTGATATAAAAATAATGCATACACTCTAAAAATCTCACAAAACACTATGTATTACACTTAAAAAAACGCATGTTGCTAATAAAAACAATGTAAACACACAGAACATAATCACACCTGGGTATGTCCTCGGTAAATTGACGTAACCATTCAGCTTCTTCTCCACCTTTGTCCAAAGCAATAAACTCAGATTCCATCGTTGGTCTGGCTATAACCGTTTGCTTGGACAATTTCCAAGACATAGCTGCACCTCGTAGTGTAAACACGTATCCACTAGTTGCTCTTGAATCCTTTATATCTGAGATCCAGTTCACATCGGTGTATCCTTCAATTACTGTTGGGTGTCTTGAGTAATGTAGTCCGTATTCACGAGTGTACCTCACATATCTTAGTAATCTTGTTATACTTTTCCAATGTTCAGCACTTGGATTACTAGTATATCTACTTAACCTGCTTACAACATATGCTATATCATGTCTTGTACAACTCATCAGATACATTAGACTACCAATGATTCTTGAGTACTCCAATTGCGAAACTCCTTGACCCCTGTTTTTCTAGAGGTGTTGACTCGTGTCAATGGGAGTTCTAGCTATGTTTGAGTCACCCGGGTTAAACTTCTCAAGAATCTTATCCACATCATGAGTTTGGTGAAGTATGAGACCCTCTTTGGCCCTAGTTATCTTTATCCCGAGAATCACATTCGCCAAACCCATGTCTTTTATGTCGAACCTTGCTTTCAACCTATCCTTCATGGATGTAATCATCTTATCATTACTACCTATGATAAGCATATTATCAACGTAGAGACATAAGATGACATATCCATTTGGTGTCTCTTTCATGTAGACACACTTGTCACATTCATTGATTCTGAATCCCTTTTCTCTCATGACAGAATCAAACTTTTGATGCCATTGTTTAGGGGCTTGCTTCAATCCATACAATGACTTCACAAGTTTGCACATTTTCTTTTCTTTCCCTTTCGCCACAAAACCCTCGGGTTGTTCCATGTAAATTTCCTCTTCTAAATCTCCGTTTAGAAAGACGGTCTTTACATCCATTTTGTGAACCTCTAAATTTTGAATGGAGGCTATTGCAAGTACCATTCTTATAGACGTTATTCGGGTCACTGGTGAGTAAGTGTCAAAATAGTCTAGACCCTCTTTTTGTCAATAACCCTTAATCACCAATCTTGCCTTGAATTTGTCGATGGTGCCATCCGCTTTCATCTTTTTCTTAAAGATCCATTTGTAACCTAGTGGTTTGCATCCCGGAGGAAGATCCACTAGTTCCCCCATATGGTTTTGTAAAATAGACTCTATTTCACTTTTAATGGCTTCCTTCCATTGAGGTCCTTCGGAAGAAGTAATTGCATCTCTATGTGTTTTTGGTTCACTATCCACCATATAAGAAACAAAATCGAGACCAAACGATTTTCCAACCCTAGCTCTCTTACTTCTTCTTGGTTCAATCTTTTCTTCTTCAGATTGTTCTTTTCTATCTTGACTTTCTGGTTCATCATCATGACCAGCCTCCCTAGGAAGATTAGTCTCGCTAGGTAGACCATTGGGAGTCAGACAAGGAAACACATCCTCGAAGAATGAGGCATTACGAGATTCCATGAATGTACCTTTGTGTGTATCGGGAACTTTAAACTCGTGTACCACAAATCGATAGGCGCTACTATGATGTGCATATCCAATGAATATGCAATCTACCGTTTTTGGTCCTATCTTTACCGCTCTAGGTGGTGGAATAACCACCTTGGCCAAACACCCCCACACTTTGAAGCGTTTGTAAGAAGGTTTCATGCCCCTAAATAGTTCATAAGGGGTTTCGTCCTTTTTTTTCCGGGGTATCCTATTCAAAAGGTAGTTAGCCGAAAGTATGGCATCCCCCCACATGTCCTGGCTCAACCCAGAGCTTAGCAACATGGCATTCATCATTTCCTTCAAGGTTTGGTTCTTTCTTTCGGCAATACCATTTTGTTGAGGTGAGTAGGGAGCGGTGAATTCATGTCTAATTCCATGTTGCTCACAAAGGTTAGCAAATGGTGATACATATTCACCTCCTTTATCGCTCCTCAGCACCTTGATTTTCTTGTTAAGTTGGTTCTCAACTTCGTTTTTATATAGTACAAATTTCTCAATTGCTTCGTCTTTACTTTTTAGTAAGTACACATAGAAAAATTATGTACTATCGTCGATGAACGTGATGAAATATTTATTTCCACCTTTCGTTGGGATTGATTTTAAATCACAAATGTCCATGTGAATCATATTAAGGGGTTCGGTGTTACGTTCAACCGAATGGAACGATGTTCTAGTTAGTTTGGATTCAACACAAGTTTTACATTTATATTTCGAGTCAATATGAAATGTTGATATACTTTTTAGTTTAATTAAGCGTCTAATGGAGTCAAAATTGACATGACCGAGCCGACCATGTCACATACACGAAATAGACTCAACGATATAAGTACCCGCATCCTCAGTTTTATACTTCCTTTCCAATGACTCCCAAAGTTCTTTGGCAGTCTTGGTCTTGAAGTACACGTTGTAGAGGTAGTCGGCCAGGCCATTAAGAACATAGTTCCTGCACAAAAATTCTGAATGTTCCCACGCTTGTACAGCGCTAAGACTTTGAGCATCAGCTTCCCCTTCAATCTTTGGGGCACTCCCAGACAGGAACCTCGCAAGGTTAAGAGTAGTCAGATAAAACAGCCCCTTTTACTGCCATCTCTTAAAGTTCAAACCATTGAACTTTTCCGGTTTTTCAGTATGATTCGCCATAGCATCGGGTAACGGCGCAATCACCGGAGTGGTCACCACATAAGTGGTAGGACCAGCACTAGCCATCGGGGCAGTAACTTGAGTAGTCGCCTGAGTAGTCATCCTGAGAGCACATAAATGATGATACACATTATATTGAGACATAGAATCAAAAAATTCTAATGTATTATTGTTCATGACACTAATAAATGTTCGTAACCAAAGCAGAAGATTGTAACAATCTATCTACAAATTCGAACAACTAAGGTGTGTGAATCTGTTTTAAGACAATATGCCACGGTACTGGAAAGTAACAGCGAATTTGCAAACAGAAATAATAATAACACATTTTTATTGAATCAGAACAATATTACAAACTACAGAAAGGGGTAGAATCAGAATAATGAAATAAATACAGAAAAAATAAATTACAGAAGACGAAGCAGAGCTCGTGTTGAACACGATTTCCTTAAAACAGATTTCGGTCTGTTTCCCAGGATACGGTGGCTAAAGCAACATATTGCCGAAGTTTTTACTTGCCTGAGATCGCAAAGAGAGTCGAGCAGAGAAGAGAAGAATGAATGAATTTCCGGTGTCTTTTCTGTCCGCTAGGGACGGGTTTAAATAGCCACGAAATGGAGTGCTGTCCAAGAGCAATCAGCATTAAAACACGCATATCAGTTTCTAAAATAACTGATTGCGTATTAACTATGATAGTGTGTTCTCCAAGATCAAATCATTTCCAAAAAAATAGATAGCGGGAGGAGCAAAAACCGGTCTGTGCGAACCCGACCATTTTCGAGTCGCATTCGTGTCCGCAGGATGCGCGAGCGTGCCTAGAATTTTTATCCGAGTCTCTCATTTTTCTACACCCCCTCCCCCGCGCGTAGATGTTGGACTATAAAGTGACAATACAATTTGATAACCATCCAAGTTCCTTGGCTTATAAACCACATTTCATTTTGGACCACTTCCAATGTGGGACAAATGGTTTTTAGCTCCAATAGTATAGTTTGTAGACCACACTTTGAGCATCGATATCTCATTCACCTCTTAATCACTTTGGACGTTTAATATCTCGTTGGAAAACCTTGTCCTAGGCTATTCAACCATATCAAATAACCCATCTAATTTTTATATCTACATATAGATAATTAGGTCCAAAGTTAGGAAGAAATCGCATCTTTTCCTATATTTTTTTCGATATATATATATATATATATATATATATATATATATATATATATATACACATATATATATAGGGTTAGGTTTAAATGAGAACTTTTTCTTTTGATAACTTTTAAGAACCATTATGAGCCACTAATTTTCAAGGGGGGAAGCATTCCAATTCATGGGGGGGGGGGGGGGGGGGGATTTCCTTATATATAATTTGTGGCTTAGAATAGTTCTCAAAAGTTCTCAAAATCATTTGGTTCTCAAATGATCATCTCCATATATATATATATATATATATATATATATATATATATATATATAGGGAGAGGATCATTTGAGAACTAATTTGATTTGAGAACTAAAAAGAACTAATTTGAGCCACATGTTTATTACATGTATCCCCCCTCCCATGAATTGTAGTGGTCCCCCCCCCCCCCCCCCCTGAAATTTGTGGTTGAGATTTAGTTCTCAAAAGTTCTCAAAATAAAAAGTTTTCATTTGAACCTAAACCTATATATATATATATATATATATATATATATATATATATATCTTAATCCTAATAAAGCACTAAAATGGTTGCCACATGTATTCATTTTAGATGGTCCACATCACCACTGTCACATGTCAAACTCATAATCAACTACAAATTTAGTAAACCATCAATTAAGAATAATTACCAATTTTGTCAAACATAATAAAAAATTTTAATCAACAATTTCTCATACATAATAAATTTCTTTTAAGAAAATTAATCAATAGTTTGTCAAACATAATTTATTAAATTATCATTTAATGTTTTATAATGATTTTACATCAACCATAATTTTAAAATATCTGAATCGTTTTTTTGTTTGTATTTATTTTAATATCATGAACCTAAATTCAGCCCGTGTAGTACACGGGTTACTAACCTAGTATATATATATATATATATATATATATATATATATATATATATATATATATATGGTGAGGTTTATTGTAGACACCCCCATAAGTGTAGACAGGTAGACAACCTATTTCACATGCGAAATTACTCTATTTCGCATATGAAATTCAATAAAAAGAACTTTTTTTTAGATTTGATGTAAATAAATAAATAAAATCTAATAGAAACAATGAGAATTGTGAAAAATTTAATTCATGAATGATTAAGTAATGAAATCTATGATGCACATGCTTAAATTTGGAAAAAAAAAGTAAAACGAAAGGATCAGAATGAGTACGCGTAATTTGCATCATTCATGAATTAAATTTTTCATAATTCTCATTGTTTATCTTAGATTTTATTTATTTATTTACATCAAATCTAATAAAATTGTTATATTGAATTTCACATGTAAAATAAAGTAATTTCACATGTGAAATAGGTTGTCTACCTATCTACACTTATAAGGGTGTCTACAATGAACTTTTCAATATATATATATATATATATATATATATATATATATTTATATATATTTATATTTATATATATAGTCAAAGGTTCATTGTAGACCCCTTAAAAAGTGTAGACCCCGTAGACCCCTTTATTGAACTATAAAACTCACTAAAATTTTAAAACTCATTGCTGTTGAATTTGATCTTTATTTTTATTTTTTTATTTTGTCATATTTCTATCTTTATATTTTAATTTAGGGTTTATTTCTTATTTTTTCATTATTTTTTATTTTCTTAATTTGAAATTATAATTTTCAGTGAGTTTTTTAGAATGTCGATTTTTAAGTCGCAGTGAGTTTTAAAAATAATGAGTTTTAAACACAATAGTGAGTTTTAATTTAAAGAGTGAGTTTTATAATTTTCAATAAGTTTTATAGAACATCGATTTTCAAAGTTGTAGTGAGTTTTAAGCAAAACATTGAGTTTTAAAACTCAGCAATGAGTTTTATAATTTCTAGTGAGTTATATAAAATAATATACTTTTTATAACAACAATTATATATCATTGTCTCCAACAACTTTCTAGGTTTTCTTTTTTATTTTTAAAAACTTATCGCATAAAAAAAACCAAACCAATAGCAATGAGTTTATAATTTTTAGTGAGTTTTATAGAACAATATAGGGATCTACGGGGACTACACTTTTTAAGGAGTCTACAATGAACCTCACCCTATATATATATATATATATATATATATATATATATATATATATAGGGTGAGGTTCATTGTAACACCATAAGTGTGACATGTGACACCTATTCACATGTGAAATAACTTTATTCACATGTGTTTTCACATGTGAAATTTTCTGAACAATGAGAAAAATGAAAAAGAAAAAGAAATTAATCATAACCATAGATCAAGAGATCTAATGGTGAAAAAGATGTCTACCTGTCTACACTTATGGGGGTGTCTACAATGAACTTTTCACTACATCACTATATATATATATATATATATATATATATATATATAGTGAAAAGTTCATTGTAGCCCATAGTGTAGACAGGTGACATCTTTTTCACCATTAAATCTTTTGATCTAATGATTATGATTAATTTCTTTTCCTTTCTCATTGTTCAGAAAATTTCACGTAATTTCAAATGTGAAATAGGGTGTCTATCTATCTACACTTGTGAGGGTGCCTACAATAAACCTCACCCTTTATATATATATATGGGTTCACTAAACACTTAAACATGATTATCAAACATTTCATTCAAAAGTATATGTATATTTATCGGTGAATATACTATTTGTAAAATCATGATAAACCATGTATTTATCGATACATATATCATTCTTGGAATTGTAGTGTATTTTATAATTTATTATATTGGTGAATAATATAGTTTCTAAATATTTAGTGACTCACGTTTGAACTCATAAATACAGATACATACATATACCTGCAAAAGCAACTTTCTTAATATAGCACACATGTAAATTAGAAAAATATCACATGTCGTTGTTAGATAAACCACTAACATAAATTTCATCTTGAAAAATATCTATACTACATTACTACTATCTTATAATCCTAATCCTAATATCTTATTTTATAATTTTATAATACTAATAAAGCAATAAAATTTTTGCCACATGTCTTATTTATAAATGGTCTACATCATCAACGCCACATGTCAAACTCACAATCAATTACCAATTTAGTAATCATCAATTAAGATTAATTACCAATTTTATCAAAACTAAAATTTTATTTTAAAATTTTTATAATATTAATGTAGATTTTATTATTTACTCAATAATTTTAGCCTTTTATGAAAGGTAATCAACAACTTGTCAAATATAATAAAATTTTAAATGTTATAAAAAATTTATATCAATCAAAATTTTTAAATTTCTTGATCATTATCTTTTTCTTTTGTATTTATTAAATATTATTACTCTCTATTCAGCCCGTGTATTACACGGGTTACTAACCTCGTAATTCTAATAAAGCAATAAAATATGTGCCACATGTCTCATTTATAAAAGGTCCACATCACCACCACCACATATCAAACTCACATTGAATTACCAATATAGTAAATCATCAATTAAGATTAATTACCAATTTTGTCCAAATTAAAATTTTATTTAAAATTTTGATAAAGTTAATGTAAATTTGATTAATTTACTTAATAATTTTAGTCTTTTTGTGGAAAGTAATGAATAACTTGTCAAACATAATAAATTTCTTAAATGTATTAAATTTTTATTTAATATATTATAAAAATTTTATATCAATCATAATTTATAAATTTCTTGATCATTATCTTTTTCTTTGTATTTATCTAATATTATAAATCTATATTCAGCCCGTGTAGTACACGGATTACTAACCTAGTATAATATATATTGATATAAATAATATTTTAATCATACAAAATTTCTTAATTTTAAGATTTGTACAACTAAATAAGGCACATGTATAATTCATAAAGCATAAAGTAGTTAAGTTTACTCATATCTCACATTAATTCATTAATAAATTTTTAAGTTCCCCTCTCTATAAAATAAGAGAAATGAGATTACATCCTTCAAAATCTCAAACCTACAAATTGGCTTCTGAAATGGTATAGATTGGTTCATCCCGCATTGAATTTGAGATGATAATCTTATCAAGTTTTTCTCTATAAAAGGGTTGAGTATTTTTACTTTAATCACAAGTCTCATTTAGACTTTTCATGCCGGTTATAAAATATAAAATTACATTTGAATTTAGCGATGACCAAAAAATCAAACCAAAACTAAAAAAATCGCAAAACCAAACTGATACTTTAGGTTCGGTTTCATTTTCGGACGAAGGAAAAAAAACCGAACCAAATGATATAATTTATATACGTTTAAGTTTATATAGACATTAATATGATTCTCATATTGAGTTTTAAACACCTCAAAACTGCTTGTTTAAGTCATGTTCTTCTCAAAGCTAGTGGTTTAAGCTATTTTATGTTATGATAACAATGATGACCATGTTTTTGTTATAAGAACATCGATAGTCAAAATATTATTATATGTTTTAGCATATTGGTCTTTCACTTGCTAAACAGAGATTAAAATTAGGAACAATGAAAACAAATAAAGTTGATGACCTATTCAAACAATTATAAATAGTTGGTACATTGCTCCCAATTGCCAATTAGCACACTTCGAGCTTATTTTTAACAACTTTAAATTAAAAACTAGTTTCTACATTCTACTATAGTGTAATTGGAAGTTCAGAAATATGGAATAAATGTTCAAATTCAATCTAACAAACTCTAAAAATCCAAATGCAGAAAGCATTAGAAAAATTGCCTCTTCAACTGAATATGTTATTTGGCTTTCAAAATCATAGCATTTAAAAGCTGCAATTCCACATTTGATCTTATACAGTCAAACACAACATTTACTATTTTACATATTTCTTTCAAAAACTTTTATAATTCAATTTTAGTAACATGTACATAAGAGTTGATTGTGAATCATTTAGAAAGTGGAAGAATTATTTAAAATTAGAATAAAATCAAACTAATGGCTTGCTTATTCTACTAATTTAGATATTCAAAAACCTAATGCTTCCATATGTTTTTAATTCTTTATGATTTAATTCCCATTTCACATCATAGTTTTTCTTTTCCGGCATATAAGGTGTCATCTAATTCCTCATTTTCTGTTAATTGAACCCAACCTTTTTAAAGAAGAAAACATGATGGATTCTTTAAAACCTTCCATCCCACATCACCTCTATAAGGTTTCCCACCCTCTTCAGACCCCTTATAAAAGGTGGTGGCATGTATGGGTATTCCTTCTTGTTTATGGTCTGAACAATAAACGTATTCATGACATTGTTTTCACCTAAGCAAACTGTCGGGCCTCTTAAAATTTCTGTTGGGGGTCTGCCTAAATATTCATCATATAGATAAGTAAATTTTTAACTCTTTAAGATATGACTTCACCTCGATAAGTAAATTTTTAACTCTTGAAGATATGATTTTAAAAAATCCAAATCCCCCCGGACATGATAGAGTTTTTAAAAGATGAAGTATGGATACAAAAAAT
This sequence comes from Deinandra increscens subsp. villosa, assembly GCA_039602395.1. NCBI lineage: Eukaryota > Viridiplantae > Streptophyta > Magnoliopsida > Asterales > Asteraceae > Deinandra > Deinandra increscens. The sequence continues at coordinate 61,055,053 of JBCNJP010000003.1, read as the reverse complement.
CTAAAAAAACCAAAAAACACATGAGTTTTTTAAACAAAAAATTAAACTCAAGTACCACTTTGGTTCTCTCATACAATACAGCGTATAGCACATTATAAGTTGACACCAGGTTATACTGTACATAGCTATGGTCAAACCCATAAGGTTATACTATTTCATCATTTATCATCCAAAGATCATCAATTAACTTGCATATTTAGTAAAACCACAATATATCAGTGGAATTTTAGTTGCACATTTAGTAACACCCCAATATATCAGTGGAATTTTAGTTGCACATTTAGTAACACCCCAATATATCAGTGGAATTTTAGAAAGGAAAAATAGAAGTCATCAAAAATATGTTTACACATAGACCTTAAATCACAAGTAGTAAAGGTTTGGCAAATGAACTTAGACTTAAAACAATTGATCATTAGTAAAACATATGATTATGTGACATTCTGGCTCTCCGGGTGGGACCCGAGCCTTAGAAACAGATAAAAACTGATAAACGGGAAAACCGGGAGATGCGTATATAGGCGTAGTATGTCAATTAAGGTATTAGAAGATTCTAGTAACCTTAAAACACTTCATAAACATCACACACAAGTGGGAGTCTTGAAACATTAGTGATAAATTGAAAACTGCTATGTATCGTGCACTACGTCAAAAAGTGGCTTTGGTTACGGTTTTTTTGATAACGCGTAGCCACTGTTTTGAAAAAAACGTAGCCACAGGTAAGAAACACTAGTTTTAGCCACACATATTTTGTACCCGTGGCCTAATATATAGCCTTTGGACCCTTTTAGCCACGTATTTTTTTTATTTATGTGACAACAACAATCAGGTGCAGTGGCTTTAGCCACTGTTTTACAAAAACATGTGGCACTTATTTGTCACACTTAAAAAAGAGTGGCGAAATGCACCAAACGGCCACAAATTTTTTTTTGATTTTTTATTCGTGTGACCAAAAAGGAATGTATGGCCACGCTTAAATAATGTTGTGTGACGGAAGAGTAGATTTTATTACTTAGTAAATTAAAAAAAAACAAAACTATTAAGTATATATTATGCGTGGCTAAATGTGAGCAATGGCCACGCTTTTTACTTAGTTATGTGGCTAAAAGCTAGTACATATGGCCATTATTATTAGGTTGTGTGACTAAATAGTAGGTTGTGAGTGACTGTAAGACCACTGTAGGATCTTACTACTGCATGATTAGGTAATCGGATAAGCAACGAGAAGTAAATAAAGCTTCGCTTTATTGATTCACAAAGAGGATTACACAAAGTCTAGAGAGAGAGAGTTACACACTCAGTTACACACACTTAGTAGATGTAGAATGACAGAACTTCTATCTAGCTCTCTCTCTAACGAACTATTTATAGTAGTCACATACTAACTGGTGGACCACCATCGTACCATTTGGTACGCCCGTACCAAATAAGCTGCGGACCATTTGGTATGCCGACATTAGTATGTTACCACTAAGACTCACAAAGATGCTCTAGATAAGATACAATACACGAGACACACGTTAGCATAGGGATATGCTCTAAAAAACTCCCCTTTAGTGTGTAGTGTATCTAGCTATGTATCTATCTAACAAAATTTTAGTCTTCAATCTTCAGCATCACTACGTCCGATCTTCAACTTAAAAATTTGTCAGAATAAGAGCTTGCATGGCTGGATCATTCTAGAACATTCTTTGAACTTCAAGATCCATTTGTGAAAGATATAACATACTCCCCCTTTCACCATGCTTGAGTCTTGTCATACAGATAACCTGCAATTTCAGAAGACAGAAACGCGGCTTTCTTTTTCTTTTGAAAATTAATTTAATCTTGGCGCAAAACTTCTCTTCAAGAATCCAAGATATAGATTTGAAATTTTGATTTCGTATCATGTATCGATCGGTCGAAAACAAAGAAAAAACAAAATCTTTTTGGCTTTGTTAAATTTTAATATCAAAACACACTGAAAATCTTTTTGATTTTTCAAATACAAACCATAAATGCAATACAGAAATGAAATACTTAATCATACACTATTTTTGTCTTTTGTGAGAAAGATCACAACTTGGGATCATATTGGTCATGACATGCTGAACTACACTTCAATTTCAATTATTTCAGCACACAAGTCATGTCGATTACTGGTATAATTTGTCCTTCATAAACTCAGGCACAATCATACTCATATCATCTGGATATGTTATTGTATTGATTAAGTTTGCTTTGACCAGTGTACCCCACACTATCAGACATACTCAGATATGTTTTTGCTTTTATATCACACTTTGTGATTTCATTTGTGATTTAATCACACAATGATTGTATTCATGAATCAGTCAACTGTGTTCCATGCAAAAAGAAATAAGAACGTTAAATCGTCTACCTTAAGGTCGATCTTTCGATACGCAGATAAGGCCTCGGATTTAACAAAATAAAAAATAAAACAAGTTGAAATTGTATAACTCAATAACAATCAGGTCGGTACTCCCGTACACGCAGAGAAAGTCCGATGAGTTATACGAAACACCAAAGAAAATAAAGCAGAACGTCAAACGAACAACGATCAGGTCGGTCTTGTGGACACGCAGAGAAAGTCCGATCGTTTGACAAAATAAAGAAAATCAAACAAGTTGAAATCTTTGCAAAATGAACACATGTATACACAGTGACTTCTCATTTTCATTTTCACATATCTTTTCTTGATATATCATGAGATATACATCAAGATGTTGTCCACTTGGTCAAGCAATAGTATTTTAATGTTTATCACATCAGAATACTTTCTGATTTAACACTGAGCCTACCAAGCACATCGAACAATGATCTTATGGCTTTTTCATCTAATTTATCCATGAGCCAGACACGTAAGCCAATGTACCATCATTTCCCAAATATGTCGGATCAATTTCTCATTTTTCAATGTTTTTGAATTTTTTTTCAATATTTTTGATGTACTTTTCTATTTTCTCCCCCTTAAAATGAAAACTCTATTTTTGGATTTTCATTTTAACACAAACAAAAACACAAAGATGCTATTTTTTGGTTTTTTAATTTTCTCCCCCTAAACTACATACGGAATGTAAAAAGAAAGAAAATTGACCAACCGATACTGATACCGTGCAGTTTTTAAACTTTCAGAAAAACTTTCAGGTTGAAATATGGATCATTCAATTTAAGTTAAGCAGGAGACTCCACTATCAGTAACTGCTTGAAGCTTGAACTTCACAATCACCAATAGATCTTCTAGAAGAAACCTGCATACTAGTTTAAAAATTAGTATTCAAATGACCCGAAGCACACAACTTCTAGTCGACCAGTGTCTTCCACAAAATCAGTTGCAGCATTGGTAACCAACTTAGGTCGCCACTGCATTTTTGCTTTTTCATTGTTAATTGAGTCATCATCACGTGATGAACCACCAACACTTGAATCAAATTTGAAAAATTGTTTCTTTTTAGATTTTAATGTAAATGGTGTTGACTTAGTAAAAATTCTGCCTGATTCATCAATAATGGTGGCAGATTTGTTTGAAAATGATCATTTTGCCATTTCAGGATAATCTTTTGCCATGTGTCCCTTTCGGCGAAACTGATAGCACAAACGATAAGATCGTTGAGAATGTGAGTTGTCCTGGAATGCATTATACTTATCATCAGACTCAAATGCATCATAAAAATCATTATATAAAACCTGTAAACGATTGGAATGAACCCATTTAGAAGTAGGACTTCGAGGAGTAGAATTGGATCCAGATGATGAAAACTCCTTAACTTTGTGAGCATCTCGAGATGAACTGTCAGACGAAACCTTCTTCTGAATCTTCCCTCCAAAACCTTTTTCCATTGTAGACATGAACACTTGAGCCAAATAATAGATTTGTTCCAAGTTTGTGTCTTTCTTTTCCTTTAGAACTTTCTGGGGCATATTCTTCTATACAGGCTTCACAAACTTCTTACCTTTACTACCTAAACCTGACTGTTTGTAACCAGGTAGTTTTGATAAATCTATTTGAGGACTCGACGTACCAGCTTTAGCAGCTTGATTGAAAGAAGCTTTAATATCCTTCAACTTGTTTGCTTCCACCAACGTAGCAGCAGCTTGTTCTTCATGCACCTGCTTTTCATCCTTTTCCACTTGTTTGCCAACAGTTCCAACTCCCTCTTCTGAAATCAATCCACCAGAAACAAACTTTGTTGTGAAGTTATCAACCAAACTCTCCTCATTTTCCACTTTCTCCTTTGACTTCTTTGAAATTTTCAGATCAGACTTCGCAGTAGCAAACCCAGAATAATCACCAGTTACTTTAGAAGATTTGACATTAGCCAAAGGATCAGTTTGAACCAATGGAGGTGGTAACTGATTGAATTCTTCACCGCCAAACACTCTTTTGAAATTCTCATCATTGCACAAATAACTTGTGAACGAATGTGAATTCTTTAAATTATTTAGTTGACGATTCAAATCCAGAACTTGAACGTTTAGATCTGATATTCTTTTCTGAGCTTCACCCAAAGCCTTTTTTGATTCTATCAACTGTTCTGAAACTCTGTTAGACAAAGACTTTTCTCTTCTCACTTTATCATGAGCAGCAAACATCTCTTGTGTGACCTTTTCCACCTTTCCTTGATAAATCTCTACATTTCTTGTCAACAATCTGTTTTCTTTTGTCAAATTAGTGACTTTGTCTTGGAAGTTTGACTAGAGGACTTGATAATCATTATTCGAAACCAAAATTTCATCATAAGCTTTCTGAAGTTCAAAATTAGAAACCAGAAGCGATTCCACTCGTGCTTTGGATTTCTTATATAATGCATCAAAATCTCCAACAACATCCTTTGCTTCGAATTCCCACTTTTCAACTTTTGTAACTAACTTAGCATTTTCATGTTGTAACTTCACGATCTGTTCGTTATTGACACTAACAATCTCTTCCAATCGTGCTTTTAGCTCTAAAACCTCATCTATCAACACCTTCTTTTCTTTTTCCAACATGACATTAGCTTTGAAAATTTCATCAGAAGTTTCACACTTTCTTTTGTAATCTTCCATCTCTTCCTCTTTCTTCTCATATTCAACAACCAACCTTTCCTTTTCAGAAATCAATTCTCGAATCTTTCTGTCTTTTTGAGCACAAAATTCACAAGTTGACTCATATCCACTAACTTCAGAATCACTTGTTTCAGATGTATTTGTCTCAGATTCAAATCCATTCGATTCAACCTCAATATTAGCCATTAATCCATAACTTTCTGAAGAGTGGACTACAAATGCAGATTAATCTAGAAAATCTGCAGCCCAATCATAACCTCCCTCAGTCACTAGAGCTTTTGCCTCTTTATTGTGATCATGATTATCCGAATTACTTGGTTTAGAAGCAGATTGCTTGCATTCTCGAGCAAAATGTCCCAATTTAGAACATTTGTAACATTTCAGTTTGGACTTATCTAAACCCACTATGGCTCCTCCCATAACAGAATTCTTGCCATGTTTTCTCATAATTCGCCTTCCTTTTTCAACAGTCATCGCCAACTGCCAATCCAAATCCAATTTATTTAACTGATCTTCATCTATCTGTTTTAGATCCTCCGGAACCAAACCAGAATTACCAATTTTGACTAAATATGGATCCAGACGAAGATGATATGAACGCACATAACAAAGCAGCTAGATCTTCGGTTGCTTGATTAGAAGTAGATTTGCTTGATGATCTATCAGGAATAGTAAAACTGCAACCCGAAGAATAACCAGTGTTTTCAGACTTTCCAGCAAGAAAAGCTGTTACTGGTGGATTACTACTTGAAATAGAATGTGACTTTGTTTTAGCATGAACAGTGGCAGAATTCACCCCAAAATATATTTCCGGATTTTGAACAGATGGAGTTGCTGACTTTTTCACAAGTAATTCCATTTCCCGAGCTTGTAATTTGCTTATCAGCTGATTGAATGTCCAACTTGAGTAGTTTGGATCATTAGACAACATCATCACAAAATTCTCCCACTTTTCGGGTAGAGCTTCCATAAATTTCTCCTTTAATTTATCATCTTCTTTCTTCACACCTACAATATCAAGTTCATTGATCAAATGTGAAAACCTTGCAATCAAATTTGTGATCTTCTCATTCTCACAAAGCCCGAAATTATCAAACTCTTTCTTCAAAACTTTCTTTCGAGTATTCTTGTACTGATCATTACCCTCACATCTTTCCTTAATAGCATCCCATAATTGTTTCGAAGTTGGAAAATTCTTAAACTGATGCATCAAATCTTTAGGTAATGCCATCGTGAGAAAACTATAAGTTTTCTTTTCGCTTGCAAACACCTTCTTTTCTTCAGGCTCAAAATCACTTATCGACTTTGGTAATGTATTACCAATCAATGGATACTCATATTGTGTTTCAATCGGAATCCAACAATCAACATCTTGGGAGTATATGTAAGATTCAAATCTTTTCTTCTAGCTATGATAATCTTCCAACCGAAGTAATTTAGGAACTTTCTGGGTTGTTCCAATCTCGTTATCATAGTTCAACATAGCTTGAATTGATGATTGAACAACTGAAAATGCGTGAAAATCGCTCATTTTGAAATTACAATACCGAATGTAAAACTCGGAACTCAAAAACGGATGTCTTCCAAGCGAATTTTGGGGGTCAAACCGAAGGACACTGGCCGTTAAACATCTAGATCTCGTCGAGACGAACGTTTTGACTGGTATTAGCTCCCGTAACTCTTAACGGTTCTCAAGTTACGTCAGTTTTAGTGAACACATGTTTTCTGCCAGCGGACCAATCTGTTCTCAGCGGACTAGTTCTGATACCACTTGTAAGACCACTGTACGATCTTACTACTGCATGATTAGGTAATCGGATAAGCAACGAGACGTAAATAAAGCTTCGCTTTATTGATTCACAAAGAGGATTACACAAAGTCTAGAGAGAGAGAGAGAGTTACACACTCAGTTACACACACTTAGTAGATGTAGAATGACAGAACTTCTATCTAGCTCTCTCTCTAACGAACTATTTATAGTAGTCACATACTAACTGGCGGACCACCAGCGTACTCATTTGGTACGCCCGTACCAAATAAGCTGCGGACCATTTGGTATGCCGACATTAGTATGTTACCACTAAGGCTCACAAAGATGCTCTAGATAAGATACAATACACGAGACACACGTTAGCATAGGGATATGCTCTAACAGTGACAAAAATCTATTACCTATGGCCACATATATTAACCGTGACTAAATGGTAGGTTGTGAGTGACAAAAATCTATTTTATGGTCACGGTAAAATATCAAACGCGTGGCGAGAAAGAGACGATTTGTTTCCCTTTAAAACAACGCGCTTTTTTTTCTTTCAATTTTACCAATTCGAGCGGGTTAAAATCTGCTACCCTATATATCATCATCATTGTTATTTTCCTTTACCGCCATCCCTTTCTTGATCTCAAATTCTCTATACCAATTCGTTTACACCAATTCTGGTATCAAATGGCCGATAATCAACGCTCCCTTAATTACTGGTATGTGAAGAATAATCGTATTTTTTTGGTTCAAGTCCCACAAATCTGTGATTAAAAACAACGATGAGAACATCCTGAGGCAACTCCATGCACAGAAGATTCCTGATTGTTTTGCCTACTCTGTTGAGGCAACGAAATTATTCCGTGTCCTTGATACAAAATTCAGTATATTGGAATCCGAAGAAGATGAAGAAGATGAAGAAGATCAAGAAGATGAAGAAGATGAAGAAGATGATGATGATGATGATCATGATGATGACGATGCATGTTCAAGATACATATCCGAAGATTGCAGTGATCCGGATTATAATTAATTGATGTATATGTTTATGAACAAGTTAAGAACAATATTTTATATGTTTATTTAGTTATGATATTAATAGTTATAATTGAATATATGATGGTTATATATGTTTATCATGTTTGATTATCTTGTGATATGGCCACTCATATTAAACATTGGTTGCGTGGCAAATTATGACAAATGGTCACGGTATATTAATTTTAGGTGCCTAAAAGAATACCAGCAGTGTACGGCGCTTGTAATCATTACTATTTCATTTACTTTTTCATTTACTTTATCTTTCAAATCTCCATCTACCACGCCCCTCGAGTATCGATATACAGTTAATTATCTCTGTATCAGTTTTCATCATCATCTCCACCATGCCCCTTTTCTCCCAGTCTTTCTCTCTCTGTTTTTCGTCCATCATCGCCGGAAAAAAATGTGGAATTCGCGTCATCCGTATGTGGAAAACGGTAAGTTATCATCTTCACCACTGAAATTCGATTTAAATTTTCATCTCAGATTTGGTAATTTTTTCTTGTGCAGGGAAAGATTGCACTCTGTATCTCCTGCGAGCAAGATTTTAAGTTATTGTGGAAACCATGGAGATGAGGAGTCTCTAACGGTTCATACAAATGCTTTACTGAGAGCAGATTTTAAGTTATTGTGTAATTTTATAATAGTCAGCAGTAAGGGCACATGTTGAGGTTTGCAGCACTTGTATTCTTCAGGTGCTTCTCTCCCTTTTGGCCCCATGAACTCGATATTTCTTCAGCCACTTCTTCACCATTTTCAGTTAATCAGAAGCAAGTGCATGTGAGAAAGCAAAGAGGGACTTGTTCTCTCTTTTCACTTGATCAGAAGCAAGTGCATGTGAGAAAGCAAAGAGGGATTTTTCTTCAGCCGCTTCTTCTCCCTTTTAAGTTAGTAGTTTTTTAGTTGTAATTTTACAGATCAATGTATTAATGGAATCATACCCTTTGGATTATGTATGTAATTGTGTTTGTTAAAGCAGCAGTTGATTTTGTTTGTTTATTTTTGACTTTTATTGACTCTGGTTTGGTCAAAGAGAGGAGACCTGCAGGCACAATAAAAAAAGGAAACACTTGACTCAAAATTAAGATCCATAATGTTCCAGAATACATAAAGAAAAAAAACCAAATATTGTTGATACTATAATTTTCTAAGATTCAAAAACATTACAATGATCAATTAATCGGTTTTACGTAATATCATTCCAGTACAGTCAGCTCTATGGTAAACATTGTCACATGTATCTACGGGTGGCAATACATTATCGTTGTGAGGAAAATCTACCGTACTAAATTCTTCATTGGCATCATCTTCATAATAATCTCTGTAATTTCTGGGAGGTGTCATAAAGACAATATGTAGTATTTTATCCAGATGGTCTTTGACGTAAAACAACTGTTGTGCTTGTGACGCGAAAATGAACGGGTCCTCCTTGTGACCTAGTCTTTTAAGGTTGACCAAAGTGTAACCAAGTCTATCTTTTTTGACCCCCTGTGTATTCTCAACCCAGTCGCACATAAATAGAGGGATGCTTTTAATATGGTATTCAAGTACCATATCTCTTTTAAAACCCCATAGTAAGGTTTTTGTCCATAGGTTAATACCTCGTTAGAGATGTGCGTGTCATTTACCTCTACACCAACCCCGCTGTTCTGGTAAACCCTACCGTCTTGAGATTTTGTACGAAATGAATAGCCATTGATGTCATATACTTCATATTTCCTCACGCTTCTGTGCGGACCATGTGAAATCCACCTAACGGTCTCTGATATAGTTTCTGGGGACTCCGCCATCTCCTTTTCAACCTGAAATTCATAGTAGGTTCAGCAGGAGAGTTCATTAGGAATAGGAAGGTTATAGTTCTTCCAAAAATAAAATAAAGTTGTTCCGGACAACTCAGGTCAGTTGTTCCGGAAAGTTACAGTTCATCCAGAATTAAAACTATAAGAAAATAGTTTTAGTTCACCAGGAAGGTTATAGTTCATCCGGATAGAAAATAGAGTTGTTCTGGACAACTCAGGTTAGTTGTTCCGGAAAGTTACAGTTCATCCGGAATTAAAAGTAAAAGAAAATAGTTTCAGTTCACCAGGAAGGTTATAGTTCATCCGGATAGAAAATAGAGTTGTTCCGGAAAACTCAGGTCAGTTGTTCTAGAAAGTTACAGTTCATCCGGACCTAAACTATAAGAAAATAGTTTCAGTTCATCAGGAAGGTTATAGTTCATCCAGATAGAAAATAGAGTTGTTCCGGACAACTCAGGTCAGTTGTTCAGGAAAGTTACAGTTCATCCGGAATTAAAACAATAAGCAAATTTAGCTGACCTTGTTGCGTAACCATTTTCCAAATGTTGTGCTCTGCTTCTTAGTCAGCTCATTTAGTCTACTACCAGGATGTTCCTTTTCCAAAAATTTCATGTGTTCTCTGCAATTACATGAATTGAAGTTGTCTATAAAAGTTTATAATTAATTAAACAGATCAAAAAATGTTAATAATCTAAATTACTTACTCGATATAATGCTCAATTTCAGGCGTATTTAGCAACACAAATAAATGCGCTTTTGATAGGAGCTCTGGAGAGACTTCAACTGATCTACCAGCTGACCCAAGACTTCCATCCGCACTGCTATGCTTTTTGGTTGGAACACCAATAGTTGTGATGTTTTTTTGGTATTCGCTAAGAAACTCAATCGTTTCTTCTACAATGTTCTCCTCAGCAATGCACCCATTGGGATAAGTTTTGTTTCTCACGTGGCCCTTAATTACCTTCATACACCTTTCAAATGGATACATCCATCCGAAGCATATTGGGCCACATAATTTTACCTCCCTAGTAAGGTGCACCGTCAAATGAAGCATACCATCAAAAAATGATGGCGGAAATTATTTCTCAAGCAGGCATAGTGTGACACAAAGATCTGCTTACAATTAATATAGTTCTTCGGCATTGATCTCTTTGCTGCATATTGATATGAAAAAAGACAGAGCCTGATAATAGCATATATTGTCAGTTCAGGCATGACTGACCAAATTGCAATTGGCAGAAACTGTTGCATCAGCATATGATAGTCATGTGACTTGAGCCCCACAAGTTTCTTGTCCTTTAGACTAACCAAACTAGAAAAGTTAGAACAATAGCATTGTGGAACCTTCAAGTTGTATAACGTGTCACAAAACTTTTCCTTTTCATCTTTTTGTAACGTGTAACACGCTGCAGGAAGTACTATGTTGTTCTTGTTCTGTTTAGGCTGCAACTCTGGTCTTAACCCCAAAAAGTTCAGATCCTTTCTAGCATTCAGTCCATCCTTTGTCTTTCCGGGAAGGTTGAGCAGAGTTCCAACAAGACTCTCAGCCACATTTTTTTCAATATGCATGAAATCAATGCAATGTTGGACACTATTATGCTTCTAATATCTAAGTCTTCGAAACCATATAGTTGAATTTCTTCCAATATGGTGGCTTCTCTTTGTTCTTTCTTTTTCTCTTGTCAATCTTCCCCCCTCTTCCGGTTGAGGTCTCTGGGATTTCTGAATCTGTACACCTTAATCCATTTCCCCATTTGTTCCTGATATGTTGAACTTCGTTGTATATTTGTTCCCCGGTCATAGGAACTGCAACATCTTTCAACTCTTGTTTACCATCGAAGGCCTCTGTTTGCTTTCGGAAGGTATGCGTATATGGTAGATATCTTCTGTGACCAGCATAACACTGCTTGGCTAAGAAAGGAAGCCTAATGCATTTAGTTTGTTCCCGACATACCACACAACCATGGAATCCACTGTACGGGCAACCACAAAGTGTACCAAGTGCAGGATAATCATTAATCGTCCATAAAACAACTGCACGCATAGTAAACTGTTCTTGCACATACGCATTATATGTTTCCACACCTGCCTCAAATAATAGCTCTAAGTCATCAATTAATGGTTCCAAAAACACATCAATATCGTTTCCAGGCGCTCCCGATATTAATAACGAAAGCATGATGAACTTTCTTTTCATACACAACCATGGTGGAGGGTTGTAAATGACAGATAGAACCGGCCACACACTGTGATTTCTTTTCCCTCTATTCACGTCGACCCCATCAGTTGAAATGCCAAGACGAAGACTTCTAGGATCGTCAGCGATTTTGGGATATCTGTCATCTATGGATTTCCATGCCGATGAATCGGATGGGTGGCGTAACACACTAGGTATTTTGGAACTGGTGGCATGCCATCTTAGATCTTCCGCTGTGGTTTTCACTTGAAACAGTGGTTTCCGTTTCAATCTTGGAATGATGGGGAAATACCACATTACCTTTGCAGGAGTATTGTCGTATAGTTTCTTAGTCCTCTCATCCACCTTCCACCTGGACTCACTACAAGTTGGACATACAGTTAGGTCCTTGTTCTCCTTCCTGTAAAGAATACAATCATTGATACACACATTTATCTTGGTGTACCCTGCACCCATTGACTTCAAAATCTTCTTGGCCTCATATGTATTTTTCACAATCTCATTACCTTCAGGTAGCATCTGTTTCAGCAAAACTAAAAGTTCATTAAAAAACTATCTGATCCTCCATGCTTAGTCTTCAAGTTCAGTAGTTAAACCAAGGCAGATAACTTTGTGAAGGTATGGCATCCTTCATACAGGGGCTTCTCAGCATCCATGAGTCATTCTTGAAATTCTCATGGTCCTCATTGAAATTTTCTTCAGTAGCTCTGACCATTTCTATCGTTTCGGATGCATCGAATGGCATTCCAGAATCAAAAGATGATTCCTTGTGAAGCTCATCTCCTGCGAGCTCTTGTTCCTCTCCGTGTTTAGTCCATGTTGTATAAGTCAGATCAAATCCCTTTGAAAACAAATGATAATCTACATCATCAACATGATAAGAGTAAAGGTTTAGACAATTAACACAGGGACATGGAATTTCCGTCTTTTTCAAACTTGTAACTGCAAACTTTAAGAATGATTTAACTCCATCGGCATATGATTTCGTGGTTCTACTGTTGATACCTGATATGTGCGTCGTGTGAAGTATCGAGCAAGGAACAAGTTCATGCCAAATTAGGTCTGGCCGATCCTGGTCCGAACCTGTAGTTCGGACTGGCCGAACCTCAGGTTCGGAGGGAGTTCGGTGCAGCGGGCTATATATAGAAGTGTGTTCTTTGTTTTGAGTAGTTCTGAGCGTATGAGATATGTTAAGTGTGTGTTTTCCAGTGTGTAATCTCTGTGTCATTTCTAAGTGTTTACTCATTGTAATTGTTCTTTGTTGATCAATAAAACAATCGGTTAATTACGTTTCGATGTCCGATTAGCTTGATCGAGTAGACGATCCGATGCTCACGCATTTTCAAGTGGTATCAGAGCTTTCTGGTTTACTCTACTGATTTTTGGTTGCTATTTTCGATTTTTTTTGAAGCGTTTTTAGTGATTCTCGAGTGTGTTTTCGTGTTTTTCATCATTTCTATCGAGTGTTTGGTGTCAAATTTGTTCCTGATTCATTTTCTACCAGTTTTCCTGATCCACGGTAACTAGTTTCGTAAAAATCAATCAATTTTCACGTGTTTTTGAAAAATGAGTTCAAGGTTCGGATTTTCCAGCTCAGGTTCGGAGTAACCGTTCCGAGGTTCGAGTTCGGTCCTAGATCGGTCTCTGTTCCGAGTTTCTTCTGTTTCGGTGGATGTTCAGAGTTACTTAGGAGTTCGGACAATTGATTTTGATTCGGAGCAAGTTCGGATAGAGTTCGGACATTAGATTTAGGTTCGGAGGACGTTCAGAGGTTAGTGTTAGGTTCGGAGCAGGTTCGGCGACCAGAATTCAAAATTTTCACGATATCGGAATTTCACGCGTTTTCCGCGATCCAGAGTGCTATGCAAACTATGCTGAATTTTGATAATGAAATCGGAACAAGTCAGAAAGTTCCAAAATTGTTGAAGTTGGAAGATTATCATAATTGGAAGCAACGATTTTCGGCTTACATAAGTACGAATGATATCGATTTGTGGAATCCAATCAAGAAACTTTATCAACATCCGACTGATGCGGGAGATTTCAAGGAAGTTCATACATTTGATAATACTGAAAGGAAAGCTTATGAACTTGAGCAAAAATAATTTGGTTATCTTACAATGGCACTACCCACTGAGTTGCTTCATCAATTTAGTACTTGCAAGAAATCTAAGCAATTGTGGGATGCTCTATCAGCTCGGTGTTAAGGTAATGATGACTACAAGAAAAGTAGGAAGAAAGTGTTGAATAAGGAATTTGATAATTTTCAACATTATGACAATGAGAACAATACTGCTCTTGTTTCCCGATTTTCTCATCTGATTAGCGAATTAAAGGTTGTTGGAATTGACAAAGCTGATGCTGATTTAAAAGAAAAGATTATGGAAGCACTACCTGAAAAATGGGAAAATTATGTTTTGCTTCTTACTCATGATAAGGAATTTTCTGCATTAACATTTCACGAGCTTATTGGCAAACTGCATGCTCGAGAAATGGAGATGTTAAACTCAAAGAAGTCAACTACTACTTTGCAAAATCCAGAATTGTATCATGGTGAGAATACTGCAAGCATAAATGCTAAATCTAAACCAAATCTGAGTTCTGCACCAAGTGTTGCTTTCATGGCTGGAGGTTTTGGAAATTCTGATAATAATTCATCACGGGGTTGCTGTTTCACAATTCTAAATTCATCAAGTTAGAATGCCTTTTCGGCTGAATCAGCAGATGATCATGTCAAAATGATTTCTACTTTAATATCATCATCATTTGGTTTGATGATTAAGAATGTTGGTGATGCACAATTAACAAGGGATGATCTTGATGCACTTGATGATGATCAGTTGGACGAAATAGATTTGTCTTGGCAATATGCTATGTTAAGTCAAAGATCGAAAAGATTTTTCAAGAAACATGGAAGAAATATTTCTGACTTTAATGAGAAATTGGGTTTTGATAAATAAAAATTAAAGTGTTACAAGTTTTCAAAGCTTGGACATTTTGCCAAAGAATGTCAACAGAAGTCTGGTTTTCCTTTATCAAGCAAGCCTGGAATTACTCAACCATCATCTAGTAATGCAAACAAAACAATTGCTTTAACAGTTCAACATGATGGTGTGTATGATTGGGGTCAACAGTTTAGATATGATTCATCAGCTTTGATTGTCAACTCATGTTCAGTCAGATGATTCTTGTTCAGATACAAGTTCGAATACTAGTTCAAATCCAAGTTCTTATGAATCTGCTGAGAATTTGGAAAGTTCAATGAAAGAAAATGCTTCATTGTTGCACAAAATTCAAAAACTTTCTGAGGAATTCACTTTGGTTAATTCAGAGTTGAAGATTTCTAAAGAACATGAAAAGGAGTTGGTTTTGAAGAATGAGTGTTTGACTACTGAGATCCAAATGTTGAATGAAGTTTAGAGATTTCTAAACAAGACAAACGGGATGTTGAATCTGCAAAAGCAAAGTTATGTGAAGAAAGAGACGAGTTGGTGATTGAAGTAAAAAAATGGAAGGATGAGGCCGAAGATACTGCTAAGGATTTCCAGAATTTGTTTGATAAGTCCAAAATCAAGCTTGATTTGCTTACAAAGAGTGTTCAAGAATCTGCTGCCAAAATTGAAGCATATCAAGTTGATATGGAAAAGTTGTTGGATGAGAAGCGGGAGTTGGTTAGTGTTAACAAGGTTCAAGCTGCAAATTTGGAGATTTAAAAGAGAAATGGAGATAAATTGAAGAAAGAATTGTTTGAAGGATTAGATAATCTTCGCCTGCAAAAATTTGAAACCCACAAAGTTGCGAAGCGATTGATTGTTAAAGAAGAGGAATTCGCGGAGGCTCAACAACAAATTTCTGATCTTAAAATTCAAGTTCTGGATGCTAATCGATTGCTCAACAATGTTTCAAATTCTCAAGTTTTCACAAGCTTCTTAGCTAATGATATGCTAATTTTGAGAAGATGTTTGATAAAACCGCATCGCCCCCTGCTTAGATCAAAGAAGCTTTCAAAGAAGTGAAAGAGCAAGTTCCTGAATTTGATTATTCAAATGTCTCATCATCTACTGCTGAGGAAGACAAAGTTGTGAAGAAAAAGAAGAATAAGAAGAATAAGAAGCAGAAGGAAAAGAAATCCGAGGTTCTTCCAGCTCCAAAGTTTGTGTCTGGTTCATCTTCTGCTGATAATGAGAAATCAACTACTTCAAGTGACAAGATTCAGTCTCAACCTGAGTTTGATGAAAAGATTTTTTATGATCAAAAGAATGTGACTGAAGTGAAAGGTGAATTTCTCGGTTAGCAAAGAATGGGCATTCTAAATCTGTAAAAAGAAGGTTACTGGAAAGAAAGTTGGCTTGGGTTTTCAAGAAATGAAAGGTCAAGTTGAGGAAGTTTCAGCATCCACATCACAGGGTTTGAAGAACATTAAGATGAAGCAAGTGAAGAAGGAGATTTTCAAAGCTGAAAAAGTTCAACCTGAGCGATTCTACAAGCTCAAAGGCTCAGATCAACTCCTTTCTTATAAGGAATTTCCTCTTCATTGTGTTGTTGCTCGAAAGATTTCTGAAGTTTTTATGAAATCTCAAGTTTCTTCTGAAAGTTCTCAATCTCGAAGCCCAACATCTAAATGGGTCCATGATCACAGACATCAGGTATATGATTCTCATTCTGATCATGTTCGAGATATTCCTATGTGTAATTCCTCGTAGGTATGTCAAAAGTGGGACAAGACAAAGCGAATTTGTTATGTTTGCCACCGAATAGGGCATATGGAAAAAGATTGTTCACTGCCTGCTGCTTCCTCACAAAGGTTTTATAAGAAACCAGTGTTTGGTAAACCTGCCCAACAGAAATTCTTTGATGAACGTGGCAAAGTTTTTGATGAAGTTGAACCTACATTCTTTCAAAAACAAAAAAGTTTTGTTCCAATGTTTCAACAGGTTCAAACTGTAGGTTCATCATCACAGTCACCGGTGATAAGTTCATCAAAACCAGAATTACCAAAATCACAACAATGGAAACCTAAGGTGGTTTCAAAGCAAAATCAGGACACTGGTCGACCAGACGCGATCCGCTTCGGGTCTTTTATGAACTAATCCGTTTGACCGGTGTGCAAGTACTTCTAGAAGACCTATCGACGATTGCAAAGTTGTTGATGGAGGAGTATTCTGCTTGATTTAAATTTCATGATCAAATTTTCTAAAATCTGCATATTTTCGGAAAGTCTACACCTGCAAAATATCCGTGTTGATTGATCATTTTTCTTTGCTTACATTTTTTTCTCAAAACGTCAAAAATAGAGTCTTGTTTTTGTGTAAAATGAAAATCCAAAAATAGAGTTTTCATTTTAAGGGGGAGAATTGTAAGTAAGGGGTAGTAATTGAGAAAAAAGCATGTTATGGGAAGAAGGTGAATACATGCAAAATATATAAGGAAGGAAGGTGAATACATGCAAAATATAAAATTTGAGAAATTGATCATTGGGAAATGATGGTACATTGGCTTACGTATCCGACTCATGGATAGAGTAGATGAAAGAGCCACAAGATCTTTGTTTGATATGCTTGGTAGGCTCGACAAATCAGAAAGTATTAAGATGTGATATACACTAAATATAATGCTTGACCAAGTGGACAACATCTTGAAGCATATTTCATGACACAAAAAGAAAAATAAGTGTGAAAAGAAAATGAGGTGAAAAGAAAATGAGGTGAAAAGAAAATGAGGAGTCACTGTGTATACATGTATTCACTTTGGAAAGATTTAAACTTGTTTGATTTTCTTTATTTTGTCAAATGACCGGACTTTCCTGCGTATCGAAAGATCGACCTGATCGTTGTTCTTTTGACGTTCTGCTTTATTTTCTTTGGCGTTTCGTATAACTCATTGGACTTTCTCTGCGTGTACGGAGTACCGACCTGATTGTTGTTGGGTTATACAATTTCAATTTGTTTTTATTTTCTTATTTTGTTAAATCCGAGGCCTTATCTGCGTATCGAAAGATCGACCTTAAGGTAGATGATTTAACATTCTTATTTCTTTTTGCATGGAACACAGTTGACAATATCATGAAAAATACTATGCAATTGTGAAAAATCACAAGTGCTATCACACAAAAGGAAAAAGAAAGTCAAACAGAAAATGTCTGAGTATGTCTGATAGTGTGGGGTATACTGGTCAAAGAAAATCTAATCAATATCTTAACATATCCAGATGTTATTAATACGATTCTGCCTGAGTTTAATATGGAAAAATTATACCGACAATCAGCATGACTTATGTGTTTCAATTAATTGAAATTGAAGTGTAGTTCGGTGCGTTATGTCCAATATGATCCCATATAGTGATCTTTCTCATACCAAAAATAGTGTTTGATTCTGTATTGTGATTTCATTTCATTTCAGAAAAGTACAAAATGATTTTCGGTGTGTTTTAGCCTAAACTTTGAAAAAATCAAAAAGATTTTAGGTTTGTTTTGATAAAACTTCCAAAAAATCAAAAAGATTTTGTTTCTGCTTTATTTTCGATCTGACCAATACGTGATACAAAATCAAATTTTCAAAATCATATCTTGGAGTCTCGAAGAGACATTTTGCACCGATATTATTTAAATATTGATGCAGGATGCTAAGGTGCAAGTGATCACAACTTCAAGTCTTCATAAGCTGTTGATAAAGACCAGAGATACACCAGACATTGTCAAGTATTCAAGATCAAGCTACGATCAAGTTGAGGAGGAGTTTGTTCGAAGATTCATTTCATCGGACGAACAGATTCTACTCTTGAGGGGGAGCTTGGTTGAAGATACAGATTTGATGATGTAGAAGAGTAGAGATACTGCACACGACGAGGGGGAGTTTGTAGATACCTGATATGTGCGTCGTGTGAAGTATCGAGCAAGGAACAAGTTCATGCCAAATTAGGTCTGGCCGATCCTGGTCCGAACCTGTAGTTCGGACTGGCCGAACCTCAGGTTCGGAGGGAGTTCGGTGCAGCGGGCTATATATAGAAGTGTGTTATTTGTTTTGAGCAGTTCTGAGCGTATGAGATCTGTTAATTGTGTGTTTTCCAGTGTGTAATCTCTATGTCATTTCTAAGTGTTTACTGATTGTAATTGTTCTTTGTTGATCAATAAAACAATCGGTTAATTATGTTTCGATGTCCGATTAGCTAGATCGAGTAGACGATCCGATGCTCACGCATTTTCATCTACTGGTTAGCATCCAAGACTTATCCATGTTTGTTTTGCTAACAGATACAACAACAAAGATTATTAAAAATGATTGTTTTGCTAATACTGAAAACCCTCTTCAATAAACTTTACTCTGAACTTGTTTATTGGAGAAGTAATATGACGGAGGGAAAATTCTTTCGATTAATGAGCAATGGAGAAATGGGGAGTGGGGAATTGGGGAAATCGAGAGTGATATGTGAAATTTTCAATTGAATTCGCTCATTAATTTATCCCGTCTCTT
Organism: Deinandra increscens subsp. villosa; assembly: GCA_039602395.1. Lineage (NCBI taxonomy): Eukaryota > Viridiplantae > Streptophyta > Magnoliopsida > Asterales > Asteraceae > Deinandra > Deinandra increscens. The sequence continues at coordinate 61,035,742 of JBCNJP010000003.1, read as the reverse complement.
TTAGAAATTAGCGGGCCAAGTTAGAATCATATTTTAAAATCCCAAACAGGTGATGTAACTAGTAACGGCTAATTTCACTTTTTCGTTGTTTGTTTTTAAATTTCAAAACCCTCAACCACGCTATATAAACAAGTTAATCAATTAACCATTAAATTAGACCACCACTTTCACGCACTCTTCGTTCTCCCCATCCAATTACTCTTCCAAGATGGCAGAAGAATGGACCCAACAGGAAGAACTGGGGTTGTACCGAGCTTGGTTGGACGTACAGTATAGGGACTATGTGTTGCCTACAAACCCTCCCTTACTTAGTACGTTTCTTAATTTTTCTTTATACCAATCATTTGATTATTTGATCAGTTATACATTTTTATATATATTAATTAATTAAGTCGATGTTTACCAATCAATTAGGTGATCCTAACGACGAAGACATGATTCTCTTTTGGCTGGATGTCAACATAAAGTTTCATAATGCTATGAAGCGTTACGAGCAGTACCGTGAGCGGTACCGTGACAAGTACCGTGGCACAAGCGTCGTAAGATCGAAATGGCTAGACATGGACCAAAAAATCAAAACATTCAACAGGATATGCAAAGAGAATGAAGAGGAGAACCAAACCAAGGAAGACCTGTTGTTCATTACGTTCGAACACTACTTACATGAAACTAGAGAAGATTTCAAGCTTCTACTGGTGTGGAAAATGATTAACCTTTTTAGGGTTCTGGATTAATTAAGAGTAATTATTCTGGCTTGAAAATTGTTCTGGGATTACTAATTAATTATGTGTAATGAATTGATTTTTAATTTAATATAATGTATTATCATCCGTTTCTGTTCATCTTCTCTCAATCCGGATGAAATCTTCTCCCTAAGGAATTCTAGTTCTTCCGGTTTTGTTCTTCTTCTCTAAAACATTAATATTTTAAGAATAAGGTGTGTATATAACCAATAAGTTTATGTTGTTTTTTTATTATATATATTTGTAATAATTAACTGATATCACATCTTTTGGATTATATATGTAATTAATTGTTTATGTGTTATGCATCCGATTTGTCTTTTGACTCTTCTTCCTGAAGAATTCTATTTGATCCGGTTATTGTCTTCTACATATATATATATTAGGTTGTGTGACTAAATATTAGTGTATAAAGAATTGTATTCAACCAGAATGATTTATATTTACTAGATAATGGGTTTAAATACATGGGAATATCCAATAGACTACGAACAGAAATAACAACTTTGGTTATTTATAGTATATATAGTTCATCCTGAAGAACTCTAGTTTATCCGGTTCATCTTGAAGAGCTCTAGTTCATCCTGTTCTATTACTGAATAATTACTCTTGATCCTGAAGAACACTAGTTCATCCGGTTCTATTACTGAATAACTCTTTATAATCCTGAAGAACTCTAGTTCATGTTCTCTCAATCCTCATGAACTCAGTTGGTAATTTTGACTTTCTTCGTTTAATTTTGACTTGTTAATTTGATTACCAGAAAATCAAAACATTCAACGGGATATGCAAAGAGAACTCAGTGGGTAATTTTGACTTTCTTAGTTTAATTTTGGCTTGTTAATTTGATTACCAGAAAATCAAAACATTCAACAGGATAAGCAAAGAGAACTCAGTGGGTAATTTTCACTTTCTTCGTTTAATTTTGACTTGTTAATTTGATTTTTAAGATAGTATGAAAGTAATTTCAGATAATTTCGGATCGTGTGATTAAAATTTTAGTGGTTTTTTGATATCGTGTAGAAATTTCAGTTTAACTTGGAGAACGTGGGAAAGTGATTTTTGTAGGAAAACCAAAATTCCAACAATTATAATGTGCAATGTTCAATAAAATAAGACCTTTGGTATACTATAGTGATTAGACATCTGAGCTTAGGCATACTCAAGTGATTTGCACATATAACCATACCACCTGATCAGTAATCAGAAACTTCTCACCTCCATTATCAAACCCTTCTCAAAATCCTTATCAAGCCTTTTCTCAAAATCCTTATCAAACCCTTTCTCAAAACCCTCAAATCCTTCTCAAAATGGCAAACTTGAAAGAATTAGTTGAACATTATTTGCAGATAAAGATTGTTGCTACCCTGGACCGGTACGGGGTGATTATCGGGGCAGAGAGACAGAGTATCTTAGACGGGTTGGCCCTGCTCAACCAAATACTTACAGAGCCACCAAGTCCATCAAGATACCAGATGACAACTTTTCTGGTGGAAGAGATACACGTCTCCAATGCCAGGCTTCAAATGTTGGTTCAACAGAGGCAAGAAGCCATGAGTAGGCATTTGGAGTTGATGGAGGAGATGGAATCTAGGTTCCCGTGAACCTCAATCCGCAACTGCTCTGTCGTTTGTTTTTTTAGGAATGAACATGTAAATTAGGAAACAATTTTGTGTATAGAATTGGAATCAGTAGTATGAAATCCACTTTTTGTTATATACTTTTTTGTCTATTTTTGTTTATGAAATCAATATGTTAAACAAAAACCCTAATCCTCGAAAACAGAGACGATCAACAATTGCAATCCGATCAACAACTGATGCATAATTTTAGGTAAAAAAAAGGTAATCTGTTCGCACAATCTCCATTCCGTTAAACAAAAACCCCAATCCTCGAAAACATAGACGATCAAAAATTACAATCCGATCAACAACTGATGCATAATTTTAGGTAAAAAAATGTAATCTGTTCGCACAATCTCCATTTCGTTAAAAAAAACCCTAAACACAAAAAACAGAACGGATCTACAATAACCTTAAATTTTGTGGAATTATAATTCTAAATAAATTTATATCTTAAAGAATTAAGATAAAAAATAAATAATGGGTCCATTTGATGTGTTTAGGACCAATGAGTCCCAATAAGGTGTGTATGTAACCAATAAGTTGTGTTTAGAACCAATGATGGCCCAATAAGGTGTGTATGTAACCAGTAAGTTGTGTTTTAGAACAATGAGTCCCAATAAGGTGTGATTAATTTTCTTTTTCTCATTATTCAGAAAATTTCACATGTGAACACATATGAAAAATAGCTATTTCACGTGCGAAAGTGTCTACAATGAATCTCACCCTATATATATATAAATATATATATATATATAACCGATAATGTATACATTACAACACATTGAAAGATATATATATATATATATATATATATATATGTGTGTGTGTGTGTGTGTGTTTGTGTGGTGTGTCTTTAGTACTTGACATCTTTTTTTCACGTTAGGTATACAAATTCATTAGGATACAATTATCATTAAACTTATTGCTTAATATTCCATTTTTACATTTAAAGATCATTTTAAAGTTATGTTTAAAATACTATTATATCTATGTCTGGAATTAATTGAGTTTATATTAAATTCGATAATTAAATGCTGTCACGTCCTTATTTGGTGAGATGGTTTCACCCTGATCGATCATATTAATCCCCAAATTACTTCCCACCATTTTTCAAATTTCACCAAAATTCATTGATCAGTTCCTATTCCCTCTCACCAAAATTTTTATCACTAAAACGATTCATCACTCTCTTCTCCCCTACCACTAAAAATTCCTCTACATGATTCATCACACTATCATCTTCAGGAGATCATTTGTTTCATCTCAATTATTTCATCTAATTAATTATTCCATCGCATTTATTTCATTCTCTATTAATTTCATTTCAGGATTCATCTAGCTCATTTAACAATGGATCATGAAGCAGGTGAAGCATTGAAGGATCTTAATTATAACAATGAATTCGAATACAATGATGATTCTTCACAAGCGAGTGAAGAAGATGAAATGGATAACAATGATGATCATTATTCACTACAGAGTGAAGAAGATGAAATGGATAACAATGATGCCCACGTCGACAATGATGCCCAACTCGACAATGATGCCCATGTTACTGAGAATGAGGAAGCTACAACCTCTGCTCCCCAAGCAAACAAGAGGGGGTTGACGCGGTTGGCAAAGTGGCGTGCCAAATTTGAGAAAAATGGTGGGGAAAAATGGCCACTAACATTTGATGCGCTGGGAAGGATTGGCGGGGAGCATAGACAAAAATTTTCGAGTTTTATGGAAGACATTGCAAGGTCAGAGGTTGGATTGAGGTATCTAAAATGGAGGAAGGTGCCAAAAGAGGACAAGAACAAGATGTGGGCAGGGATTTAGGTAATGAAACAAATTAAACATTTTCTCATATTATGTTTGTTAAGTTATTGAATTCCATATATGTGACTAAAAAATCCTGTTGTCATATGTTATTTTTTCAGTAATTATTCAAAATTGATGACTGTCGAAGGGGTCCTCTAATGGTACGGCTTGGTGGGTTGCTAAGGAATTTTAGAAGAAAGATGTTCGAGAAACACATTTGTCCCAACCTAGCAAAATCCACCGTGCTTGAGAAAGTTCCAAAGATGTATCACGCTATTGTGAAAAAGAAGACTGGGACAAATTTGTAGCATATACAAAATCTGACGAATTCAAGGTTTTTACTCAATTCAAACTGCATATTTCATTAATTAGGCTAAGTGTTAATTAATGAGGTTATAATTATATATCCTACTGTTCTGTTGGAAAGACTGTGTGAAAGAGTGGAAAAGAGGTTCGAGCACAGTATGTTTATGATCATACAATGGGACGGGGAGGATACGTCTATCTGAGAGAAAAACTGGTAATAAGCTAAGTGTGATACACCCAGTCATGGTTAAGAACGTGCAATGTATGTTTCAAGTCTGATATATATTATTATTATAATACAAGGTACAAACCAAAGAAATTGCAGCTGATGATTGCCCCTCTCGAGCGTTTATGTGGAGGAAGGGAAGGTAAATAAAAGGGGGAATACAAAACGCCTGTGGTGAAGGGCGTAGCAGATGAAACAAAAATAAATGTGGGATCCGTGACCATAGAACCGGGAACGGATGCCCTGACATTGGTCCTTGACAAGGAAAAGGGCGGATACCTAAAAGGTATTGGGTATAGAGTGACTTCCTGTGGATATTGGCAGGGTGCTCCAAAAGGGCGATTGAAAGAACGGATCGAAAAACTTGAGGCGGAACTAAAAAATGAAAAACAGCTGCATGAGAAAAAGGATCAAGAGGTTGAGCACCTCACTGATATGGTTAAAGCACAACATGATAAAATTGATAAGCTTACGGCGTTTATGAACCTCATGATTCAAGATAAACAAGTTGATAAAACGGTAAATTCTATAAGGGAGAAATTATATATATATATATACCTATAATTAATTATATTATATACTTTACTTTTTATCAATTAATTATTATAAATCATTAAATCATTTCGTAGGTAAATTCCGCGGAGGCGCCTTTTACTACAACTGTAAGATCTAAAAACAGTTGTAATCAGCATTCCAATGTAAATACAACGGTAATTAAATATTATTGCTGATATATATGAGCAATCTATATGAGCAATCTCCCTTGAGCGCATATTTATTAATTAATTAACTAATTGAATTAATTGTACGTAGGACATGATCAATTCCGCGCACAATACATCGCGGAAACAATCTACTCCATCAAACTCATCTCAAAGGTCGGCCGATAAGGTACAGATTTGAAACAGTTCTGAATTTGAGTTGATCTGGAAGATTCTAGTTCATCTGGATGAACATGCGTCTCTAGTTATAGTTCATCCGGATAGTCAAAGTTCCTCAGGATAGGTAAGGTTCATCAGGATAGTAAAAAGTTCATCAGGATAGTTAGAGTTCATCGGGATAGTTAGAGTTGATCCGGAAGTTCCTAGTTCATCAGGATGGTTAGAGTTCATCGGGATAGTTTCTATATGAGCATTTAATTATTTTAATATACACAATTGTGCACTTCCCTTATAACTAATTGCTATATGATCATTTAATTAAATGTTGATGCTGTCTTTAGGGGAAAAAGTGAAAAATAACAGAAGCAGTAGCAGCTGCAGCCAGTACTGCTGGGGCATCAGAGCAGGAAGTGGTATATATATATAATTAAGGATTTGACAAATCGCTTTGACGTTATTGTTAATTAATATATATGTTACTAATCAGTTAATTACATGGTGTCAATTTAGGAAAAGAACAAGAGACATGCGAAACTAGTAAAACCTGCAGCTCGTAAAGTATCTCCTAAGAAGAGTGATCGGTTGGAAAAACCAAATAATTATGATGCCATTGCAGCTCCTATCGATCAGCCAGTAATCCAAGAGGTATATACCACAATTTTTTTTTCTATTTTTGACTTTAATTAATTAATTGTTAATATATATATGCTATAACTAATATTATTATTATTATGTCACTTCTGATCAGCGGTGCCAAACTGTGACGTTGCACGTGGAGGGGGATTGACTAAATGTCGTGGGAATGGCTGAGTTATTACCAAAAGAAAAAGATGAGAAGATTCATGGAAGTCCATTACCTCCTAGTTGCCATAGAATTAAAGTTTATCAGGTCAATAAGGGTGCAACATTTTTACCATTGCCATTAGATGATAAAACAACGCTTTCGGAGGTTGAAAATATATATATTATTGCATAGCCGATGAAATGAACGATCCTTCATTCTAATAACAAGTCAGATAAATCACAGCCGGTTGATCATTCTACGGTTCAAAAAGTACTGGAACAACCTCATTTTATAGCCACCCCACGACTTAAAACGCTCCCAAGGTCTAGTTTTGAGTTCTTGCACCAAGAATCGTCATCTTGATCAAATTTCTTTGAAGCTCTAAGTCCCGTTTCATCCTAGTTTCATCGTAGATCACCTGTATTTGTTTCTTTCTTGATTTCTTGTAAAAAAAAGCTCCAAGATTTAACCTTTATATTAGATCAAGAGCTGCATGATGATTATATGATGATTCCATGAGTAGATCTAGGGTTTAAATTGATAAATTTTGCATCTTTGAAGAAAAAGTATGATCTTTGTGATGTTGATGATGATCCGTGCATAGATCTAGGGTTTTTGATGTTGCATGCAAGTAAAGATCCAATTTTTTTGCATTTAACTTGTTATGGATGCTTGATAAAGGTAGATCTAGTGTTGTTATGCAATAAAGTCATAAACTTTACGTGAAATCTATGATAAAACCCCGGCTTTGGTAACCATGCATGTTAGATCTCTAATAAAGGTGCATGATTTGTGATAGATCTTGTATAAAGTTGCATGATTCATGTAAATGGATGCATGAGGAACTATAAAGTCACAAACTTGTTAGAGCATTATATGTTCGTTGTGTGAAGTATCTAAACATGTGTGTGAAGTATCAAGTACAAGACAAAAGCTACAAGAGTGTCTGTGTCCGAAGTGACCCGAAGTGGCAGTTCGGGTGACACGAATGACCCGAAGTGGCAGTTCGGGTAACAGCTAGTTCGAACATTTATGTACAACTATAAATATGATTGTCTTGTATAGAAATACAAGTTCTTGGTCATTTTCATCTGTGTGTTTTTTGTGTGTACTCTGAAAGTTAATCAATACAAATTCACTTTGTATTTACATCTTTGTGTCTCGTTTCTATAACTCGAATTACTCGTTTTGATCATTGATCGAGTAGACGATCCAACTCACAAACTTTCAAGTGGTATCAGAGCTTTCGGTTCTATCTATCGATCAGATCGTTTTAGTTTTTTGAGTTTTTGGTTCAAAAAGTGGGGGTTTTGAAAAATTCATGCGTTTTTACTTCTATTTGATCATTTCTAGTGCATTTTCAGTGAAAAATCCTCTCCTAAATCATTCCTTTTGAGTATATCTGATTACTACTGCAAATCTCATTAAAAAACTCTTGAAATTGCGAACTTTGAGTCGAATATGTTTCAGTTTGGTTAAATTCGGCTGAAGAACTGTCTGTCTGAAAAATAACCGCTCCGAAGTGCGAGTTCGGGTGAGTTCAGTCATTCTTGTTCAAGCGAAGTGTGAGTTCGGCTGAGTTCGGTCTAGCGAAGGTTCAGTTCGAATTTTGTTTGGTTGACTACAGTTCGTTTGAGTTCGTGTACTCGAAGTCCCAGTTTGGTTGAATTGTTTCAGTTCGGAACTAGTTCGGATCATCTCAGTTCATCTAAGTTCAGATCTAGTTCGGCTCAGTTCGGTTCATTAATTTTAAGTTCGTTTGAGTTTGGGTAAACAATAATCAAGATGTCGGATTTTCAAGCTTTCGTAGCATTACAAACGTCAATGCAAACAACTATGCAAAGTTTACTGAATTATGATAATGAAATCAGAACAAGTCATAAAGTTCCCAAATTACTTCGATTGGAAGATTATCATAGTTGGGTTAAACGGTTTGAGGCATATATTGGAACGAATGATGTGGATATTTGGTTGTCATATACGGATCAATATGTGTATCCGACAAATGAAAATGGAAGACGAGTTTTACAGAAAGTTTATCATCTGAATAAAAGAAAGCATATCAAGTTGAACAAAAAGCTTTTGGAACTTTGACGATGGCATCAGTTTTCTACTTACAATACAACGAAAGATTTATGGGATAAAATGGTCTCCCCAAAATAATATTATGTACCGATGATGCCGCAACAACTAAAAATGATACATCCAAGTTACGCATCTGTAAGCCACTCCCGATTACCATTGGTAAAGTAATTTCACCAATAGGTCTGACTACTTCTCCCGCAAAACTAACTAAAGGAACCGACGTTGGACGCAACTGTGAACAAATGCTGGATCCCATCTGTCTAAAACACTGCTCATACATGATCTCTGTTGCACTTCCACAATCAATATGTGTTCTCTTAACCATGAATCCGCCTATTTTCGCAGATACAACAACCGGTTCTTCAGTAGCCATTTGTTCTAAAATTGGCGGAAACGTTATTTCTTTATATTTCCAATCAACTTGGCTATTATTTTTATTTCTAACATTCCTATGTTGATCTGTTAAACGCAACTGCACCATGTTAATTACAGGTGCATCTCCCTGCACATTGTTCCGAATCACCTTTACTAAATGCGCTAACTTTCCCGACTTCACTGCCTTATCAAGCTCTCTCTTCAGGGTCCAACAGGTGTTAGTGGTATGACCCCTGTCCTTATGATACTCACAATACTTGTCCAAATTTTTTGTAGGAGCATTTCGTATTTTAGGCGGTGCAGGTAGATCTACTTTCTCTGTTGCCAAAATTTGAGTTGGCGTTTTAACTAATTCCGCAAATCTTGCTCCTCTATAATCAACACTCGTATTCCTCAATGACCCCCCCAAAATTTTTACTTTTAGGAACAAAACCTCTTACCCACTTATTCTGCGAAACCGACCCAACACCTCTCACAGGACCAGCATTACCCCGGCCAAATGATCCAGAGCCCGATCGCATCTGACCACTCTTAGCGTTATTCCCGGTCAAATAGGCACATGCATTTTTCCCTCGAACAAATGCCCTTGCTTTATCCATCAGTACATCCATTGTCCTCGGAAGATTCTCATGCAACTTTTCAACTAACTGAGCACATTTCACCCCATGACAGAAACCCGAAATCCGCAGCTGATCTCCAGCTCCTTCAACCCCCATACTTTATTTGTTAAACCGTGTAATAAAATCCTCAATGGATTGATTATCTCGCCTTCTAATATTATGCACCTCAGTTGGATCTTTCATACACCGCTTCTGTTGACTAAACTGCCGAAGAAACTTGTTTTTCAGATCTTCAAAACTATCAATTTGCCCTGCCGGTAATGAATCGAACCATACTCGTGCCACACCAGTAAAAGTTTGTACAAACATATGGCACCAAATTTCTTCAGTCCATTGTTCTAAATGAGCAGCAGAATAAAATTCAAATATATGATCATCCGGATGAGCTAGGCCAGAATACTTCCTTACTACTATCGGCAACTTCAACTTCTTCGGAAAAGTAGCTTCGGATATCCATAACGAAAATTTGGAATGCGACTTCATTGATTGAGGCATGTATGGTACTATTACATCTGTGCATGTCAAAAGTTTCCACAAAACATATACAAAACCTCTTAACAAAAAAAAAATTTAACATAATCATATACTCATCTCATCATGCATTTTGAAATTTAAACATATAGAATATTTATCATACCATACTAATCAATATATTCGTATGCTTAATTAATGAGTTTATCTGTTAATTAAACGTGTACCTTTCACCGTATAACTTTTCTCAACATTACGCCTTTCTGGAATGTGATTGTCCTTATCACGATCATATTCCTTTTGACTTCCTTGATTAGTCCAATATCGCAACAACTCCTCATCACGCTGTTGATCATGCCTCTTTTCTTCATTTTCCTTGCTTCGCTGCTAATCCTCCTTCATCTGCCGTCTCTTCAACTGTACCAGCAAACTTTTATTTCTGATCAAAAATTCGACATCGAGCTCGTCCAACTCATCACATTCTAACATAAGCAGGTCTTTATCATCGGTGTCATGATTTACCAAAACAAACCGCTTCAATGAACCAAAATCGCTACCATCGTCTTCCTGTGTCTGCTTACCAGACGACTTTAGTTCTGTAAGTGTATTAGAATTCGGCGTAACAACATTTTGTTCCTTCTGTAACATCGCCGACTGCTTTGATTTTGACGAAGAGGATAAATCCACAAACACTTCTGGTTTAGACAGGTTTTCCTCTTTATTCTTCTCTCCCGACGAAGAATTGACGAATGATTTCCTCAAATCATCAAACGACTCCATTACTCAATGTTCGTGTCAACTATTTGATGGCGCCACTGAAAAAGCAAGTAATCACCGGATTCGATAGATCGCCAAATCAGGATTAAGAGTAATAGAAAAGCTAGAATGATTGAGGTAGAAGAAGTAATTTTATTGATATCTGTGAAGAAAGATAGTACAGACGCATATGTAATATATGAGATTTACAAGTGAATCAGAAGTCCTTAAACTACACCACTCGCCGGGTATTTATAGGCCTCGCTCGTGATCCCTTGACCTGCATCTTCTTAATCGCACCTGTCTAAGGCCTGCACAAACACTTCTGACGGACATTATATTCGGAGGACTTGGAAGTGAACGATCGGATGTGTAAAACATATCTGATGCATCGTTTACTTCATCACTATGGATGCTAGTTTAACTATTTCATGTCTTTTCCATGCTTTTGTATTTTGTTTCTTCGTGGTTCCCATAGAATAAATTATTCAAAAGTGTTAAGAGTAGAACCATTCGCGATTGAAGTGTATTACCTTAACACTTACATTCAAAGAATGAACATGCATTATCCTTGTCATATGGGATTTTTTTTTTGTAATGTCATTTCTTTGGGAAATTTCTTGAATTTCCCTTCACAAGTATTTTTTTTATAAGATCCCAATAAAATGAACGAACCTCAAAGGAAAGCTGACGCATGCATTTCCCCCTTATCAGATGCTTCCACCTTTAAAGGGTTTTAACAACATTATGTCAATACTACCTTAAGAGTCTATACCATTTTATTGTAATGCAAATCAATTTCTTGTAGGATAAAAAAGTCCTTACAATCTTCGGTAAGGCTTGATTGAATCGTTGTTTAAATGATTTACCCACAAATTTACCATCATAACATAAGTTATAAAGTAATACAATCTTCGGTAAGGCTTGATTGAATCATTGTTTAAATGATTTACCCACAAACTTACCATCATAACATAAGTTATAAAGTAATACTTGCGACCCTTAGAGAGCTTAAATGGGTTTTTAAGACATGCTTTTCCCCAATTAAGTTGGCCATCTCTCTTTTGGGCTTCTGTTAACAACCATTGTGTTAACAAGGTGTCCGGCCTGATCACCTCATCCTAACATGCACTCTTTATGTTATTAGCGAGACAGTTAGGGACAAGATAAACTTGCTTATTTATCTTGGATTATTTCTTATAAATAAGAAAATAACAGTGATTCAACATTAGAGATTCAGCATGTGATTTCTTTTTGATGAACTCACAAGTAATTTATGACCCCTAAGGGACGGTGGCTACTGCCATTTTAGGAAGACGAAAATTATCGCATGTGTACTCCCTTTATGAAAGGAGGTTTTTTAATTCTTAGTGCGGATATTCCTTTCAGAAGAAGGAAGTGTATCATCCATTGCAGCATATGCACATGTATATATGTGTACGCAACCACTCAACAATTGTTGGTATTGATCAAAAAGAAATAAATACTTTCATTAACTGGCTTAATAAAGAAAAACAGAACATCTTATTCTTCTTCACTCTTATTACAGGAAATGATCATAGAAACAAAGTTCAAGGTAAACTCTCTTTTCTTAGAAATCTTCACTTGCGAAGATGTACTCCATTCCAGGCTCGAACTAATTCAGTTCCATCG
>JBCNJP010000003.1:61005193-61022914 GCA_039602395.1 Deinandra increscens subsp. villosa | reverse complement strand
TTTGACCAAAACAATTAGTATTCAAATGACCCGAAGCACACAGCTTCTGGTCGACCAGTGTCTTCCACAAAATCATTTGCAGCTTTGCTGACCATCTTAGGTCGCCACTGCATTTTTACCTTTTTCAGTTTGTACTGAATCATCTCTGTGAGGACCCACCAACACTAGAATCAAATTTGAAAAATTGGTTCGGTATAGATTTTGATTTGAAAGGTGTGGATTCAGTAAAAATTCTGCCTGATTCATCAATAAATGTGGCAGATTTGTTAAAAAATGATCGATTTGCAATTTCGGGACAATCCTGTGCCATGTGTCCCTTTCGGCGAAATTGATAGCACAAACGATATGATCGTTTAGATTGTGGTTTGCCCTGAAATTGATGACCTCTTTCATCAGACTCCGAAATATCATCAAAAATTTGAAATCGGTTAGAATGTACCCATTTCGATGTAGGACTTCGAGGTGTGGAATTTGAACCAGATGAAGAAGATTCTTTTGGAGTACTTTCAGACGAAACCTTCTTCTTCTACTTGCCCCCAAATCCCTTCTCCATAGTTGAAATGAATACCTGAGCCAGGTAATAAATTTAATCCAAACTAGTGTCTTTCTTTTCTTTCTTAACCTTCTTGGACACAATGTTTTGAGTTTTCTCCTCAATCTTCTTGCATTCACTACCCAAACCAGAACATTTGTAACCCGGTAGCTTTGACAAATCGACTTGAGAACTTGAAGAACCAAATTTAGCAGATGTTTTGGTCAAAAATTCACAAAGGAATCTCGTATTCCAAACTTAGAATGTGAGGTATTGTGCTTGTCAATATGCTCGATATAAAAGTTGAACACAAGGATGTAACGAGGGAAAAATCCAGGATCCTTCGAGTTGCCTCTAGGAATCCTAGCAAAAAAACCTCGGGAGCCGGCTTGAAGAGCATGCTGCCTAGCAATTTTATTGATACGAAATGAAGAATTACAAGTGTTGAGCTATTGTGATCGAAATCTATGTGTTACAGAGAGTATTCAGTGAGTGTGTGTGGTATCTGGTCCCTATCATCGTTCTTTAATGCTTGACCTGGTCTTTAGTCTTCATTTACACGTCCCTTTAAGCCTGCAATTAATTAGGACACGTGGACAATTGAAACGGTTAGTCAATAACTGCATTTCAGGATACCGAACCTGTCAGGATACTGAACCACTTGAGCTTCCGGCAAGGATCCCGAAATATAATAACCAACTGTCCCATATTTTAGGGATTCTCTCCACTAAGTCAATATGAACGTTGTGGACCACTTAGTCCACGTTCTATAGTATGTGTCCGAGTCTTTAGGCTTGTTTTACACGTTTTCTTTACCTGCAAGCATATAAATACAAGGAACAACATAGCGGTTAGTCGATAACTGCAATTCAGGATGCCCGAACCTGTCAGGATTCTCAACCCGTCTGAGGATACTGGACCACTTGAGCTTCCGCCAAGGATCCCGAAATATCAGCCCAAACAATTGCCACTGAATTATGACAGTTGTCGACCATGAAGACGGCTGTGAAAATTCAAACTCTTGAAATAATTACGGAGGTGACTCGTTAGCTCCTGATTTGATAGCGACACAACTTCTCATTAGAATTCTCCATAAATAACCCTGGGTTACCGTCAGAACCTTCTTGATTTCTCTTTTTGTCCAGGTCAGCTCCCTCCCTTTTCTTTTCGATTTTCTTCTGTGATCAAGGCCAATGAAGCAGATGCTGAAGGCTTCACTGCTGAGACTTGGATGAAACTACCTGGAAAGGAACTCTGGAGAAGCTTGGGGGTGATGAGAAGCTGGAGTTGCCCTTTTTGAATTTCCTGCATGGTTAATACTAGTATCCGACTTTCTTTATCATGGTGTGTTTACCCCTTGTTTTTGATTTTGTTCATGAAAAATTTTGAAATATTTAAGTGAGAATCCCATCAGGTTCCTCAGGAATATTAAGGTAGTAAAAATGCTTTAAGTTAAGTATGTAAGTTGACAAACCACGACACAAGTCAGCATGATAAAATGTAATAATTTGAAAGTACATTACCCGAATAGTCCCTTAAGTAGGTTTTACCTTGGGCGCATTTAGATAGATTCTGGAATCCTCTTTCAACATCCTTGAGGATACCTGTGGTAAAATCATACTAGTTTCGAAATTGAGTTAAACTGGGGACAAGCCCGATATACTTGGGACTAAGCCAATTCTGGGGACAAGCCCGATAAACTTGGGACTAAGCCAATTCTAGGGACAAGCCTGATAAACTTGGGACTAAGCCAATTCTGGGGACAAGCCCGATAAACTTGGGACTAAGCTAATTCTGGGGACAAGCACGATAAACTTGGGACTAAGCCAATTCTGGGGACAAGCCCGATAAACTTGGGACTAAGCCAACTGGGGATACACCCATACGCAAGTGACATGAAAATGCCAAAACCTTAGATAACACGTTGGTGTTATAAACCTTAGATAATTCGTGAGGATAGCACGTCTGCTATTACTTGAGGATTCGCTCAATAGCGAATAACGAGCGCTCCTGGCAATTCTTAGAAAAGGTGAAGACCTTTTAAACCTTAGTTAACACGTAAGTGTTAAAAATCTTGAGAATCCACACAGTAGCCTCCAGTGACAAGATTGGCAGCCACCTCTTAAGATGGACTGGTCCGGCCACCTTGAGCATACCAGTGAACAACGTGCGCTCCTGGCGAGGGTTGTGCGCTACTAGCGATTACCCAAACGTAGGAGAGGTGATAACCTCTCAAACCTTAGGAGGTATGCAGGATACCTTAAACGAAGGAGAGGTGATCAACCTCTAACTAGGGATATACCCAAAATACTTAGGATTCTTGGAATCTGCAAAACACTCAACACTTGGTGAGGGGTGGGTGTTAGCTTAGCTAACACCACTCCGATGCTTAAGTCAGTATCATGTGATAAAAATAATAAGGATGATATGGAAATCGGATCAGTATACATACCTTGTAGTATTTGATTAGCGAGGATCCTTAGGATTCCATTAGGATTCCAGTGGGATTCCTACATAAAATAAGCTTTGAGGCGTATGGCATTCCAGGCTCTTGGTAGGGGTTCTCCTTCCATGTTTACCAAGCGATATGCCCCTTTTCCTTCTTCAGAATCTATCAAATATGGTCCTTCCCACTTGGGTGCCAATTTTTCATCGGCTAGATTGGTAGTATTCTGAAATGCCTTTCTCAACACTAAGTCGCCTACTTGGAATCTTCTTAGCCTGGTGTTCTTGTTATAGGATTTTGCTATCCGCTATTGATAAGATGCCATCCGGATTCTGGCCATATCTCTGAGCTCCTCGACTGTTTCGAGATCCTGAAGGATATTCTGGCTGTTGGTTTCAGGATCCTGGCAGTTGACTCTGGCTGTAGGAAGTACCATCTCTGTAGGGATCACAGCTTCTGCCCCAAACACTAATGAGAATTGCGTTTGGCCAGTAGAATTCTTAGGTGTGGTTCTATCTGCCCAAAGGACAAATGGCAGCTCCTCAGCCCATTTCCCTTTCTTGGAGCTCAGCTTCTTCTTAAGGTTGTTGATTATGATCTTATTGCTGGATTTTGCCTGCCCATTAGCTTGGGGGTGGACAGTTGTTTAAGTGATCATCTTGATGCCCCAGCTTTCACAAAAGCTTGTAGTTCTCTTGCTGATAAACTGGGAGCCATTGTCGCATATGATTTTGCCGGAATCCCAAATCTGGTGAGGATGTTCCTTTTGATGAAGGATATCACTTCTTTTTCTCTCACTTGAACATAGGCTTCTGCTTCAATCCACTTGGAGAAGTAATCCGTCATGGCAAGCATAAACACCTTTCCTCTGGGAGCCTTTGGCAGCTTACCCACAATATCCATGCCCCACTTCATGAATGACCATGGGGATACTATAGGATGCAGATGCTCAGGGGGTTGGTGGAGGATATTGCCATGCCTTTGACAAGCATCGCATTTCTGTGAGAAGCTCACGACGTCCTTCTTCATAGTTGGCCAATAATATCCGAATCTGAGAACTTTAGAGAACAGTGCCCTGCCCCCGGTATGGTTCCCATAATCTCCACTGTGGATGTCTTCAAGCACCTCAAGAGCTTCTGACTTCTCTAGGCACCTTAGGTAGACACCTGCAAGAGATCTTCTATATAGGATATTATTAATAATACTATAGGGTACTACCTTTGTGCGAAAAGCTCTGGGGTTTTCGCCCTTGGGAATCTCCCCATCATTGAGATACTTCCTGATCGGGTAAGTCCAGGATTCCTGAGCATCTTCAGGATTCTCAACATCTGCACCTACATTATTTTTAACAGCATGAGCTTCCTGTTGAGCTATCGCTGGCGTCAGGATGTAAGTTATTGGAATCTTGACATCCTCAGAGTTCCAGAGCGATGAAGCCAAGTTTGCCAAGGCATCGGCTTCTGCATTATCTTCTCTTGGTACCTGCAAAATGTTAGAATTTTCGAAAAATAGAGACAATTTTTTAACAATTTCAAGATACTTGATCAGATTCTCCCCTCTCACTGCATAAGAGCCATTAAATTGGTTAGTCAATAAGAGAGAATCGACAAACACTTGTATGGACATGATTCCCATATCCCTGGCCAGCTGTAATCCAGCAATTAGAGCTTCATACTCAGCTTCATTGTTGGTAGCCTGGAATTCACAGGATATGGATAGAGGTATTATGTCCCCATTTGGCGATTTTAGAAGGATTCCCAGCCCTGCTCCTCTTGACATTTGAGGAGTGTAGAGGCTAGATTATGAGGCTTGTAATATTAAATAAGTTGGGCTGGGCTTAGAGGGTTTAACTAGATTAGTAGGCTAGTTTATGATTGGGCTTGGGTTTACTATTGGAGAGGGGATAATAAGTATTATCCGAAGGGAACTCGAGGATGATACTTATTATCTAATGGAAAAGACTTCCTCCGTCAGATCTTAACAAATATTTCAGGGGAAGGAGAGGGGATAATAAGTATTATCCGAAGGGAACTCGAGGATGATACTTATTATCTAACGAAAAGACTTCCATAATACATTGTATCTGAAGGGGACTCGAAGATAATATGTATTATCTCAAGGGAAGTCCTTAGCTGAAGGGAAGTTATCAGCTAAGGGGAAGTCTTTAGAGGTCTTGGGTTCAGGGTAAGTTTTATAGAAAACCCGTAATCTATATTAGGGTTTTTGGTTAAAATTATGTTAATTTGAATCAACTGAACAGATGATAATTACCTTCTAACCCAAAGACCAGTCATCAAATGTCTGGTGGAGTATATTTTTTCAAATGTGTGTCAGACAGGTTGATGATAGAAAGATGTTGCTACTGCTCAAGTTAAAGAACCAGCCGGACACGACTTTCATCTGAATAAGCAACTGTTCAGGGGAAGTTGTTGGTGTCTTTACAAGTATCCAAAAGTTTCAAAAATTTTCAAATCAATACTTTGAAAGTTAGCTTGGCCAGATGTCTGCAAAATTTTTGTGTTTTGTTCTTTTAAGTGTGTTTGTGTGTTTTGTTTAAAAAAAAAAAAGAATTATGTTCACAAAATTGTGACATTAAAAATCAAAAAGCAAGGGGAAAAAATGTAAAGATAAAGAAAAAGTTGACCCCTAAAAAATAGTGTGCTTTTCAATTTTTAATTGTTTGTGTCTTGTTTTTGAGAAGTTTAGGGGAAGTAAAATGAATGTTCGGGTTGGAGATGGCTGACACGCGTAAGGCGAAAGTGAAAGGCAAGCTCCACGGTGATATGCTCGGTAGGCTCGACCTAAACGTATGACCTCCAATGAAAGTGCAGTGAACTTAAAAGATATATATGTTTAGCTTCCCATACTAGGTTGCATGGTTTAAAAGACTGAGTCCCGGCAAAAATGGGTTGAGAGTGGTAATTACCTAGTATTCACTCTCTCACACGCCATGTCTCTGCTGTCATGACTACACCACATAATAAAACGAAAAGAAAAAGAAAAGAAAAAGAAATGAAAAAAATGAAAAAGAAAAGAAAATGAAAAATAATCACTCAGTTGGTCTTCTTTGCGTGCTTAGCGGCCGACCTGATCACCAACTGATGGTTAATGAAAATAAGTGGTAGTCATAGCCGTGGTGCATGGTTCCTCAAGTTGGGGGTTTGTGAATCCTCAATAAACTCTGAGGTTGGGTAGGTTTTGCTGTGTACGCTTGGGTGTGGGGACAATTAAACATGACGGTAATAATGTACTATATTAAGCATGACGCATTCGGTTGGGATTAAACGGGTTTGAGTTTAAAGCGGACAAACATACCGGCAATCACCTGGACTAGTTGAGTAACTGAAGCTGAAAAGGGTTCCTCAGTCAGATTCATACGGTTTGATCCCTTGTAAACTTTCTCATGTTTGGTTTAGTAAGTTTTTGTTTATTTTTATCTTTCGTGTGTGAGTCGCTAAGTTCTTTTTTGGTGTGTTTTCGTCTTGGCCAGGTTGATTTGAGAATTTAAAATGTGTTTTTCATGGGTTTTAATGCATGACAATATGCCCCCGATAGATCTTGCCAAATTTTTAGGGGAAGAAGGATGGGATAATAAGTATTATCCGAAGGGAACTCGAGGATGATACTTATTATCTAATGGAAAAGATTTCCTCCGTCAGATCTTGACAAATTTTCAGGGGAAGGAGAGGAGATAATAAGTATTATCCGAAGGGAACTCGAGGATGATACTTATTATCTAATGAAAAGACTTCCATAATACATTGTATCTGAAGGGGACTCGAAGATAATATGTATTATCTCAAGGGAAGTCCTTAGCTGAAGGGAAGTTATCAGCTAAGGGGAAGTCTTTAGAGGTCTTGGGTTCAGAGGAAGTTTTATAGAAAACCCGTAATCTATATTAGGGTTTTTGGTTAAAATATGTTAATTTGAATTAACTGAACAGATGATAATTACCTTCTAACCCAAAGACCAGTCATCAAATGTCTGGTGGAGTATATTTTTTCAAATGTGTGTCAGACAGGTTGATGATAGAAAGATGTTGCTACTGCTCAAGTTAAAGAACCAGCCGGTAAAGACTTTCATCTGAATAAGCAACTGTTCAGGGGAAGTTGTTGGTGTCTTTACAAGTATCCAAAAGTTTCAAAAGTTTTTCAAAGAAAATGCTCACAAGTTTAGGGGAAGCTGAAGATTTCAAGTCAATCTTTGAAAAAGAAAATGATACAGAGAGCAGTCAGAGTTCATGAAGTTTGAAGTTCAACAATCAAGGTCTTCACAGTTAGAGGTTTTTCAAAATTTAACCTCTAATTGTTTTGAAGATTCAAGACAGTTACCAAAGATTCAGCAAGAACCAATTCTTTCAAGAGAAGCAAGTCAATGAGAATCCTCCTCTCATTAGCTTGTTCATTTCAAGAAGTTCAAGCTGATGCTGATCAAGAGGAAGTCCCAAGAGCCAGTCATGAAACCCTCTCGAGGATTTCTGCGGAAAGAATCTTCATCAACATCTTTGCCAGCCAGTCAACAAGAAGAATGTCAAAGATTGAAGACATTTAATATCACAAGCCTAGGGGAAGATTGTAGAGGCTAGATTATGAGGCTTGTAATATTAAATAAGTTGGGCTGGGCTTAGAGGGTTTAACTAGATTAGTAGGCTAGTTTATGATTGGGCTTGGGTTTACTATTGGGTTTATGATCCAAAAGGGGCCCAATAGTAAACCCAATGGGGGTCTATATATAGACCACTTGACCTCCTTATTTAGGGGGCTGATTACGATTATTAGAGAGCAGCCAGAGGTGTTTACGATCCAAGGTGATTACGATCGTAAACCCGAGAAGAGAGAGAGTTTACGATTTCTGTTTTGTACCCGACAAGTTCATCTTGTGTGCAAGTTCAAGTTTTTATTGTTTAATCATCGTATTCTTGTGTTCTCTTCATCTTTATTATTGAATCGGTCTTGTACAAGGATTCCGCACTTGTACTAGATTAAAATATCGTGATTAGTTGTTTTATCAGGACCTACAAGGAGCCGTCAGTATAGAGGATCCAGTCTTCCTTGAGCTTCTCAAGCTGCTGGACTTCCTTCTCAACTTCTGGTTCAATGTCACTTCTAAAATCCGCCACAAAGTCAGATAATGCTTGGGACTTAATTGCTATTCTTGGTTCATATTTGATGTCATAGGCACTCAGCTTGACTGCCCACTTAGCCATCCTTCCTGACATTTCCGGCTTCCTGAGAACTGCCTTGATATGATAGTTAGACATCACAATTATAGTATGGGTTTCAAAATAGTGTATGAGTTTAGTGGAAGCCATTATAAGAGATAAAATTAACTTCTCGAGATAGGAGTACCTGAATTCTGTGTCTAGCAGAGTTTTACTTACATAATAGACCGGATGCTGCTGTCCTTGGTGATCTTTGACTAAGACAAGACTTACTGAGCTTCCGGATACAGCAAGATATAGATATAGCGACTCCCCATCTTCAGGTTTCATCAGAAGTGGAGCTTCTGACAGGTACTCTTTCAGGCTCTTCAGGGCTTCTTCATGTCTTTCAGCCCATTCAAAATTCTTGTTCTTCCTCAGAAGCTCATAGAAATCCTTGCTCTTCTCTGAGGATCTTGAAATAAATCTGTTGAGCGCTGCAATCCTTCCTGACAGTCTTTGAACTTCCTTTATATTCGAAGGCGACTTAAGGTTGAGAATTGCTTTAATCTGCTCAGGGCTTGCTTCGATCCCTCTCTCGGTTACCATGTAACCTAAGAACTTTCCAGCTCGCACCCTAAAGTGGCACTTGGAGGGGTTGAGCTTCATGTTGTAATGGTCAAGGATGTCAAAGGCAGTTTGGAGATCCCTGACATGGTCTTGAACTCTCTTGGACTTCTCCACCATATCATCAATGTAGACTTCCATTGTGTCCCCCAGTTGCTCTTTGAACATCATGTTGACAAGTCTCTGATAGGTGGCACCTGCATTTCGTAAAACAAAAGGCATAGCAGTATAGCAATATATACCTGTTGGAGTTATAAAGGCTACATGCTCCTGATCACAGGGTTCCATCTGGATTTGTTGGAATCCCGAAGAAGCGTCCATGAAAGTGAGCATCTCATGACCTGTTGTGGCATCCACCATTGCATCAATGTGGGGAAGTGGGAAAGGATCCTTGGGACAGGCCTTGTTTAAGTCTGTGTAGTCCATATAGACTCTCCACTTCCCGTTCTTCTTTTGGACTACCACTACGTTCGCTAGCCACCTGGGATATTTGACTTCCCTGATCACCTTTGTCTTGAGAAGCTTGTCAACTTCCTCCTGGATTATGGCGTTTATTTTGGAGAGCGAACTTCCTTCTCTTTTGATGAACTGGCCTGAAAGAAGGATCTAAACCAAGTTAATGAGTAATAACATGTTTAGGGATACCTGTCATGTCTTCATGCTTCCAGGCGAAAGTTGAAGTTCTGGACTGGAGAAGCTGAACTAGATTCTTTTCAACCTCCTGTGGGATGCTGGTCCCGATGGCACCTTGACTTCACGATTCTCAGGATTCAGCTGGACTTCTTTAACATCGAGCTCCCTGTCCTCCTGTTCCTCGGGTGCTCTTTTCTGTAATTGCTATCCCTTCGTCAATTTTGTTGTATTCTTCATAGAAGTTGAGTAGCAGTTCTTGGCTTCCTGCTAGTCACTTTCAATCCTGACAACTCCCCAGGGTGTAGGAAGCTTGATACACTGGTGATAGGTTGAAGGAACTGCCTTCATCTTGTGAATCCATGGCCTGCCAAGAATAATATTGCAACAAGAGAGAGAATCTATAACACAGAATTTCTGCATGCAATTTACTCCCTCTATATATACTGGTAGTCTAATGTCTCCAACGGTGCTCTTGGTTTCGCCACTGAAGCCAACCAAGACTAAAGATCTTGCCATAATTTCTAATTCTGGGATGCCCATCTTTTTGAGCACATTCAGATGGATTATGTTGACAGAGCTTCCGTTGTCTATCAGGATCCTGCGTACTAAATGGTCAGCAATATATAAAATAACCACCAGACTAACATTACTCCCTGCATATCCAGTGGCCTGGCAAGTCATTGCAGGGGCCGTAATGAAGCCTGGTACTGATTTGTAATTGTAGCGAGCCGGATCTAAGGATCCTGAGGCATTGAAATTGAGATGCCGGGGAACTAGAGGACTTTGCTCCTCCACAGGTTTCTTAGGCTTCTTAAGCTCCTCGATCTCCTTCATCACCGTTTGATTGGTCTTTTCTTGCTGATCCATCTAATTTTTCACCTGTCTGATCAAAGTAAACAAATCATTGTTAGTAATAACAGGATCAACAGATTGAACCTGGGATCCTGTGAAGATAGGATAGTTAGTTTTTCTCAGCTGCTCGTCCACTCTTTTATGACGGTCATCGGTTTTTTCTGACTTCCTGGAGCGGAAGGAAGAGGAGGAATAAAGGACGATGTAGAGGGTGAAACAGATTTATGTTGGTTCAACATTTTTCGGATCGAAGATCGAATGAAGTGGACAAAGAACGGGATTTTCTTGGAATGAAGCACCACTTGCCCCATGGTGGGCGGCAAACTGTTTTGGTCAAAAATTCAGAAAAGGAATCTCGTATTTCAAACTTAGAATGTGAGGTAGTGTGCTTGTCAATATGCTCGAAATGTAAAGTTGAACACAAGGATGTAACGAGGGAAAAATCCAGGATCCTTCGAGTTGCCTCTAGGAATCCTAGCAATAAAACCTCGGGAGCCGGCCTGAAGAGCCTGCTGCCTAGAAATTTTATTGATACGAAATGAAGAATTACAAGTGTTGAGCTATTGTGATCGAAATATATGTGTTACAAAGAGTATTCAGTGAGTGTGTGTGGTATCTGGTCCCTATCATCGATCACAAGGCTGATA
Organism: Deinandra increscens subsp. villosa; assembly: GCA_039602395.1. Classification (NCBI taxonomy): domain Eukaryota; kingdom Viridiplantae; phylum Streptophyta; class Magnoliopsida; order Asterales; family Asteraceae; genus Deinandra; species Deinandra increscens. The sequence continues at coordinate 61,012,037 of JBCNJP010000003.1, read as the reverse complement.
TATATAGTTACAAGTCAATAATCGAAAGTGCTAAAAATAAGGGATTCTTCCACCAAGTCTTTGTGAACGTTGGGAGTCAGTTATGGCATGTTCTTTAATGCTTGACCTGGTCTTTAGCCTTCATTTACACGTCCCTTTAAGCCTGCAATTGATTAGGACACATGGACAATTGAAACGGTTAGTCAATACTGCATTTCAGGATACCGAACCTGTCAGGATACTGAACCACTTGAGCTTCCGGCAAGAATCCTGAAATAAAATAACCAACTGTCCTATATTTTAGGTATTCTCCCCACTAAGTCAATATGAACGTGGTGGACCACTTAGTCCACATTCTATAGTATGTGTTCGAGTCTTTAGGCTTGTTTTACACGTTTTCTTTACCTGCAAGCAAATAAATACAAGGAACAACATAGCGGTTAGTCGATAACTGCAATTCAGGATGCCCGAACCTGTCAGGATTCTCAACCCGTCTGAGGATACTGGACCACTTAAGCTTCCGCCAAGGATCCCGAAATATCAGCCTAAACAATGTCTGAGGATTGAATGAAGCTTTAATGTCTTGTAACTTGTGAGCTTCAACCAACTTTGTAGCAACTTGTGCTTCATTCAACTGCTTTTCATTCATGTCAACCTGTTTCCCAGTAGCATGAACTCCTTCTTCAGAAATAAACCCACCAGATACAAACTTTGATGTAGATTTATCAATCTAACTTTCCTCCTTATCCCTTGTCTTGTTTGAAACCGTGGAATGCTTCTTCTAAGATCTTTCAGACACAAATTCAGAATAATCTCCAGTTATATCAGAAGAATGAATATCAGCTAGAGCATCAGATTGAATAACTGGATGTGGAATTTGATTATGCTCTTCGCTTCTAAAAACCTTCTTGAAATTCTCATCTTTGCATAAGTAGCTAGTGAAAGAATGTGAATTCTTCAAATTGTTCAGCTGCCTTTTAAGATCCAAAACTTCAACATTTAAATCATATATTTTCTTTTGAGTTTCACCCAATGCTTTTTATGATTCAATCAATTACTCCGAAGCCCTATTCGACAAAACCTTTTCTTGTCGCATCTGATCATGGGCATCATACACTTCTTGGGTAATTTTCTTCACCCGACCCTCATGAATCTCAATGTTTCTTTTCAACAAGTTGTTGTCATGTGTTAAAATCATGACTTTATCAAGTAATATTAAATGTTCCATCTGACGATCTTTTTCCTGAGCAGTAACTTCATCAAACTCTTTATTGAGATCATCATAAGATTGCTTCAGCGATTCCACTCTTGCAGTTGATTTCTCGAACAAAGTATCAAAATCACCAATGGCATCTTTTGCTTCACTTTCCCATTTCTCAACACTTTTGACCAACTCTTCATTCTCAGTTTGCAACTTCAAAATTCGTTCTTTATCTGAAGTAACCATTTCATCCAATTTTGTTTGAAGCTCAACAAACTCTTCCATCAAAGCATTCTTCTCTCTGACTAATTTTGCATTGATCTTGAGAATCTCATCAGAATCTTCAAATTTCCTCTTAAGACTTTCTAATTCTTCTTCCGTCTGTTCATTTTTAACAATCAATCTTTCTTTTTCATAACTCAATTCCCGATCTTTCTTTCTTTTTGAGCACAAAAGTCACATGTTGACTCATACCCACTAACTTCAGAATCACTCGTTTTAGATTTACTGCTCTCAGATGCATACCCACTCGATTCAACCTCAATATTTGCCATCAATGCATAATGGTCTGAAGGACGGACTATAAATGCAGATTCATCTGGAAAATCTGCAGCCCAATCATAACCTTCCTCGATCACCAGTGCTTTTGCATCTTTATCTGAAGTATTTGGTTTAGAAGAAGATGGCTTGCATTCTCTAGCAAAATGTCCTAATTTAGAACATTTGTAACATTTCAGTTTGGACTTATCTAAACCCAGTATGCGTCCTTGAAGAACAAAATTCTTGCCATGTTTGTCCATAAACCGTCTACCTTATTCAACAGTCATAGCAAACTGCCAATCCAAATCTAATTTATTCAGTTGATCATCATCCATCTGTTGTAAATCCTTCGAAACTAAACCAGAATTACCAATTTGACTAAATATGGATCCAGATGAGGATGATATGAAAGCACATAACAAAGCAGCTAGATCTTCGGTTGCTTGATTAGAAGTAGACTTGCTTGATGATCTGTCAGGAATAGTAAAACTGCAACCCGAAGAATAACCAGTGTTTTCTGACTTTCCACCAAGAAACGCTGTTACCGGTGGATTAACACTTGAATTAGAATGTGACTTTGCTTTAGCATGCATAGTAGCAGAATTTTCTCCAAAATATACTTCAGGATTTTGAATGGACGGAGTTGCTGACTTTTTCACAAGCAGTTCCATTTCACGCTTGTAATTTGCTTATCAACTGATTGAATGTCCAACTAGAATAGTTTGGATCATTAGTCAACATCATAACAAAATTTTCTCCCACTTTTCAGGTAGAGCTTCTAGAAACTTCTCCTTCAATTCATCACTTTCTTTCTTGACACCTACGACTTCAAGTTCATTGATCAAATGTGAAAACCTTGCAATCAAATCTTTGATTTGTTCATTAGCACAATGTCCAAAATTATCAAATTCTTTCTTTAAAACTTTCTTCCGAGTCTTCTTGTATTGCTCATTACCCTCACATCTTTCAGCAATAGCATCCCACAATTCTTTACAAGTTGTGTAATTTTTAAACTGATGCATCAAATCTTTAGGTAAAGCCATTGTAAGAAAGCTATACATCTTCTTCTCTTGGGCAAAAAATTTCTTTTCATCAGCATCAAAATCACTTATCATCTTCGGATTATCATCGGATACTCATATTCTTTTTCAATCGGGATCCAAGAATCAACATCTTGAGAAAATATGTATGACTCAAAACGTTTCTTCCAATTGTGATAATCTTCTAACTGTAGCAACTTAGGAACCTTCTGAGTTGTTCCTATCTCATTATCATAGTTCATCATTGCTTGCAACGATGTTTGAGCATCTGAAAATGCTTGAAAATCACACATTTTGAAGTTAAAAATTGACCGTCAAAACTTCGAATTAAAAAACGAAGGTCTTCCAAGCGGATTTTGGGGGTCAAACCGGAGGGTACTGGCTGTTAGGCGAGTAAAAGTCTATATCTCATAGAGACGAATGTTTTGGATGGTATTAGCTCCCGTAACTCTTAACGGTTCTCAAGTTACGTCAGTTTTAGTGAACGCATGTATTCTACCAGCGTACCAAACCTTCTCAACGTACCAAACTTGTTCTCAGCGTACCAACTCCGGACCAATTCAACCAGCGGACCAAAATTTGTTCAACGTACCAGATCACGGACCAGAAAGTCAGCGTACCAGATTACTCGGCGTACCAATTTGGTACGGCGTAACTGTCAGCGGACCAGAAAATAACCGTCACGGACCAAACTTGAAGATTGTCTTCCGGACCAGATTCAGCGTACCAAAATCTCGAAGGAGATTGCCTTGCGTACCAGAAGCATACCAGAGGCGTACCAGTTGTTCTTCCGGCGTACCAACTACATACGAAGCTGATTTCGACTGAATTTCGCAAATTTTGACAATTTTGACTGGAATTTGATACAATGAAGTGCGAAAACACTCTAGGAACGTCCAGAAATCATTGTTGACCTTGGAATCACTCAGAATTGAAAGAAGTTGATGAAAAATGAAGAAAACTCACACTTTCTCACTCTAGAATTCAAAATTTTACCAAAATCACCGCAGTAGAGCAACCAAATGCTCTGATACCACTTGTAAAACCACTGGACGATCTTATTACTCCATGATTTGGTAATTGGAGAAACACAAACGAGTAAATAAAGCTTGGCTTTATTGATTCACTTAGAGAGATTACACAAAGTCTAGAGAGAGAGTTTCACACTGAGTTACACATAGTTAAGAGTATTGGAAATGACAGAACTAGTTAAGAGCTCTCTCTGTAACGAACTATTTATAGTGTAAGCATACTAACTGGCGGACCACCCACGTACCATTTGGTACACCCGTACCAAAGATGCTGCGTAGCATTTGGTAAGGCCACCTTAGTATGATACCACTAAGACTCATATACTTGCTCTAACCAAGATACAATACACGAGACACAAGGTTGCATAGGAATATGCTCTAACAAGAAGACATATACCTTTAAGAATGTTGATGAAGTGCAGAAGAAGGTTGTCGAGGTGAAGTTGGGATAGTTTTGAAAATTGATACTGTGTACTTCAAAGTGACTGATGAAGTAGAAAAGGAGAAGGTGGTGATGATAACAAGACCCAAGGGGAATGTATTTATGACATCTAGGTCTATGTTCAATCAAGATGAAGGATATGAGCGACCTTCATTTACTTTTAAGTTCACGGGCTTAGGATTCCCTTCTGAATCCTCATATGACATTAAGAGTGAAAGGCCCAAGATCACTATCAAGCCTCCAACCATATCATCTGCAGCAATGAACAAGAAAGGAAAGATAAAGGAGATTACCAAGTCCCCAATCTCCTTAGTGGGCTCATGCAGTAGTAATCATGCTTCATCAAACAATGCAAGGAGCAAAAATGCTACAAAGTTTGGTTCTACTAAATTCTCCACTAATCAGACATATCTCTATGGTCACTCATCAATGTCAGGCCGACCTAACAATTCTGGATCCACATTCTTCCCACAGATGCAGACATATTTTAGCTACTTTCCACCATAGACAACTTCATTTAATGGGTTTACATCTGACTTCTACCCGAAGAAGCACACATGTTTCAGTTGTAGAACTCCTGGACACATTTCTAGGAATTACCTACACTGCCCCTACGTACCTTACTGTCCATAATATCAAAGGGTTTCATCATAGGAGTCCGTTAACTCTAAGCCAATTAAGGTGAAACAACCTAAGGTGATGAAGACTATCAATTCTAGGGTTAAACCCTCTGATCAATATTGGGGTGCCGCTAAAGAGAAAAGATAATATTCAAATCAAAAATCCAATTTTCCGAGTTTTAAAATTTTTCATAAACAGGTGAAGAAACCTGGTGTTTTGGCTAAAAATTACTTAAGTTAAATTAGCAAAGTTTGAACCAAATTTGAATGTGAGGTCAGGTGTCTCGAATTCAGATGTAAAAACAATTTGAAATAATCCTGGGACAACAGCAGAATTCCAGGGACAAATAACTAGAATCCTGGGTAAAAACTTAGGTTTATTTATGAAATCAGTTGAGAAACTTTATCAACACAAATGTAACCAGAAATGTAAGTAGGAACACCGAGATTTTGACTAGGGAAAAGCCCTTAGCCCTTAGATGTCTCTAAGGCGCCGCCGGCATAAAAACCCCGGGTAGTGATAACACACGCTACCAATTTATTGATCACTGAAAAATGTCGAGTACAATGTGTTTGCAGAGAGAATAATACGAGAATACAATCAGTAAAGCTCGAATGAGCTGAGAATAAATGACTAAAGGTCCTATTTATACTCCGAGAGCTCCAATGACTCGTCCGATATTCCAGGGGTCTTCAACTGTTCTTCCGATATTCCAGGGATCCTCCCTCCAACGTCTCTTTCCGTTAGTTGACCGAGTTTCCTGCCAACTGACTTTGACCACGTGCTAAATGAGTCTTCAGCTCTCCTTATTCGACCGTTTAAGTGACTTTGTCAACCTGTTGTCACTTAGATAAAAGCACGAGACACGTTAGTAACGAAATCCTAGCATGCAGGGTCATTTCCACATGCTGGGTCATTGTAGAAATAAGGGCAATCCTTGGATTAGATCATATAAGTGAAAAATAAAATAAAGGTAAACCTTCCCGTTCGATGTTAATTATCCTGGGTCATCGAACATTACCTGTCAACATCCAGGGTCATACAATTCCTAGGTAATACCTGCCCCTGGATTATTAGCTGAGAATTCAGGGTATAACAATTGCCCCCAAATTTTCGCAAGTGGATAGAACTTACAGTTGTGAAAATTTGAATTTTTGGGTCACATCACCCCTTATCTTTAATCGTGTCCGTTAATTTCGCATCCATGATGCCACGTCTCGAACGACCTCCCATCACCTCTGTAACTTCTTCTTTTCTTTAAATACTACCCTTAACCTCTCCTCTCTTTTCACACAAATTTCTTGAGAGCAAGGGTTTTCCTCCGACGTTTCCAGCTTCCGATTTTCTTCATCCAGGTAAACTTCTTCTCCAAACTTTTCCATCATTCCCCGATCATGACCCGTAAGAAAATACGAGCGGAAACAACGGCTGAGGAGACTGGAATCGAGGATTTCCTCGATCAGTTTTACTTGCAGAGCCGAGCGCTCGAAGCTTGCACCTTTACCGACGACGACATCGCTGCATTGTTGTCGTTGGGCCTTTTCCCCGAATCCGCTGAGATCAGACCCTTCGACAAAAGGGTTCGATCGGATTTCTGTTCTGAGACCTGGGTCTGCTTTCCTTTCACTCCTTTCTCCATGGGTCTTTCCTATCCTTTCTCCGGCCTCCTGGCCGAGTTTTTCAAGGCCACCGGTCTTGCCTACGCTCAAACCCTTCCTATAATTTGGAGGATCCTAGGTACCATCGATCGGTTGAACAATGAGTTTGATTCCCTGGTTGGTCTGCCTGAGCTGGCCCTGGGTTATGAACTCAAATCCCACGGCAACAATCGATTTCTATTCAAAGCCCTGAGCAAAGAGGTTCAGATGATTCCTCGGGCTTCCTTTTTTGAGGAATGGAAAGGGAAATTTTTCTTTGTCAAGAGGTCCACTATTCCAGGAGGGATGAGCCTTCCAATTAGATGGAGAGTAGATGGTAGGTTTTTACCTGC